>CM036254.1:11904025-12374025 GCA_020698575.1 Bostrychus sinensis | reverse complement strand
TTACTCTGGTGCACAGTGACATATCAGGACCAGTTCTTTGCTTGTATTTTTGTTGATATTGTAGCACTGTGCACACATTTTGAAATTATATATCAGATAAGTTGCATAAGCACATTTTAGGAATAGAATGTAAGCAGTTATTGAAGGGGCTATATTTTGCAAAGTCAACTTTTCTGAGCTTTCTACCATGTTATAATGTTGTGCCCTCATCAAAAACACACCTGGAGTTATGTTTTGCCTCATTCTCGCACGTTTAAGTAATCCTCTAGTCTCTGGCACAGCCGTTCTGAGGCCTCAAAACACTTGGTAGCACAAATCTCAGTCTCTCCCATGAACCCCCACCCACTCCAGGAAGCACTGACCAATCAACAAGCCCTTTACATCCAGTCTGTTCTCATTCATTTATCCAAAAAATGTTGTACAGCTCCGTTTCCACTGAACTCACAGCTATTTTTCATTTTGAAGTAAAATGGCATCTTGCAAAAAGTTTGGAGAAATTAAGTTCCTTTTATTCTTTAAATTCAAAAGGTCACAGCAGCCTGCGCTCTGCCAGTCTTTTCATGTGTTCCCTTATGACAACAGTAGAGTACTTATTAAAAACTTTCTATTTTAGTCAGTTTATAAAGGTTGTAAAACATGAAATGCTGTTCTAGGTGACTACGATTGCTGTAACAATATGAATAAAAAGCATAATATAGCCCGTTAAAATATATATATTTCTTTTTTCTTTTCTTTTTTTTTTTGTAGTGGTGGAATTTTACAGTATATTGAAACTAAATTTGACTTCCTTACATACTACATTTGGGCCCCGACCCACCAGTTGAAAACCACTGTTTTGTCATACTTAATAAATTGAATATAAAAATATCTTTAGTTATGGTTATGGTTGGCTATTGTTATGCAAGGTAAAGTTGTAACTTACAGTAAAAAGTGCTAAAACTACTACATTTTCACCGACTATCTTTATTTTTGAATGAACATAATTTAACTATTTAAAGAAATATACACAATACCACAGACATTAAAATATATAGCCTATATTTGTTCATTGTGCTGGATCCCTGACATGACAAAATGGAGTCCAAAGAGATGCAGCATGTTATCTTATCAAAACATATACTGTCAGATCATCACTTCTCTCCTCAGTCCTGTGGAGGTTTACGGAGACCCAGTGTCAGTGTCGCATGGTGTTGCTTTAAATGACTGAAGAAAATATACTGTAAGAAGAAAATCTCCATTGGTTTCCTCATAACAAAGCTTTTTATACAACCATGCAAACATCAATCATAGGTCAAAAAAATCATTTTATCAGGAAGACATTTTCTTGAGTTGTACAGATGTAGTTGGTCTTAACTCAAGTGCTTCCTATTATTATTTTTGGTTTAGTGCAAGCATCTTGTTCATTTCCCTTTGTTACATTTGTTCAAACTGAAAGTGCTTGTCAGGTCATGACTTTCCCATGACTGCTGCTTCCTAGTTTTTTTTATATCCAGCTCAAAACATCATCTTAATACAACGAAAAAGGCAACCAAAAACACAAACAAGCCACACAGTATTCACATTCCTCCAAGATTTTGCGCACTCTGATCTTCGAAGGCCACCCAAACCTAATGAACGTCTGAAGTAAAACAGTGTAACGATAACTAGATAAGATAATAGAGAAAAAACTGTAATAGATTTTTAGGATGTGAATGTTTTGGAGAGCTGTCACTTTTGGAAAAATACCAGATGTGAAGGAAAAATAAGGTTTACTTGCAGGCCAAACTGCTCAGAGATTACACTCATTTTCAGAAATAAAAGGCTTCACCAATACAATAACAGTTGCATATGCTCTAAATCAACTATCACATGCCCATGTGGGTGACTGACAGCGTATACATGCAGCGTATTTGAACAGGGGCCATTAAGTGACAGTGGATGACTCCCGCAGCTCAGCCAAGTATAAAGAGATTTGATAGAGCATCTGTTTAGAGAATAGGAAAACAACAGGCGGAACCGGAGTGGAGATGTGGCCAAACGTCTGCACACTGTCACATTCACATGATAAGCAATAACAGACGCAACAATGGAAAATCAAGGTTTGGCCAACAAATGATGGATAGCTTTAAAATCAGCAGGCTGTATAGAATAAAAAGATTTTGTAGCATGTTGTTTTATGGAGAGGGTTGTTAAAGGTAAATCCTCCTAAATCCATCCCATGCCTCAAAACAAGAACATAGCTACCTTTTGTTCTTTTATTTTATTAAAAGCAAAATTATGCAATAAAATAATAACAATAATACCAAAAAATCAAGAATTAAACACTTTTTATAATGAAATAACAAGAGGAGGGGTTGCATGTCTGCTTTCTTCTTACCAAAGACTGTTTTTTGTCCCAGTAGGCAAATTTGTTCTCTGCATTTGAACCATCCTTTAATTCCGCAGGGACAACCCATGAGGAGCAGTGGCCGACCGCAGTGCAGCGCCTGGGGACCCTTTTCCAGATAATTAGCCAGGATCCTGGTGAGGAGTACCCAGCGCTGCAGGATTAGTCGATTGTTCATGTTTTAGGTTAATGGGGCGGGAGACAGAGGACCCAGAGAAAGACACAGTGAGAACATGCAAACTCCACACAGAGTCCTGGAATTGAACCTGGGACCTTCTTGCTGTGAGGTGAGAGTGCTATCTACTGTGCCATCATACCGTTATGTGAGCTGATGACTCTAAATGGCCCAAAGTGAATTAATGCAAGAGTGAATAGTTGTCTGTGGGTTACATTATATCTCTGTATCAGTCCTGTGACTAACTAGCTACTATCTAGGGTGTACCCCACCTAAAGCCCATAGTTCCTGGGACAGGCCCCAGCCACCTGCGACTCCTAAGCCCCCTTATCATAAAAGTAAAACTAAACCAATTAACCACTGCAAAATATAGTAATACAGAAATCAAAATTGTAAGCTCAGATATAAACATAAGCCCCATAGCATCTCTAAATTAAGCCATGTGTACGCAGATGGAGCCATATTGCAGACGCCAGACATTAATCCAGTGTTTAAAGTGGGAGCTTGTTAATGATGACATACTACAAGCAAATAGTACATCTATTTGTACATCTATTAGTCTATTAGTTTTCCAAGTAACCAAGACAAACCAATCCACTCTGAAATGTTAAACAGGCGCTAGAACAAAATGGCACAAGTTAATCAGTTAAGCAGTGTTGGGCTCAGAGCTATGCACAAGGCAGGGATGTAGTGAGGAGGTGTAAACTAATTTGTAACTGGGAGAGTGGGGCTGTCGTCCTCTGCTAACACGGCCTTCACCTTGTTGTCAGACTAATATGATTGGGAGTCACAGCCAATGACAGAGCATCTGTTTGAGACACAAACCAATCAATACTCCTCCTGAAGCATCCTCGATCTTCTTACACCAAGGCTACCAAAATAGAGGCACACATGTGAGGGGGACGTGGGTGATTATTCTGAGCTATACATTGAAGTCGATCAGGCATAACATTATGACCACCTCCTGTCATGATTTTATGTATGTATTATGACTGCCTGCCTAATATGCAGCCCCATATCACAACACAAACAGAGATCATCAGTCATTACTTCACCTGGCAGTGGTCATAATGTTATGCCTGGCTGGTGTACAGTGGTGGAATGTAACAAAGTAAAAGTACTTAGGTACTTTACTTAAGTACAATTTTCACGTATCTGTTCTTTACTTGAGTAGATTTTACAAGGAGTACTTTTACTTCACTACATTTTAGAGCAAGTATCAGTTGGTTTGAAGTACAAAGTATTTTGAGTTTTGGTTTAAAACCATGTGTTTTTGTTGTGCCCTCATTGTAGACACACAGTACTTAAAAAATAAAAGATGCAGTTTAGTAAAACTCCTTTAGAAACATCAAAATAATAAAGACATAATAAAGAGTATCTCACTGACAAATGCAGTGTCTTCTACTGCACCAGTTTGTTCATTTTAGCTGTAATCAGCAGAATTTTTCAGCAAATCCCTCACATTTAACACATTCATGAGTTGTTGAGCCTGTGCAAAATACTTTTACTTTTTTACTTGCAAGTACATTTAAAAGTAAGTATTTTTATACTTTTACTTAAGTAGAAATTTGAAGGTGATACTTTTACCTATTCTTGCTCCTTTATCTGTACTTTTACTTAAGTATGTCTGTGAAGACTCTCACTTGTCCAGGGTAATTGCATCGTTTCACCTCTTATCCAAGAGGCTTTCTCAATTGAGAAACCCTCTTGGATAAGAGGTGAAATGTCTTCAACTTGAAAAATCCAATCCAGATGACTGCTTTTTTAACTTTTTGTTGCTATTTTACTTAAGTAATGAAACTGAGTACTTCTTCCACCACTGCTGGTGTATATAGTATATCTGAATATCTTAATGATAAATAAAAAATGTTGGGGTTGTGGGATAATGGCCAATCCAAATAGTGCCACATTTTGTACTCTGTAGATTTGAAATGTCCCATATAGGAAGCAAAGCTATTGCCATCTAAATTGTCCTCTTCATGTATAAGGATACAAGGACACAATAATGCAATGTGAATGTATTTTCTGGACCATAACAGCAATAGATATACCTGCTCACTGTATATCCTTGATGGAAAAAAAGACATATTCTGAGCCCATAAAATTACTTTCCACTTCATTGTTCAGACTGTTGGCAGTAGTTTCCAGAAAGTGCACAGTTTGTATATTAAATTCTTTGTGGACCTGTCTCGGAGACGTCAGTGTTTCTCCATTAGGCTCTCCCCACTCTCTGCGTCCTCTCCACTGTGATTTATCTCTCTGTGGAAAGATTGCAGTTTGTGTCCTGTGCATAAGTCACGCAAACACTGTGAGCATTTAAGCTGTCAGGTAAGTCATAATGTCCACACTTTAAAATGACTATAGGTTCAGTGCGGCTTGATGTTGATTTACCATAAGCACATAATTAATGTTGAAGCATAATGGACTGCAGCAGTTCATGGAAAACCATTTGAGTTTTATTTGCAAAAGCCATTCATTGTTACCACCTTATTATTAGTGACACATGGTGGGAGCAGTTCACAGATTATTTTATTTATACAAAGTGGTGAAACTGCATATCCACACCTCACATGCAACACAGTATGAGAATATAATCTGTTCTTATAATTGCTGTTACTAATGGCAACATGCTGCATATCTCATTATACTGCAGCTTCAGCAAGGTTATTTTTAACAGAGACATGCGTTTATAATTAACTGGAGATTTGATATAATTTGTGTATTAACAGTACACAAAATGTAATAATATTAGTGACATAAGGCAGTTTAAAGGGAACCATTTATTTAATAAAAGTACAGTATGTGGCATCATGTGGTGAAATCGCAAATCCACATCCCCTTCCTGGAGCCTGTAAGCACTTATAATAAGCAGTGTTATATTATAGTGGTGCTGTTGTTTATAAACAAACCCACTGGAAATAAGTGAGAAAATAATGTTATAATTCATATAATTTAATCTTCTATGGATAGTTGTACAAGATAAAGAAGCAATGGGACAGCACTGCATGTTTTACAACCTCAAAATCATTATGTAGAAAATGTTTTCAATAAATACTCTATTACTGCCATAAAGAAACAGGTGTAAAGACCAGCAGAGGGCAGTAAAAACCTTTTATTTCTTTAAACTTTTTGTATGATTTTACTACAACAGCCAATCCCAAAGTCAAGACTGTGCGGCCCCCTTAAACTTCTAAAAATCCCACACGGACCCCCACCTGTAAAACTTCCTTCTCTTCAAAGAATGAGTCATGTTTTTCTCCATAGATTTCTATAAAAAACTCATTAAAAAGTGTTTTAAACTCTTATTTTTTAAACAAGTATATAAATAATAAAGCAAGCAATTCATTTCAAACTCAATTTATTTTTATGTACTTAAATTAGAGAGCCTATGGGGCCCCCCTGCAAAACCTTCGCGGACCCCCAGGGGGCCCCGGACCCCACTTTGGGAACCACTGTACTACAAAATAAATAAAAAAATAACTGTGAGGAATCAGTGGAAACAGAGCTGTACACATTTTTTTGAATAAATGAATGAGAACAGACTGGATGAAGAGGGATTGTTGATTGGTCAGTGCTTCCTGGAGTGGGCAGGGGTTCGTGCAACCAAGCATTTTGAGGCCTCACAAACTCAGCGCCAGAGAATACAGGATTACTCAAAAGAAGAAGAAGTGAATGAAACAAAACACAACTGCAGTTATGTTTTTAGATGAGGGAACAACATTATAGCATGGTAGGAAGCACAAAAAGCTGATTATGTATAATATAGCCCCTTTAAGGTTTAGACAGGTCATATTGAGGAAAATCATATGGAGGACATTATAGACGTATAGTAGACAATAACTACACCTGACCTACGCAGGGATATTTCTATATATAATTCATACAGAAACAAATTTACAATCCAGCATTAGTCTACAATCCCAGTTTTAAATGTGTGCTGCTCTCCTCAATCAACCATTTTTCTCTGTCAGGGTCATGTTGCAACTTCTTGAAAGACAAAGAGAGGTTTAGTCTTCAGCTTATCTAATGTTTATTCTGTGCTGTAAGTTCTGTACACACAATACATCCACTGTCGACAACTGAGAAGCAACAGGGCCAACCAGCTTGAGCTGCGTTCAGGTGCACCCTTCACAGCACTTACACAAGAAAAACTTTGTCTCCTCTACACATAACAGACCGTTTAGAGATGCAGGACAAAGCAACACCACAAAAGACTTTTACTTTGACAAAGAAACAAATTATTGCTTTCTATGTTCAGGGATGATATAATTCTTCTCTAACATTTGAAAGTCGCTTGTACCCAAGAAAAGCGATCTATAATTACACCTGTGTGCTTTTAACGTGTGAGAAAATCTGTTCCATTATATGCAGATGGCTGCCTGCTAATTAAGTTGAAATGCCTCGCTTACACCACCACATTAAATCGCACTATGATTAAAATAGCAGTTGCTAAAATTCTTCCACATTATACATCTCCCGCCATGCGTAAACAATATACAGATTCACACTTCATTGTATTCAACAAGTTTTCAAACATCCCTTTTCAAGAACTTACATCATGCAGCTGGATAATGTCGGCACAGATTGTTTATCAAGGGATTTCTGCAGAATAGGGGCCACTTTGTTCCCACATTGACCTATATTTGAGATTTGAGATCAACGCATCTTTCTGTGACTGAATATACGTCCTTAAAAACAGGATCCAGCTCTGCCGTGGCTTGTCTGAGGCTCTGGGGCATGAACTGTATCAAATCCCACTAAATGTCTTCAGACCTGGGGACAAATGGAACAGGCCTTTCAGGTTTAGACCACAAAGTGTAACTGCGGCTCACTTCCACTTTGTGTCTCACAGATGAGAGTTACCCCCGGGCAGAGGCTTTTAGGTGAGGTAAGGTTTAGCACGACGGAAGTGTAGGTTTCTAAAAAAGTGTAGAAATTACTGTAACAAGCAATTTCTCATATGCATCTGAGCACATCACATGATATTGAGGTCTTTCTGTTAAAGGGGCCACATTATGCTCTTTCCAGGCTTTTTGAAAAATAATTTTGGATACCTTTGCATTAGTATTTCATGTTGTAACTGGGGCTGAGTACTGTTAGACAATACCTTTCTGGTATCAAAAGAAAAGTTACAATACTACTGGGATAAAAAATAATAATATTTCGATAAGTTTCAATAACTAGTGGGACTTTTAATCTTCATTTGCATGTATGAGTCACAAATAACAGAATAAATCATACCAACTACTGGTTTTAACTTACAGCTAAGAATTTTGCTCCAAAAATTGGCTTTTAATCAAAATTATTGTGTGTTATAATTGTAGAAGATGAATTAGCACACTATAAGTATCAGAAAAAGTATTGTTCAGGTACTGGTATCAAAAATCAGGTATTGTATAAGTACTGGTATCAAAAATCCTAGTTTTAACTTAAAATAATGTAAATGTATGGTAAATGTTCAATTAGCTTTAAGTTTGCATAGAACACTTGGATTAGGTGTCTGTCATAAAATGGCTATTTAGCACCGCTATTAGCACCATGACGCTAACAAATACATAAATGAGCTGACTGCTTTGGAGTGACAGCAGTTTAAGCATTGGAATTAGAGCATAAAACAGATTAAACCGAGCTACAGTAAGCTATCAAATGTGCACCTTTAAAATATTTATATATTGCATTCCCTTCTTTCCCAGTGCATTATACAGGTTTTGTCATCATCAATATTCACCACTGGATCAGATTCTATGTGAATTGCATGTGATTCCCCTTTTCTTTAATGTATTGTACCTTTGAAGATAAAAGCCAGTGGTGTGGCATATGTTCAGTATGTCCCATCTCATTTTCACTGTGAGGGCCATCGCTGTTTATTTTATGTTTGCTGTGGCCGTTACACATTAATATACGGTCCTTTAATTACACCAGCCTAATGCCTGCGGGACCACTTTAAATATTTATCGACTCTAAAGCGTCATTTTTCATCACAAAACGGCTTTATTCACGGTTGGTTCAGTCCTCAAACTGTGTCCCGATGTGTTTGAAGTCACGCGGTGTTCGAGCGATGCCACAGGGTTTGTAACAGTGGGGGTTTAAAGCGTTTATAATGCAACACTAACAATATACAGCAACAGTAAACAGCACCAGAGCAGATTCCTCGTGGTAAAGCAATGATTTCAGATGGTTCAATACAGAGAGATTCCCTCTGCTGTGGTGGTAACTCTGAGTAATGTCAGTAATGACTCTGGAGATCTGACCTGTCCTTGCTATTAGTGACTATTGAGTTTCTCCTCAGTGGAAACGATGTTGTGTGGAGGGAGGGGGATGCTGACAGAGGTGGTGCCAGATATTTTTACTCAATACAAAAGTACATATTTTCAGTACATACTTGGAGAAAAAATATGCAGCTTTTTCTCTAAATATATCTTGTGATAAAATAGTAGTCGTGGTAGTCTACTATCAGACACAGCTAAAGGAGTAGCAGTAGTATTAGTATTTGTAGTTTGTGGTGGTAGCTGTAGCGGTAGCAGTAGTAGTAGCAAGTACATGTTGTAGTAGTCGGCCCAATAGTTTTAAGAGTACGAGCTATAGTAGTCATAGTAGAAGTAGCAGTAGCATTAAGAATTGAAATAGTAGAAGTTTTAGTACTAGTAGTAGGATCTGTAGTTGTAAGATTAGCAGCAGTAGTAATAGTCATCGTAAAAAGAGCAGTAGTGGTAACAGTAGTCGCAGCTTTAGTATGAGTGTTAGTAAGGATAGTAGTAGTAGTGGGTGTAGTAGTTGTCATAGCAGTAGAAGTACTAGTACCATAGGAAGCAGAAGTAGAAGTTGTAGTAATACAAGTAGGACCTATAGTTGTAAGAGTAGCAGCAGCAGTAGTTTGATTAGTCATAGTAGAAGAAGCAATAGTGATAACAGTAGTAGTACTAGTAGTAGCAGTAGTAATGTTAGTAGAGCTAGTAATAGTAGGCATAGCAGCAGAAATATTAGAAGTAGTTGTCATAGCAGTACTAGTACCATAGAAATTATAGTAGAAGTAAAAGTTGTAGTAGATGCAGAAATAATGCTGGTAGTACTAGTTGCAGTAGTAGCAATGATAGAAGTAGTAGCACTAGTAATCTCAGTAGTATAGCAATTCCAGTACTTGTTGTAGGAGTAGTCGTAGTAGCTGTATGCAAGACAGTAAGTAGTTTGTCTTTAAACATCCAATTTTATATTTTTGGTGTAATAATATGCTTATTCAGTACTTTTGTCTCTACTTGTCTTGAGTAATATTATTTTACAGTAACAGTGAGTATTTTTGGAGTACTTCTACCACCTTGGACAGCAATTAACTGCATTAAATTCACTTTCTTTGGAGACTTTGACAATCAAACAATGAACACAGCTTGTTGAAAAATCCTTTTCTAATTACTTCAGCACTGTCAGTCCTTGTACTGTCTCCTAATGCAGTATTATCTAGCTCTATTTAATATGCATGGGTTTCTAGGTCGCCGTATATTATTAATTCTATACTGTACTGAACTTGGAAACTGTATATCGAATCAGTGTGGCTTTTGTTTCCAGTAATAGCAGAAGCAAAGTAATTAAGAATGTTTTTTTATATATATTTCAGTCTTGCCTTGGATTTTGTTCTCTCTGGAGGAGGATCAATTGTAATCAGCCCAAGCTCTCTGTGGTGGTAAAAGTGATAAAAGACCTAGTTTGGTATGCTCTGTTCACAAACCACAATAAGAGGTTCATTACACTCATATCTGCTTATTGATAACAGGGTCATGTGAGGAAAAAACAACTGGGACATATTATTCCAGAGGGACATGCACAATGGCGGTCTGCAGATGGGGACTACACATTAATTGTTACTGATATTCAAATGTAATCCGCTACCTTACAATATTACTGTGTCAGAACTGTAATTGTTGCATGACTTTCACCAAAACATGCTGTGAAGATATAACTTGAATTTCTAATATGAGAGAAAACATATTGCAGATCATTACATGCCCAGTAGAAGGTGATGTTTTGTAGCATAATGATTAGCCATATTTTTTATATAGCCCACATTAATGCTTACTTTAATGGCAGACTGTGTGAAACGTAATTTCTGCTGCTTTGGGTGATCACTCTTGTTTTCTTTCTCTTCTCAGTAAGCTATAGTGTTTGCATGGCAGCGCTCAAGGTGTTTTTTCAAATTCCTAGTGTTATTTCTCAACGTCAATATTTCTTTAGGGTTTGGGCAAAGATTGCACTTGACTAAAATATTATTTTTGTCCTTATCCCTTATGAACTTGAAGTAATGCGCATATGTCCACCTCCCAAAAGTGCTGTCCTCTGCCATCTTGCCAGAGAAGCAAGCCTTTCTATGATGCACCATCGAAGGGGCTCAACTGAGACAAACACTAACATTCACTTTTGTTTTTATCACAGATTGAGGTCTCGTGGTCTTACTGTTTTTAAACAAACAACATGTACCACATAAAATATTACTGAAAATTGATAAGTAGTGCGTGAGTTACAGCAAAAAGTAATCCTTAACTGTAACTTGTTACTTTTGTAATGCCTTGCTCCCAACACTGGACAGGAGTAACGCAAACTCACACAAAACATATATCACATGTTTAAGAGCATATGAAAAAAAATGAAATGGAAAAATTGGATGGTAGTTGATGGTAGTTCTGTCTCTCCCGCACATGTATGAATGTCAGAGTGTCAAGGCCATTTAATATCACCAATTCTATGCTGTTTTATGCTGTGAAAAGATGGACTGCATTGTGCTTATTCATATTTGGTAAGCTGCTTCATAGACTGTAGAGTTTAATTGACCATTAACCTCCAATGGGGCCTGGTTTATGAAGCCAGTAATATTATTTTGCAGAAAGGGCATGAAGCCTGACCACAATCTATTCTTTTTATCGAGATCATATTCAGGGCTTTTCCAGGAGTTTATCTCTGATGCTGTATTTAGCCTCCCTGTTATTGTCAGGGTTTTGATTCAGAACATGGTGCCAACAAACCTAGACACACTTTATGCTAGTCCCAAGCCTGGATAAATGGAGAGTTGTATTAGGAAGGCCATAAAAATCTACAGTAAACTGTAGATTGTAGTAAACTGTAAGTGCCCATGTAAATAATTTGGCGTCTGAAAGTAAGGGATCAGCTGAAACTATGTTTTTGTTAATCATCCCAAGAAAGTACTATGAACTATACAAAAAGGTCACCAGAAATAAAATAAAAAATAACATCATCAACATAACTTTTTTTTATATTTTCCACTTTTCCCAGATTTTCTCCATAGTTAGTTTTTAAATAAATGGTCACATTTATATAGCGCTTTTCTACCTTCATGGGTACTCAAAGCGCTTTACATCAAGGGACCGTTCACCCATTCACACTCACATTCATACACCAGTGTGCGCAGACACTGGAGGGTTAAGTGTCTTGCCCAAGGACACAACGACAGTATGCAATGGTGGGAGTGGGGTTTGAACCGCCAACCTTCTGGTTAGTGGACAAGCGGCTCTACCAACTGAGCTACTGCCGCCCCCAAAGTTAGTTTGAGCCTCATATAAAAACTAAAAACTCAAATTAAAAACGCTAATTAGTGATGTCTAGCAAACAAATCATACATGAGCAGCTGCATAAGGCCCCAGAGACATTAGAGGGCCCCCAGGTCTATCTGTTATTTGCTGATTTGATTAGTTTAACTCTATTTGATGAATATTCTGGTTAATATTCTTCTTGGTATTGCCTGTCATTTTTGACAGAGTCTATCTGAAAGTGGGGGCCAATGCAGTCTATATAGGTTTTATTAATGTGTTTTCCTTCCAAAGAGGAACAGAAAGCAATGATACTAATAATAAAACTTAACTGGCTTTCCCTAAGTCTTTTGTATATTTACAAGGCAAAGGGTGCTTTTACAAAATGATGAAAAAAATAAAATAAAAAATTGCAAAAGCTTAAAAACTCAAGGCAACAGGGTCCCTCAAGATTTTTGAGTTTTGGGGCCAACACAAAATCTCAAATTTTCAACAACTAATATTTTTTGTTAACCTAATATTAACTTAATGTTCATATGACTGAAAACTTTCAATTATAAGTTTTACTCACTATCATTCATATCTTACAGCCAACTTATTATCCATTGTTCAGAAAAAAGTTGTTGTTAAAATTGTAAAATTGTGTAAATGAAAGTTTTTCTGAACAACAAATAGTCCGTTAAGAGTTAAAAAAAAAAAAATGATAGTGATTAAAATTTTAAATTGAACATTTTCATAGAATAAATATTAAATTGAACAACATTTTTGAGAGATTTTGAGTTGGCCCCAAAACTAAAAAATCTTGAGGGATCCTGTTCCCTTGAGTTTTTTGGGCTTTGCAACATTTTATTTTGTTTTTTTACAGTGCATTATTTTCCTCTAAAATGAATAGTCTCATCACACTTGGCTAAGCTGTGCACTGTGTATGCACTGTAGGTAATATAGGAAAAAATGCCTGCAGCTTCAGGGCAGTGGTTTGTCTGTGGACGCCTTCTTGCAGTTGCTTTCCAGGAGTGGGCGGGACATATAATATGCATGGGTGCTTTAAGATGACAGCTCCTATATCCGCTGTGTATTATAGATCCTCTCAGAAGCATGGACTGTCTCTGTTGTTTACTCGGTGTCTGGCATCTCGGTCTCATGTTAGGCTTATTCTCCACAATAGCATTAAAAACAATGTGGCTTTTGCAGAGCATTGCCTCATTCTGTAATCCAATGACTCTGATCTTAGATATGACACAGTGGGTCTGCTGGACATCACAGGAGATCACAGAACAGACTGGTCCTGTCAAATTGTGTTTGTGTAGTTTTTTTAAAAGACTAATTTGATGTAAACAACAAAAATCAAATGATACTGAAAATCATCCGTAATGTGACAAGACACTGGGTAATTATGTCACAATCAAGGTGTAACTGCACTGTTGTTAGCAAACATACCACACTGTGTTTTTTCAAAAACCAAAGCCACAAAGGTTTAGATTATAGTCTGTTGAAATGTACAAATCACGTAACTGAGACTGCATTATTCACCCTATTTAACCTGCAATAGTACAGATTACTTCATCAAAAGATCAGTAATAGATGTTACAGTGATCTGTGTGAGATGCTTTAGTCAGCTCTTACAAAAACATGTCCATGTCATTTAGGCTTTATTTGTGGAAATAACCTTTCTGATGACGTTAGATGATATCTATGTGAAATTCAGATTTATTAGTCACAACAACTGCGATGTTAAAAATATATGATTCACATTCACATGATGCATGCGTCTTATAAAACTGCTTACATTGTGGATATCTATTTACAAAAACTGCATTTCTTATATTGTAAGTTATTTCAGCATAATTAAAACAAGTACTTGATGTATGTATTCAAGTTACAGTCTATTTATGTTTATCTTTCTAATTTGTCCTTTCATGTAATCTAAGACGCCATGAGGAAGATATGTTTACTCCACACAATCCCACATGGAAATCACACTCTTGCAAAGAGGTGGCAATGTGCAATAACAGTCAGAACTATGCAGCATCACAGCTTTTTAACCACACCTACAAAGCGCTAAAGTGAACAGCATAAACAACATTTATTTTTGTTTGTATTATTATTCTGAAACAACATAAATTAAGAACTATTAGGCCACCAATTCAGTAGTGATGCTAAATAACTTTCTTCTGCTATCATGAATAATTTATGAGCACTGCAATATCCTCATCTGAACCAGCCACAAGCCAGTGCCCCTTTTTGTGCTGGTCCCAAGCCTGGATAAATGCAGAAGGTTGTATTAGTCCAACTTTGATGACGACTTTAGAAGGGAAAATCTGAAAGTAAAAAGACAGCAACTTAATAATAATAATGATATATTTTTTTTTCTGTTTCTCCCTTTTGGGTTGCCACAGCGAACTAGTTGCATGGTGAATTGGCAGGTTTTTACACAGGATGCCCTTCCTGTTGCAACCAGCCACTTACAGTGACTGGAGTAGGCAATGTGGGTGAAGTGTCTTGTCCAGAGACACAACAACAGTATGTGCTTTGGGAAAAATTTGAACTGGCTGCCCTCTGGTTAACCTACTGCACCACTGTCGCCCCAATAATAATAATAATTTTTTAGACACTCAAAGTCACTTTACAATCACACTGACACAATCACACAGGCAAGGTGGGTGAAGTGTCTTGCCCAAGGACACAACAACAACAGTATGCAATGTTGGTATCAAGGATCAAACCGCCAACCTTTGGATTAGTGGGCAAAAGTCTTGAACAACTGAACTTCTTGCTCTTATACATGAATCAATAAATTGCCCATAGCATATAAATGTGTCTGTCTCTGTGTTAGCCCTGGGATTAACTGCAGTGGTCCGGATGTGAACTGCCTTTTATTTAAAATACAACATCAAAATAAAGCGTCTGCTCAATATACTGTGTATAGACAGACACCAAAAGTCTGTCCAAATCTAATTTACTGTTGCCATTACCTCTGCAAGCGTTAAACCTGTTTACACTCAATGTTCCTTATATGCGACATTAATTGTAGAAAATATGTCTTTCACTGAACACAAACAGAGCCCAACATAAAAGACCACACTGCCATATAAGTGTTAAATGAATGTAGTGATTTCTGAAATGATAAACATACTGAAGCTGGGACTAAGGCATGAAAAGAGTGTTGCCAATTAAAGGTATTAAGTGTAAATATTTGGATTTCACTACCCACATTTCCCCGATGGGTGGCTGTGCTCCTCACTTACCCTACATGGAGGGAAGACCTGAGACTGGAGTCATGTTGGGCTGTTAGGCACAATTACCCATCATGGTCAGATGTCAGCTGCAATTACCCTCAGCGTCATGGGGCATACAGCGAGTTTTACAGGCAATATGGAGTCTGTTAGAGCGGCTGTGTTTGCATTTACACAAAGTATTATTCTAGGTTTTTAGCAATTTCTAGTTCAGGAATGCTTTTTGTTTATGACAGTCCAAAAGTCACTACACACTAAAGAAACTGGATACTTGACTTAAAGGTACAGTAAGCAGGATGCACTCATATCTGGGGACACATAAGGGGATTTTTTTTAGTATTAAAAGAAATATACTGCTCATAGCACCTTTAAGTAACTAAAATACCTTATGTACATTTTCTGGTTTGGGCACAGTAGTAGTAGTACAAGTGGTAGTAGCAGTGTAGTAGCAGCAACACATTTGGGAGAAGTAGTAAGTTTTGCTGCACAGTTAAGTACTATAAACTTTACAATCAATACTTATGTTTACTAACAGGCTTCCTCCCACTGTCCAATGTGTAAGGAGAATTGGTGAATCTAAATTGCCCCTAGTGAATGAATATGAAAGTGGATGGTCATCTCTCTGTGAATGTCCTCAGGGTGTAGCCCGCCTAAAGCCCAAAGTTACTGGGACAAGTACCCGCGACCCCTAATGGGAATAAGCGGAAGAAGATTAATGAATGAACAGGACTTTTACTTCTGCTTGAATACAACTATTTTAACAGTGCTTTTACTTATGTAAACATCTGAGTACTTGCTCTGACCACAGTACAAGTGAGCTTTCTTTACTCTCAGTGATTTTGGATGGGTGCACACCAATGAACACCAGAAGTAATCCTATCCAATTTCATGATACTGCTCGTGTTTAAGCGCAGAACCAAGGATATAATATAATAATCTGTAACAATCAACATTTCCTGATCATTTCTTTAAACCTTGGCTAAGCAGATATTATAATAAAATCCTTTACACAAACGCCAACTTTTTGATGACCCGTGATCACTAAATCTCAGTATCTGTGCCCCATCTTCTGTCACCAAGTTCACGTCCTCCTGACAACCTGATTCCATCTCTTATACTGCTGCCAGCCTGCCTGCTCACCCCAGGCGCCCCCCGTGGAGGATCATATGATGTGCTTGTGTTCCTTTGAAATGTTTTGCATATGGCTGTGGGGCGAGTGTCCAAACTCGGAGCTCAATGATGTTTTTGTTCAAGGAGGATCATCCCAATAAGAGAGAAGAGCCGCATACACACAGCTGCATCCAACAAACCTGTCACGTTGTGCACAGAGTCAACGCACGCCAGCAGCTGCCAGGACCCCACCTCCAGCAGGGTAGAGGTTCAAAGCCCTTAATGTCTGCACAATAACAATGAAGACCAATGATGACATACTTTAGTAATGTTAAGTCACTTACTTAAGAAATCCAGCCACAAGAAGTTTAAAGCCAGTCTACTTTTCAGACGTAAAAAGTAAAGGCAGCAGATGATTTGCTGTGGCGACCCTTGAATGGAGTCCATTAAGTACTTTCTGAGTACATTTTCAAGAATATGAACTTTGGGGTAGATGTATTTTCACCTCAGTTCATCTAGTAGTAGTAACAGCAGTTTGCGTTGGTAGCAATAGTCAGACCAGATGTAGCAGTTTTCTTTTTATTAATTGCTTCATGAGTACCAGCAGTTGCACTAGAAGTAGTAGCAATATGTTATTAGTAGTAGTAGTAGTAGTAGATTTTGCTGCACATTGCAAGTACTTTCGATAGTAACTTTAAACTTTACACAATGAACTTCTACTTGCGGAGTCCTTTTTCCTTCACCTCCGCACATCAGTAAAATCAAACCTGTCCACTTTTGGCCCAAATTAAAAATCATCTGTGGTCATCTGTGCTCGAATTTTCTCCAGATTCAACTTCTCTCCAGTCTTAATAATAAATCCCTCTCTCGCAACACATTACCCCTGTTTTAGTTTCACTCCACTGGCTCCCTGTACGTTTTAGAATTGATTTTTAGATTTTACTGATCACTTTTAAAGCTCGTTTAGGTCTCGCACCCAGCTACATTACAGAGTTACTAACAAACTACAAGCCTCCCCGCAGCCTTAGTTCCTCAGGCAGGTCTCTGTTAGCTCAAGTCAAGACTCAAGACCAAAGGTGACTGAGCTTTTTCAGTCCGAGCACCTCGACTTTGGAACGACCTGTCTGTGGAGATAAGACTGGCACAATCAGAAGAATCGTTTAAATCACTTCTTAAAACACACTTTTATAGACTTGCCTTTTTAAAACTTTTTTATTTATGACTTTATTTATCGCTCTATCTATGATCTGTCTCTCTGTTTGCCTTTCTAAATGTCTATATGCCTGTGTATTTTCTTTGTTGTCTTATTTATGCTGTCTGCTGTTCAGCACTTTGTAAACCTGTTTTTTTAGGTGCTATACAAATAAATATGTATTATTATGATTACTTACTTACTTACTTACTTACTTTTACTTGTGTAATTTTGGTGAAGATTTTTGCTTTTACGTGAGTAAATTTTGAACAGGTTTAAAGCCCTTTATGACCAATAATGACATATAAATTTATATTAATGTATGAATATGAACAGCCAAAAAAGCAATGCAGATTTGAAATGCTGATTGCTCTCAGTGGAGGGGATTACATGCATATGCAGTTGCAAACATTTTATGGGTAAATGCTTATCACTGCTGCCTGCTGTGGTGTGCAGTGTATCCAATGCAAATTTTGGCTTTTTGTGTTTTGTGACTGATATTTCACGATATACAAATATTTGGCAGACATTATCAGAGAATGATTAGTGGCATGCTTGTTTTGGGGTGACTGCGATACACAAAACATCATGTTTTACACCAGAGCCAATCACTTTTTGACAGCCCCATGATCAGGTGGCATGTCAAACTCTATTAAGTGTGACTGTTATGGCTGCAGGCTCCAAGCGATAAAGTATTCTCTTCACACTTCCAGCCTTGATATCTTTGGTTTACAATTGAAATGTGTCTGGTCGCTCTCAATGTAAATGAATGCACACGCAAAAAACACATTTTCATATCTCTGACCCTCATTGCAAATTGTTAACAGACACAGGAGTGAACTGCAATCAGTTTGTATAAACAGTAGGAGAGTATAGGTCTGGCTACCAAAGACAACAGAGAGTGTCACTGGTTATGTAAACGCTGAAGTGACAGGGTCGATCCAGAGCTGGCCCCTGGGGACCACCGCATCGCCAACTGAAGACGCCAATCTGACACAAGAAGGAGAGAAGGACTTCTGACAATAGTTCTGATGGGTGTTATCTAACCAAGCTCTTTTCTTAAATTATTTAAAAGTTTTTACTCAAGTGTTCCTGATGTCACTTTTAATGTTGTCTTCAGAATAAAACACTGCAGTAGTTCTGGGATGTCTTATACCAACTCCTATGTCTTTTACAATTATCATGTCTATGTTTCATTTGCACACATAGTTTGGTATTAGTTAGTAAGTTTTGGACTTGTTAGCTATATTTATTATTTATGGATTATGATCAAATACTTTACAACAATTGGAGGCCAGACTCTCAATAGCAGTGTAAGTGATACATCTATGTAGTGTCAGAAATAGTAATAGTAGCTGTAGTAGTAATAAAAGCAGTAGCTGAAATGAAACTATGCCTCAAGTTCAGCCGTCTACATTTAAAACATCCTGCATCACCCAGCATGCACCCCTCCTCCACCCCATCACCACCTCAGCAGTGGAACATCTCTCTTTATCCTCACCATGAGCAGCTCTCTCCACCTCCACACATCACCAACACCAGTTTTACTTACTATTTACTTATTTTAATTTTACTTTTATTAAATTCTATTCTAATGCATTTGTTTCTGTATGTTTCTCTCCAGGTTGAATTAGTAATACTGTAGCAGCAGAAGTTAAGTCCAAACTTTTGCCAAGAGCAATATTTAAACTTTCTTAGAAGCACTTGTCTCTGACTAACAAAATATTTAGCAAAATGTATTGAGGAAACTTTAATCTAATGTGTAAATAACATATGTGTGATACCAATGCTGTGTTCTTGTCCTTATCTCAATATGTCTTATTGTAGGCCATACTGAAGTACAGTTAATGTGAATAAAATGCAACTGTACTGCAGCAAGTGAACAGTGAACCTAGTACATCTAAGGCTATATTCACACTGACGGTCTAAAAGCTAAATTCTGTTTTAGCAGATTTTTTAATGTGGGGTGGTTTCATCTTACATTTTAACTGTGACTTCCATCAGTCTTGTGTGTGAGCCAGAAGGGGCTTTACTGACACAGAGTTGATCCATAATTTTTTGCATGTTAAGGCTGATATATTAACACATCTGTCAGTGCCACTTATTATTTTATTTTTACCCAAAGTACTAATTAAGTGTAAAACCTCTTTTTTGTCCATAGCTCCAACACTGTTGTCTGCCATTCTTGTTACTTTTTGATCTGGCCATCCCAGTTCCTGCCTCTGCCTGTGCAGAATTGTGGCATCTGTAGAATTATATTATATTATAGCTATTGCATTATATATAAATGTAGTACAAGTCAGATGAAATGTGACTTGGCTGTTCCGACTGAGGTCACATTGCAAAAGATTAGATATGTATCTGATTTAGGACCACATGAAAGTGGCCTGGGCTGCATTTGAAAAAATCAGATTTGTGCTCTTCACACCATCATGAAAAAATCAGATTTGTGCTCTTCACACCATCATGAAAAAATCAGATACAGGTCACATCTGGGCAAAAAAAAAAAAAAAAAAGTCAGATTTGAGAGGTTGTGCAGAAGGTTGTGTTGATTTGGCAACATACTGTATGATAAGTAATACAGCACACACAGTTACAATGTGGAATATGGCATGTTGTTTTGTTTTTTTTGTTTTTCCCTTTTCATGTTGGGGATATAACTAGACTACACTGTACTTTATACTGTATAGCCTATAAAAATAAAAGTGTGTGCATTTCCTGAAAAAAAAATCATGTCATTGTGTACAGTGTAGATCAGTTTGGCAGCTTTAATAGTGTGTTTTGTTTATGTCTTCATTATTTCCTGCCACAAGAACTTGCCTAAAGCCAGACTTGCCTGCTCTTGGTCATCACTTCCCACTCACTCGTCCGTCTGTCAGCATGGGTCAGGATTCATAGTAAGACAAGCTGCCAACGAGAAAAGGTTGAAACACCACTGTCTGTCTGTGTCCAATGTCAACACTGGAGCGCACAGACTACAGGTTAACAGGTGGGACAGACCACAAAAACAGACAGAAAAGTAGTCTGGGAAATGCAAAGTGACGAAAACGGAGTAGTGATTGCAGAGTCGTTTGCTTAATATGCAAAAAGTCACGTTGTTGGTTGATGGGTTGAGTCTTTGAACGGTAGCTAATAGCCACGTTAGCCCCACCTCCACTACCACCTTTTATGCTAATTTCAGCGTGATGTGCGCGCGGAGCGGAGGGAGCCCACACTGCATACTGTATCTGTATGCTGTTACCTTCTTCTCCCCATTTTCGAGCTTTTAACGGACTCAACCTGTCTGTCCACGGAGAGACGTGTTTTGTTTTTGTTTTTTTACGAGACGCGTCGTGGTCGTGGACAGAATAATGCGTGCGCTCATGACGCGCGGCTCGACGTGAAAGCAGCGGCTCCACACCGGTAGTTTAGACGCGAGGAGGAGGAGAAGAAAACGCACCTTACATTGAGCCATGGGAGGTCAGATCACCAGGAATACCTTGTACGGTAAGCCAGCAGCGCGTAAATGCATCACACACACGATGTTATCATGGAGGATTGTTGTGATAATGCATGTTATAGATGCAGCGTGCACTCAGGCGGCGTGGGAGCTGTGGGTGTCCTGCACGCAGCAATACATGGCAAGTATGGGCTTTAGCCAAGTCTCACTATGTTTTCTTAGTCACGACTGGCTTTAGATGGAGCTATATTTTACCATTTAGGAACAGCACCTTAGATGTATATAGCTTGTTGTTATGTTTGCATGGTAAATTCAGGAGCCTACATTCAAGTTGGAAATCCTAACTTTTTTAGTTTGATTGCTGCCAAACTGAACAGTGAGCACGTTGGCAAAAGTTTAACATTACAGGGTTACAGGAAGAAATATTGCTGCATTTCTAGTTTTTATACTTTTAGAGAATATATGATATTTAAGCAAACACCTCTCTTAATAACATTATGATCATACTTATTTGTATTATTGATCTATTCATTTTCTTCAACTTTGTCCTATTTATTTTTACTCTGTTTGAGAGTGGTGTTAAATTTAGTGAATGGTAACCTTTTTCTTATCCTTACACTGAAAAACTAATGGGAACTTTTAAATCTGAGGTGAGTTCACAAAAAAGCACACTAAGTTGAGTACTTGTTGACTACAGTTTTGTGGGATAACGTCCAAAAGTTCCTTCTTATAAGCTTTTGATTAACACAGTGACCTCTACATCCTGTAATAGTTGCTGTATTATTTATACCGTAGCCATCATTAGCCTTGACCCCAGTCGGACATACAGGCATGACCCGCTCCAAAGTGTTTAGTGCCTTCCCAGACTTCACTGTTGGGAATTCTTGGCCCCCTGACAAGAACCCAGCCGGTCCCTTGAAACTGTAAATATATCTAATCCCTGTCATGTCCCACAGTCCCACATGTCCAGGCCTCAGGCTTTATTATATTCATCATTCACTATGGACTTCTCTGTGGGTATGACATTCCTGCATGAACACATCAGAGGAACTAAAGCGTGAGAGTATGAAGTTAGGGCTTGAGGCAGTGTGAGAAGGTTCATAGTAATAGTAGTATTTCAAGTAATCATACCTGAATGTCATCAAAAAACCTTTTTTTTAAAGAAAGGTTAGTAATGGGCCAAGCAAGAGAGGATTTTTTTTTCTGGTGTGGAGCTGAAACTTTATCTTGGGGGATAGGACCAAAGATAGTAACTCCAGCCCCAAGGATCAGTAAAGAACTAATGATTACTTTGGAGCTTTACCGGCTTTGTGGTATAATGAATAGAGCAGTCACCCCTCAACTAAAAGGTTCCTGGTTTGAGTCCATGTCTGGGTATAACTTTTCTCTTGTGGGATAGGCCTAGGTCTGTGCTTTCTGACTTGTTTTAGTCGCTCCTCATGGTTTGTCTCCAACAGGTGCTTTCTGACTGGCTTTTTATTACAGCTCATCCGTCAGTCTGCCCCAGGGCAGCTGTGGCTACAGAAGTAGCTCACCACCACCAAGTGTGACTGAGGAGTGAATGAATAATTGATCAATTGTAAAGCGTCTTTGAGTGTCCAAAAAAGCGCTATATAAATTCGATGAATTATTATTATTATTATTATTATTATTATTATTATATTACCTTAGGGCTGCTTGATTATGGAAAACATAATAATGATGATTAATTTAGTCATAACTGAAATCATGATTTTTCAATGATTATTTTTTAACTTAACTTTTTTTTTACAAAACAATGTAAAATAAATAATGTTATAAATGTAAATGTAAATGTTATAAACTCATGTTCTTTTGTTTGCTTGACGTCTTCCTCTTCAAACCCAAAGTGCCTAAAGTGTAACCAAGTGTTTCTCCTGTCCTCTTTGTGCCATGTTTCCGCTAACAACTCACAAACGTGCATGTGCTTTCAAAACACACTTGAAAGTTAGTGTAATTGTTTTTTCTCGATTATATAATTTTTGTAATCACTGCATGTAATAACTGATGTTGAAAGTGAAAGTCAATTCATTGCACAGCCCTATAATAACTGATCTTTGAGTTACCCTGCACAACACAATACCTCATCATTGATTATCATTACAATAGGCTACTCATGTGATGTCATACTCCCATTATAGCTCGTCGTGAGGCTCCTTACTGGGCACAGGCCTGGGACAGCAGCACAGAGCGGCTGTGGCAGGCGGGTGACACTGACCAGAGCTACTCTTTATTTACTCTCTGTTTGTCATTGACAGTTAATAGAAGGAACCAGGTCCCCACCGGTGTATTTGAGTAACACATCCTTCCTTAAGCTGCTGCTCTGACGCTGGTTTGGTACCTGGATTAGTCTGAGGGGACTCTGGTCTCTGTTAACCTGGACCTCACTGGCAGACTGTGTGGCTTTGTAAACATACTCTGACAGCCAATGTGTTAGCTACAATGACGTGGACAATGGTGTTTGCAGTTCATATTAGCGGTGGGAATAGCAGAGAAACTCATAAGCTATACTCATTAAGGCAGTACGAGCCATATACTATACATTTTTTACTTTCATTTTACTGTTTGCTGCACTGCTACCAGAGCGTGTACTACATAGGTACACATAGTATTTTGTTTCTCTTATCTGTAGTCCCTGTTTGACAAAAGTGCAGTCTAGATAACTGGTATCAATGGGAATTTCCAACTCTTTTGGTGGCCACTTAACAATGGGATAATTTAAGAGGCTGAACATATGACAAAACAACAATCAACCACTTAAGTGTCCAAAATGTGCAGCTCCAAATAAACACACAGGAACCAAGTTAAGAAAAAAACTAGATTTTTATTAGCTAGAGGAGCTAATGGGAAGCTGATGATCACATCAACATCTGGCCTGCCACTGTTTAGAAGATGCAAAAATGTATCCTTTCTAAACTCGTCTAAACCTATAAGTCACATTTTGATATCCCAGATCATGCACCTACTGTATGTGGTATGCACTATCAAATGAAACAATGAGGCACCCCATGTTTTAAAGTTTTATGCAGATGTATGTCCTGATGGACCCTAGACCATCTTCTTAGGCCGCTGCTCAAAAACGACTTACCCAAAGATGTAATGAGTATATCTCTGCAACTACTTGGTCTCTATCTTGATATCTAGAAAAAGGCAAGACTTGTCATGGACTTTTAGTCAAACTTCTTCTGGTTATGTGCATATTCTATGTTTTTTTTTTTTTTTTTTTTTGCCATAATACACCACAGTCAGTTGCGCCTAATGTATTGACTCTCACTCATCCATCTGTTAAACCCAGATTAAAGAACAACAAAACAGAAATCCAACACTCTTAGTTAATATCAGTGACTCAGTTAGCTGCTACTTTTGTAATCAGCCTTAATCTGATGATTGGCAAACTTCCATACATTTCTGGGCTGGAGAAAAACAATTGCATTACCTTTTTTGTAGCACTTTTCCTTTGCGTCATGACTGTAATGACTGAAACTGGCTAATGTTGTTAATAGATTTATTGACTTAATAAAAAATAAAAAAAACTTTAATGTTTATCTTCTATATCCAGCAATCTTTCCTATATATGCGCTTTATTGACATTTTGTTGTTTTTTCATGACTTGTGCTCAGTTATAGCACAGTATTGAATTGATTTGGCCCAACACAAGCCTAAGATGACCTCACTCGCTGCACAAGGCCTTAGAGGTGCTTATTTTCAGACAAACAGGAAACTCAGTCTTGGTCTAGTCACTCCAGAGTACAATACAGTGCTGTTGTGTTTTCCTGAAGACATCACGTCTGATCTGACATCATCGCTGTATAGTTGGAGGATTTGTTATGACTTCATTAAAGACCACTGTTGTCCGAAAAGCACAATAGCACATTGTTCTCCGGCGACAAATCCAGGAGGAGAGCTTAACAAATACTCTGCATTGAGTCCAGAGCACTTGGCTGAGGCCTGAGATGATTCGATTTTTTGGGAAACGGCACTGGAGGAAAAGGCTCGAAAATGCTGGATTGTTTCTTCTAGGTCATCCCTGAAACTTGAGCTTGCACCCTAAAATGGGAAAGGTGATCGTGGGGGAGATCGGGGCTCAGAAGCTAAATGATCAGTGTTACCGGGCCTGACAGCTCTAATTGATTTGTTCTCAGCAGACAGTGTAAACCTCTGGAACCACCAAGGTCACGTCTTCCCAGAGAGGAGAGGATATCTGTCTTTCAGCAGAGCCTCAGTGGTTATCTTTTCCCACACACATCAAGACACGTCGAAGTGTTGGTGTACTGTAAAGAAAATGTTTTACAACCCCCTTTGTGAGAAAGTTGGGACACAATGTAAAACAAGATGCACTGGTTGGCAAATCTCATAATATTTTTTTTTTACAATACATACAATACACAATAGACAACAATAGACACAAACAACATATCAAGTAATGGAAGACATTTTGCCATTTTATGAAAAATAATCACTGTTTTTCGTTTTGATGGCAGCAATAGTTGGAACATAAGCAACAAAAGGCTTGAAATATAAATTGTACTAATAACAAAACATGTAGAATAGCATTTTGCTAACGAATTAGGTTTTAAAGGAGACTTATTATGCTCCTCCTCAAAAACATCCCCAGAGTTTTATTTTGTTTCATTCATGCAGCCATTCCCAAAATCAAGAGTGTTTCCAAGCAGGCCCCCGACTATAATACTTCCCTCTATTCAAAAGACTATGTCATGTTTTTCTCCATATTTCTATAAAAAACATTACAAAAGACTGACTGACTGTTGGCTAAAAACTTTTTTAATTAACATTTAAAACAAGTATATAACTGTAATTCATTTCAAACTCCTTTTCTTCTGTACTTAATATAGACAACCTCTTGGGGCCCCCTGCAGTACCTTTGCGGACCCCACTTTGGGAACCACTGCATTCATGCATTCATACTGACATGTTCTGATAACTTCATAATTTAAATTGCCATCGCAACAAAGCAGTCAGCTCGTGTATCTAGCTCGTGTTAGCTTCCAGTTGGTAATAGTTGTGCGAATTGGTCATTACAACATGCTCTGGCTCTGTCACTCAGAGATTCTCCGCATTAAAAACAGAATAATATACATTTTATTGACCACATTTCAGTAAGATTACTGGGTATATAAGGAATTACTGTATGTGTCCAACTGTGTCCCAACTTTGTGTGAAATGGAGCTGCAGGTGTATTTTATAACATTTCATATATTCTCTTTGCCTAGAATATAGCTGCTTGTTTATATTGCAGAAGAGACATAATATCTCTACCTTCTATGAATCATCAAGTGTCTGGCTCAAAATGAATAAAAACATCATGTGAGAAGTGTCTCCAAACCAACAGCAGCGGGATACAGGGAACATTTGGCCTGGATAGGGACTTATGGTGGAATCTTTTCCCAAGATTACCGAAGTAAATCCTTCATCAATCTGCAGCCATCGCTGACAGATGTGATGTGCAGATATTTATCAGTTCTGGGTGTTTTTATAAGTAGGACGAGTCATAATTCACATTCTCTCAGGGGAGGAATATGTATAAAAAACTATGGTGATTAGTATGAGTCACATGTTTTTCCTGTGGGTTATTTTGCCACTTCCTTCATTCCGAGTCACACTTTGCTGCAGTCTCTGGGCAGACGCTGGCTCCCACCACCTACAAAGAGTTACGTGCAGCAACACAGCTTCTTATAATTCACCTTATATAGGAGTTTAGTTACACTATATTAGAAAATAATGTGTGTTTTATGCAATAACAATGTTGAATTTTGCGATAACATGGACAGTTCAAAGATACAAGGCTCTAGTGTCGCTGAAACTAAGGCTAAATCAAAAGTTAAGAAGTACTAAAGGGTCCAAATTTAGGACTGAATTTTATTTGGTCATAACATATTTTGATTCAAGGTTTATCTGGCCACAAAGGGTGACAAGCCAGTGTACTATAAGTGCTGAGCCCAAGCACAGTTAAATGGAAATGATTGTGTCAGGACGGGCATGCCAAATCAATATGCAAATGCTCTGTATTTACTGTACACAGGGAGACAGACGATTTGCTGTGGTGACCTCAAATGGAAAAGGCCAGAAAGAAAGATGGATATATTTTGATTTAAGGCATCGTTTTACTGTGTAAATGTAGATGGAAGGCCATAACATTATTAAAATACAACAAGTTTCTTGAGAAGCGTTTGCTGATTTTGCAGTAACAATGCATTTGTGATATGTTGTCCAGCCCTAATATATACAGTCATATGTAAAAGTTTGGGCACCCCTCTGAGGTTGCATAATAATTTACTCTGTCTTCATGAAAAAAGATCACAGAGGTATGTCATTTATTTTCTAGTGACGTCTGAGTTCTAGGCTGTTTTTCTAACAACAGTTTTTAGTGTAGCAGTATTTAGGTTTATGAAATTAAATTAAATATGGAAAAAAATGCCTGTGCAAAAGTTTGTGCACCCTTATAATTTTGCTGATTTGAATTCATGTAACTTCTCAAAATGGCTTACTTGCAACACAAAACTTGTTAGATTAGTTAGATAAGCCTTAAACTTCATAGACAGGTGCATTTAATGAGAAAATGTATTTAAGGTGGTAATCAGAAAATGGAAGGACACAGGCAAAGTTGATGTTAAGGCTGAGAAAAATACCAGAGAGACATAGGCAAGGAATGGTGAGAATGGTTAAAGACCTCCAAAGATCTACATCATCATCCTGCTGCAGATGATACATGGGTCAAATATTCAGAGCACTCTGCACAAAGAACAGCTGTTTGGGAACGTGACGCCACGCCACAGAGTTGCTTGGGGTAGGAAAAAGCTAATTTAGACAAGCCAGATTCATTTTGGAATAATTTGGTGTGGACTGAGAAGACATGACGTGAATTATTATGCACCCTCAGAGGAGTGCCCACATTTTTAAATGACAGTACATACATATGAAGCCTATGTTTCATATTTCATTCAACTCTATCTCAGTCCTTGCTTAGCATCATTCTTAGTCACAACTGTGTTCCCGTAATGGCAGAAGTCAGCAGCTGTTATGTCACAAGCCAATTCAAATAAAGGCTTTTAGAAAGAATTACCATTACTAAAATGAGGGCAATTTGACTAACATTTCACAGCTGCATTTTTCCTTTCATCTACATAACTTTGACTTATGTCTCTGTGGCCTTAATGTGAATATATCTTTGAAATCAATTTATTCTGGCTACGACCTGGCCTCTTGAAAACAGGTGCATAAACTCTCTACCTTTTTAAAGTTGCATCAGTAAAAATATACATTTTTTGCAGTCTTGTTGTAAGTATATTGTAATCCACTAATCACTCTGACTTGTACACAGATACTCTGAATGGTCCATTTCCCTCCACGACGCACCGATGCCACCACAAGCCCAAGCGCTGCCTGCCCATCCAGCCGTGTGGCCTGTCGTCGTTCCCGCTGCTGTTCCACCCGAGCACCAAAGGCTCGCAGATCATCATGGACATGTCACAGAGAACGGTGAAGAGACAGGCCAGCTTCTGCAATGCCATCACGTTCAGCAACAGGCCCATCGCTGTGTACGAGCAAGTCAAGCTCAAGGTAAAAACACCACAGCCACTGTAATGCATGGTTCAGTAAATAAGTGATAGGACTCTGCAGGTGGAAAGTGTCCAGCTGCCTATTGGTAATATTTCTATCAGTTATAGGAAAAATACTGTAAGCTTCAGGAACTCATATTTAGGAATGCCCTGAAGCCTCGGCTAAACTAGTAGTAGTAAAGTAGTAGACTAGTAGTAGAGTAGTAAGAACCTACAAGTACACACATTTATAGTAATTCCCATGAACATAGATTTGTTTAAAACATTTTTTTCTCAAATTATTGATTTGGGTGGCAAAGGTTTTGAGGCTCTTGACTTTTACAGAGCATTTTGTTTTGCTCATATACGTTTCGTTTAATATAGTTAAACATACTGTACAGTATATACATCAAACAGAAAAAGGGAACGAGTATAGTTGAGTAGGTAGAGCCATTAGCTTTCTAACCAGAAGGCTGGTGGTTTGATCCCAGTTACTGGCATTGCCTACTGCCATTGTGTCAAAACACTTCACCCAACTTGCCTTTTTGAATTGGGCTGGGTGCTGTTAAACGATATCTTTCTGGTATCAAAAGTACAGTTACAATACTACACGTATAAAAAAATATATTTTTATTCAATACCTAGTGGGACTTTTAATGTTCCTTTGCATATATGAATGAAAAAAATAACAGAATAAATCATACAAAGTACTGGTTTTAACTTACGGATAAGAATGTTGCTCCAAAAATGTGTCTTTTATTCACTATTATTGTGTTTTATGATTGTAGAAGATAAATTAGCACACCATAGATATCAGAAAAAGTATCACTCACGTACCAGTATCGAAAACCAGGTATCGTTTAAGTACTGGTATTGAAAAAATCTGAACAGTACCCAGCCCTATTTGTGAATGTGTTAGTGTGTGTGTTTGGTGGTGGTTGGAGAGGCCATAGGTGCAGAATGGCAGCCATGTCTCTGTCAGTCTGCCCCAGGGCAGTAATCTCACCACCACTGAGTGAATGAGTAATGGACTAATGTAAAGAATATGGAATTCATATGTGGCACACATAGTTCTGCTAGGTCAAATCAACATTTTTTTTTGTAAGCAAAGCATATACAGTATTTATGTTTATGTCATGTTAAAATAATTTAATTATTTTGACTAATGATATATGTACTTACAAAAAATATTCTTTATGGGGATATTAACTGTTTAAGGAATATATTATATACTGATTATTGTCATTAAAAACGATTCTCTTTGTAAAAATCCATGTCTGATTGGGAAGTGTATGTTAATGTTTCTTTTGATACGTGTTCAGTTGATTTCCCACTATACCAAGCTTATTATTTGTTTACAAAGAGCAAACCCACTTCTCTTTCCGTTTCTCATGTTTTGATCTTGTGTGGGCCAAACCGGCAGCTTAGAACAAGTTTCCACTTCACCTATCAGCCCATCTATGTCTCTATGTGGGAGCGCAGCCCGAGCACTGCCATGTGAGGAATACTCTTATCTGGCATAGCAAATGCAAAGTCAATAGAGGTTTGAAATAAGACAAAAATCCCTTGCAGGTGATAAACACACCAGAGCTCTGATCTAGTTTTGAAAGTTTTACCTAAAGACTTTTATCACTCAGTTTATTAACTGTGTTGTTACTTTTAACAATAAAGTGCTGTCATATTCAGTGCCTTTTGTGTCCCAGTAGTCACCTTAATACAACCCCAATTTAAAAAAAATTGAAAGTGAAGTGAGACATTTTACTATTTCATGCCAAATATTAGCTGGTATTGATGTTATTTTTAGGTATAAAGTTTAAAAAGCAGGACTATCCTAATACATTTTTAATATAACTTCCTCAGATCACTAAGAAGCAATGCTGCTGGAGTGGAGCGCTGCGTCTGGGTTTCACATCAAAGGACCCCTCGAGGATCAACCCTGACAGCCTTCCCAAGTACGCCTGTCCCGACTTGGTCTCGCAGAGCGGCTTCTGGGCCAAGGCGCTGCCAGAGGAGCTCTCCAACGAAGGCAACGTCATCTCCTTCTGGGTGGACAAGAAGGGCCGCGTGTTCTATCGCATCAACGACTCCAGCCCCATGCTGTTCTTCAGCGGCGTGCACGTCTCCGAACCGCTGTGGGCTCTCATCGACGTCTACGGCCTCACCAGAGGGGTCCAGCTGCTCGGTAAGAGACCCCCCTGCCCTTTTCTTTTCTTTTTGACTCGAAACCGCACAGCATCTGATTCCTTTTAAAAGCCCTAAGTGGTTCTATGGTGGATGTTACCTCAACATACAGCTGCTCTAATTTTCCCCAAATCACTAAAATAGCGCAGTGGAAAAAGATGGTGGGCGATAAGGTCATTGCTATCAAAGAAATCTCCGGCTACAGGGAATTTCAAGATGGCGGAAATTAATGCCAACAAGTTCACCATTCCATTAAAAGTCATTAGTTCAAAGAAATTACAAGTAAACAGGTCCTCTGCGCTTATTACCATTGAATTTGAAGTGCGCTGTGTTTTATCACGTATGTTCAAATGGTAGATTTAAATGCATTAAAGCAACACTGTGTAATTTTTGCTCACTCTCTGGTTGATAAGACTGCAGACTCCCTCCCTAATTTTGGCAACTATATCAACAGAAAGGGAAGTAAATGTCATAGTTTTAGTTGACCCTTTCAGCTTCTTTCTTGCTTGCCACAGCAAATCTTTTGAATGGGTATTTTGGCAGATTTTTATGCTGGATGCCCTTCCTGATTCCTGAGATTTTACTGCTGTTGTAGATTTAAGTTTAGATCTACAAAAGCAGAAATTAAGATTTTTTGAAATGAACTAAATAATGCCACTAAAAGACAATGGAGTAGTTTAGTTAGCATTCAGCACAACAGAGAGAGTTTTATTTTAAATTGAGAGTATGATGCAGATTTCAGGTTATTTTATAGTTGTCTACATATTCCTTTATTCACTTTATATAATTAGTTAGTCAGATGCCCAAAGATCCACAAGAGCCGCATGTGGCTCTAAAACCATAGTTTGCAGATGTCTGGGTTAGGGTTTGCCTTTAAAAAAACAAAAAAACAAAAACAAAAAAACACAACCACCCCTATTATATTTACTTGTTTTACTATATATATATTTTCTGTTCAAAATAAACTAAAATTAAAATTAAGAAAATAAAAATACAAGAAAAATATAAAAAATAATAATAATCTGAAACTCAAAACAAATAAAAAACAAATAAAATAAATTGAATCTAAAAATATGTAACAAAACATAATGTTCAATTAATACTGAGCTTGTCTTTCAGAAGTTTAAATACAAAAAAAAGATTGAAACTATTTTCTTATTATCTTGGAAATAAATGAGGAAATAATACCAGGTACCCTCGTGGCCATGAAATTGTGCCATATTGTTCATAATATACATTTAGACCTGTTTTATTTGTCCTACTTTCTAGTCAGTCCTTACTTAGCTTACTAGCAGCTCATACATTAACCAACCCGCTCCTCTGAGTTATACAGCGATGTAGCATTTATCCAGGCTTGGGCCTGGCACAAAGAGTGCAGCTGGCTGCATTGTCCAAAAACACTACATAGTGCTGCTTTAGTAAAACACATCTTCGTGTAAAACAGCTGTATCTCATTTTTCCAAACAAAAAAGAAAACTATGCTAAGTGGATAAAAAGGCATCCTTGTGGATACCTCTGCGCTTATTTATAACAATTTCCAAGAATGGCCCTGGCTCTGTGCGGAGAATAGAGTCTTGTCAGTGCTGTTAATAAAAATAGAAGAGGCTACGCTAGTGTACAGATAGGGCCATTTAACCTCATTTCTCGCGGCGTGGTTGACAGTGAGAAGCGTGCTATCTGGTGATGGGCCGGTCCGTATCCAGCGCCAGAGTGAGACTATCTGTGGTTCAGTGGCCCTGTGGTGGTGAGTGGCTCTTGTCGGAGAACAAGAGAAGTGTGTTGGTCCCCACAAGAGGACAGTCGACGGGACGGATGATGTCAGGAGAGGCACGTCCCGGCTGTTCCCCCCTCTCAGGCGATCAGAGCAAAGGAATGTCTCACGCTGTCGGGCCAAGTCCTGGAGTCTACGTCGTGTACTGTATTTGCATTTGTTTGTATCAGTGCAATAGGGCTTTTGGAAATCACAGTGGTTAACGTTTTGGTTATGATGTGTTTTTGTAACATTTTGCTTTCATTACAAAAGGAAATACACAGAAGCTAGCAACTTGACAGAAGGACAGTATAATTAGCTTTCCAACTCACAAAGGCAAATGTGTTGTGCAGTTTTTACACCCAAAAGACAATGGACTCCTGTGTCCAGCATTAATTAGCTTTAGTTAAGTTTTTTCATCAGTGTAGGTATGAAAGTCATTATTAGTCTTCCTAAAATACTACTTATTTCCATATTTTATTTCCATATTTTTAACAATTCATAGAAGACTTCATAAGTTTCCCTGAAGAATATTTGGTTTTTCATGTTGTCGTGATTCTAAAGTTTACCCAGTGATGGAAAGTATTTAGTTCTTAAATCTTTTGTGGAAAATGCACTTTGAGTACATTTTCTGAAGCATACTTTTACTTGAATAAATATTTGAAGGCAATTTGTTAGTAAATTATTAATGTTAAGGTCTTTAAATGAGTAAAAATATTTCTTGTCTCGGCAAAGTGTGTAGTAGTAGTAGTAGTGGTAATAGTAGTAGTAGGTAATGCCAAAAATACTTTTAAGGTAGTTTGTACTTATAGGGGCTATATTGTGCTTTTCAAACCACTCTTGGTCACCTCTAGAACAGCATTACATGTTTTGCAACCTTTAAGAGAACGTTTTTATTAAGTACTCTACTGGTGCCATAAAGAAACAGGTGAAGAGACCAGCAGAGGGCAGCAATGCAGCAGATTGCAGAGTTTTGCAGCCTTTTGAACATAATCAAAGAAAAAAAAGTACTTCACTCCCTTAAATGCGTTGTATGATGCCATTTTACCACAAAATGTTAAATAGCAGTGAGGACGCTGTACACCTTTTTTTTTTTTTTTTTTTTTTTTTGGGGGGGGGGGGGGGGGGGGGGGGGTTGTTTTGTTTTTTTAATATATAAATGAATGAGAGCAGACTGGATGTAGATTGTTGATTGGTCAGTGCTTCCTGGAGTGGGCGGGGGTTTGTGGGAGAGGTGGAGGTTTGAGGAAATGAGCGTTTTGAGGCCTCAGAAACTTAGCGGCAGAGACTACAGGATTACTTTAACATACATGAATGAAACAAAACACAATCTTATAACATGGTAGAAAGCTCAGAAAAGTTGATTTTGCATAATATAGCCCCTTTAAATAAGAATACTTTTACTTGAGTGCATATTTTTTATATTTTGTCCACCTCTGACCTTACCCAGAGACTGTGTTTCTGTACTCAGCCATATTAATCTTATGGTATTAATTAAGTCCTCTTAGCATGTTAGCTTCCCAATCTCTCTTAAAACTAGTGCATAATTGCTGCTTTCTGTAACACTAAACATCACTTATATCAATGCAGCTTATTAGCATGCAAATCTCCTTTTTTATACACAGCAGCCCTTCTCTTTTTGTCAAACACAGCACATGCTCCGCTGTTATCAGACACTTCAACATTTCTGTGTGACAGCGGGAGATTACTCGACTTCAGAAGAAAAATCAACATTAGTGCCATTACTCCGGATTTTATAATTGCGTTCAATTAAACTGGCAGGCCCTAAATCCTCCTATTCCTCGTCTGGTTTTCTCACATCGATCACCTTTATCCCCCCTCACTGAAGGCTTAAAGACAAGAGCCGGGGCCCTCCAGTCAGCTCAAGGATCACTTGGCTATCAGCTTTTCCTCATAGTCACCAGTCTACTAGAGCAGGGTGTATCTCAAAGGGCCCAGTATTGTCTCGGCGCTTTGGCTGCGGTTCAGCAAACACTTACTGACTCAAAAAGTCTGCTGTTGTGCCACATGTGTTTTTTTTTTTTTTTTTCCCCTGCATATTTTGCCTAATGATGTTTACACAAGAGCCTTGAATGAAGCTGATAAATTGAGCTAAACTTCACCTGTTGCAGGGCAAGGCTTTTTATCACACAATCGGTCCAGGTGGGAATTATTGCTCTGTGTTGCGTTGTTGTTTTTCTTTTCTTTTTCAGCGAATAAATGAAGCGTGGTCTATTGTTGTAGGTAAACCCAGTGGCATTGTGTGTACGTGACCTTCATTTGCCTTTTGAGGGGAAAAGAAAGAAGTTTCTGATGAATGCATATGACTTTCATGCTTGACACAATATTACATGTGTTTCAAAACATCCATAACATTGTCGAAATCGAGCTTTTGTTTCATTAAATCTGTACTGTGCAACATTTTAGGACATTGTAGTAGAGGAGGTTATGCTTTGCGCTGGATTCTGACAACATTTTCTGAAAAGGTGGTATGCCAAGGAAGAAAAAAATGTTTTGGTCTTCCCTCTGAACATAATATTTGATAATGATTAGTTTTAGTGTGTTCTTGCCATTGCAAAATACAATATAAGGACTTTGTGGCTTAATGAACAGAGCATTTACCCCTGAACTAGCACCGGTTTGGATCCAGGTCTAGGCACTATATCTTTACCATTGTGAGATAGGGCCAATACCTTGTTGGAAGTTTGCAAGTGCTTCTACAGTACAGTTACTCAATAATATATAGTTGTAAGAACAATCTGTGAGACACGCACTAACCCAAAGGTTGGCGGTTCAATCCCTGCTACTGACATTGCATACCGTCGCTGTGTCCTTGGGCAAGACACCCACCTTGGCCATGTATGAATGTGTCAGTGTTATTATGTGTTTGCTGGTTGGTTGGAGAGAATGATAGCTACGTCTCTGTTGGTCTTCTACTAATATTATTATGTGGAGTTCTTATAGACAGACCAATATTTTTGTTTCATACCTTGACATGTTTCGGTGACGTGTCGGTGTTGTGACTGTGACTTCCACTTCTGAGGGAGACCGCTGAGAGTACGCAGCTGAAACATGTCATGATACAAAAATATTGGTCTGCCTATAGGAAATCGACGTATTATTATTAACACAGTCTTTGTCCAATCACATGTTCACATACAAGGGGCTCTATTTTGATTCAAATAAGGATTGTTCCCTGTGGCTGAGTAGTCACCACAGTGCTTTACAGTGAAATAAAAGCACAAATAGACAATAAGGAAGCACATAAGACCAAACACAAAATTTGGACCTTTTTTGGGGATTGTTTCTTACTGTAAAATAATATGCAATATATTATTACTGTTGTTGGAAGTTGGGAGGAATTGATTTTCAGCTATTCCATCTTCAAGCTTCCTGTGTCCTGACATTCTGACGTCTTCAGCTGACACTGTAGATTACTTTGTACAAGAACCCTTTGGCCATTTTCTGTCATGTTAGGCCACAATGTCAGCATATTTGATCTTATCTTTTCTCCCAATAGCTCCATCGCCCTTTCATATTCTCCCACGTTCATTATAAAAACATCTCTTGATCTGACTTCAGACAGGATTAACATCAAATTCATTGGCCGTCAAACTCAAGAAAGAGCCGTATGATTTCTTGCCGCTAAATACATTATTTTTCATTTAATACCCGAACTCCAAATGTGTGCTGTTTTTCTTCACAAGCTGCAGACGATGCTGTGGTTGTCTGATTTATTAATGCTGCGTTAAGTATATTAAAACTGCAATCCATGCTTATTTTTTTCCTCTTGCGTTACTGCCTACTCATATAGCTGTCATATTGCTCGCCGTCACGTCTTAGCTCGGCTGTCTGAGGAACTCTTCAAGAGCCGTGTTGTTTCCTGAGCTAAGCCGTTATCAAGGGAGTGCAGTCCGGTAGCTAGCCACCCATGCAAAGGGTCAAAGGTGAGCTCTAGATCAGCGCGACTTCTCGAAAGCTGAGATGGTCTTACGTAAGAGGAAGCTAAATGAATCTGCAAGAATCAAACTAAGCCTCGGGGGTTTGTCCTGACCAACAATGCGGCCCGTGCCATTTAAGAAAGATCCCTTACATCACCACTGCGTTTGTCCTGCTCAATAAAGACTAAAGTGCTCGGCTTGGGTTTGGTGAAGAATGCACTAAGCTGGTGCATGTTCTATACTAAGAGATGCAGTATGTTAAAGGAGATATATTATAGTTTTATTTTTAAATCAATCTTGGTTACTTCTCAAACGGCATTGCGTGTTTTACAAGCTTTAAAAACATCATCTGACTAAAAGAAGACATTTTGAATAAGTACTCTACTGGTGTCAAAGAAACAGGTGAAGAGATCAGCAGAGTGCAGGAGAGTGCAGAGTGTTGCGGTCTTTTGAACAAGTTGAAAGAAAAAGAGCATTTACTTAAACTTTTGTATGATGCCATTTTACTGAGGAATTAGCAGAAACAGAGCCGTACACAGTTTTTTGGACAAAGGAATGAGAGCAGACTGGATGTAGAGGGCTTGTTGATCGGTCAGTGCTTTCTGGAGTAGAGGTGGAGGTTCATGCAACCAAGCGTTTTGAGGCCTCAGAATGGCCATGCCAGAGAATAGAGGAGTACTCAAACAAGGGTGAATGACGCAAAGCAGATAAGGGAACAGCATTATAACATGGTAGAAAGCTCAGAAAAGTTGATTTTGCATAGAGGGTAGTAGTAGTAGCTGTAGTCTGCAGAATATTAGCATTAGCATTACCAAGATTAGTAACTATGATCCTGTGATTTTTGTGTAAAGGTAGCTACACATCTGCCTGGAATATAGCACCATAAAAGAGAGTAAGAACTGTAGAGGATTTAAAGGATCAGAACACAGTGCCCATTGTCCATGAGGAATACAAGAGATATGTTTTAAAACAATATTACTTTTGACTTTTGGCCTATTGTGTGTTTGCTGAACCATTAGCCATTGTAAATATATACTTCTTAGTATCACATGCTATTTTTTAACACAAAATGCAGATACATGTGGACCCATTATACCCATTGGTATAATGTTGAGTAGCATATGAATATGTTGATACTATTAATTATATTATTCTGCTTATTCTTGTTAGGGGTCAGGGGAGGCTGGAGCCTATCCCAGCAGCCATGGGTCTTAGTTGGGGTACACCCTGGACAATGGCCAATTCATCGCAGCGCTGAGTTGCTGACAGACAGCCATTCACTCTCACATTTCATTCTCTGGGGGCCATTTAGTCACTGATTTACCTAAGACATGCATGTCTTTGGACGGTGGGAAGAAGCTGGAGTACCTGAGGAAACCCACTCCAGCCCACGCTAATTTTATGTGTAACTGAACTTTATGCTGTTCAGTCTATCTATTTTTGGCACTGTATGATTTTCAGTGGACAAACAGCAAACCATACCATAACTGTGTAGTTGGTAATGTATGCCAAGGACTATGGAAGAGCACCTAAAAAAATGGAAATTGAAGGAAATCCAAATGACATACATATACAGTACAGGTCTTTCTAATAGCACTACATATCTAGTACATTTGTTACTGTCACTAGGCGGTAAAGAAAATGCTGTTTTCTCAAAGGTAGTGTCTTGTCTAAAATGCATCAAGAATCAGGTCACAAATGGTAAAGTTTGTAAGTATTTTTAGTTTCATTTCCCACCAGCCCAACACATATGGGAATCCTATCTTTTCACAGTCGGTAGGAGATATTGGGAAATGGCAGTGCTCTCTTTACACATGTACTTTTAACTTCAATGTGTTTGTTTATGGGACAGATCCTCCGGAGACCACCAGCCTCTCCACGTTTGCACAGGTATGATGGATTCCTTCCAAGTTAGATAAGCCAGGCGAATCAAAGGCATCTTTTGATGGATGCAAGATGCTCTACTGGGGGTTTGTTTACTAGCCGTAGATGAGTCACTTAATCACTGACAGGGCGCTAGTGATCCGTGAGACCGGCTTCAGCTAACATCATCTGCAACCTGTCTCTCTCAGTCATTAGAGAAGAATCCAAGATGGCTGCCGGGCTGTCGTGGGGCCGCGGCGCTCTCAGGTGATTAAGAGGGGAGCGTTGACATTCATCATCTCCGAACATGGCATTGCGATACATTAGGCTTGTAGAGCATCATAGAAGGGTGAACCTAGTCGTGTACAGCTTTTATGGCAGCTAAAGTTGCACGAGCTATCACTCCTTTGGGATTAGACCCTTGAAAGATGTTGCAGTCTGCATTATTGTCATCTATAAATTCACATTTGCAAGTTAATGTTGTCCCAGTTCATTATAAAGTCATTTAGCTAAATTAAACCGGAAGCTGTCCAAATAAACATACCTCCCTTATGACTCATATCTCCTTCAAACAGAGAAAGATAGAATTGAAATACTGAAATGATCTGTACTGCACAAATATGCTGAGCCGATTGTGTGGTACCTTTCCTTTCTTTGTGTCTATTTTGGTCAGTGTTCCCTCACTCTCACAGTCCAGGCGCTAATGCTGGCCTGCTACAGATCGCACCTATTGTTTCACTTGTCAACACGGATTATGTGCAGTAACAGTGGTTTTTGATTTGTGGATAAAACGGTTTTAAAGCCAAAGAGGTGACATAGATGCAGATCTAAGAGGAGAGATAAGCGCATATATACAGCTTAGTGCCAGAACAGTAAATGGCTTGGTGTGTATTCATATTAGTGCATTATGTAAAACTATATGTGAAACTTATATAGCCTTTCAATTTTTATTTATTTACTGATTTAATTTCTATCACCTATCTTTAATGTGTCATGGGCAGTTGAAGCCTAGTCCGAGAAACAGGATACTCCTTGGACAGTCAACAGGTAATTGCAGGGCTAACACTTAGAGACATTCACTACAGCAGCCCAAAGTGGCCAAAAATGCTTTGCTTTAGGAGGAATCAACTGTATGGTAGTGACCTAGGAAATTCAGTGGCTGAATGGATTTTGCTTCTAATTTTAAAGCAGCACTTTTTTTAGATATTAGAAATAGTTTTAGACACCTTTGCATTAGTATTTCATGTTTTATAAGTTAAAATAATGTATATGTATGAAAAACATCTTCTAATGTGGAGCTGTTACTTAAACTTTGTAGAAAAACGCTTGGATTAGGTGTTTGACACCCCCTGCTGGCAACGGTGGGGACTAGACAGAGCATAAAATGGCTATTTAGCATGGCTATTAGCAACATGGCGCTAACAGATACACTGCACACACAAAAAAAAAATGCTGCGAAAACTCAAAAACTCAAGACAGGATCCCTCAAGATTTTTGAGTTTTGGGCCCAAATCAAAATCAACAATAATTTTTGTTCACTTAATTTCACATTTATATGTTTAAAAATGTTCAATTTAAAGTTTTACTCACTAAATGAAATTTAAGCAAACAAGTCCGATGACGATGTATGGGCTTTAGAAACGCTTAGGAGCACTTTCTGGTTTTATTTGTCTATGTAGAGCGGTGAGACTGAGCGTTTCCAGCTCTTGAGAAAGAGAAGGGCTCAGCAAACAGGATTACTCAAACATGCATAAAAGTAACAAAATGATGGAAGCAACATTATAACATGGTTAAAAGCATAATAGGGCACCTTTAAAATGAAATCATTATTGGATCAATTTCTGATGGGTTTGTTCATAGACCACTGCACTGTACATGTAATGCACAAGATCTGAAATGTTGCAAATATAATACTACATCTCTGTAAACATGAGTAATTATCTGACAGTTTGAAGAGAAAATGTCTTAAGTAAGTTTTGCTTGGGACGCTGTAAAAACTGCTGTGTCGGCTGGCGTTTGGCTTGGATACCCAATCAGAACCCCCTCTTCTTAATTTTGATGGATGAAGACGAGAAACGCTTGATTACCCTGAAGTACTGTAAATGGATGTTGTAATAATGCAGTCGATTTCTTGTCCGCTGCTTACGGCCAAATCCTCCAAAAACAATAAGCTGGATATGCTGTATGGTAATAACAATATGCAAAGTCATCTGTCAAAAGTGGGTCTGCAGCCAACGGCAAACAGCAGGCAGTGAATGAGGAAGGCAATGAAAGACACTTAACATCGCCCCTGTTCAAAAACATTTAGTCATGTACTGGATAATTTTGGCAGAATTAGGCTGTAATCATGAATCATACAGCAGCATGTCCTTCTCATTCTGCTTACTTATCTGTTCACATCATCTCACTGCATGCAGAGTAACAAAATACTAAACCATAATCAGATAAGTATAATAAAAGTAGGGCTCTGTCTCCTCTTGTCCTGTTTTGGAAACCAGTGAAGCTGTGAAATGTTCCAGTTAAGACCTTTTCAGTTGAGGTTTATACCTTTTTGGGTCAAAATATTGAAAGCTAGAGATGATTATGTCAAATCTTGTAGGCCATGTCCAAATAGGTGCATTGTATTTTTAACTTCATGGTCCTCTGTGTTCCTTCTTGTTCAAGGTTTCAGTCTGGGAGCTTAAGGAACCTCTGCCAGTGCAACTATATACATTATTTAGCAGAAATAAATAACAATATATTTTTTATTACAGCAGTGTTACTGTGTAATGAGACAATAAACCTTGACATGACCTATTTTAATTTATTAAAGGTCAAGGTAGAGAAAAACTAGGACTATCCTTAGATAACAAACCTCTTGAGGAGTAATTGCAAGGTTCAGTAAATAGAGAGGCTTTTCAGTTTTCTATAGACAACATACTGACTGGTTGTTAATGCTGTTCATGCACTTTTTGATGTTAATTTTCATGCAAAATAATCTTTATTTTTTGTAAAATAAAATAAAAATATCAATTATGTTTACACTTGCAGAGCAATAGCCGTTTTTAAAAGCACATTTTTGCTTCACAATGGGGATTTGTCAGATGTGAAATAAAATAAAAATATCAATTATGTTTACATATATATGAATGCATTACAAGTTACCAGCGAGGTTAAAAAACAACAATACTGGATTATGATTATGATGTTCTTTATGTATTTTGGACTGAATTAACTCAAAGCTGCTAACACAAAACCTTTCCAACAGAACAGGTGGGTTAAGCTGACTTTTTTTTTTTAACAAATATCTGTTCTTGCATTTATTTTGTCCTAAAAGGTGCAGTGGTGGCATTATGGGGTTGGAATAGTTGTATATATATATTTTTTTTCCCTGCAATGAGGTGTAGTATGTTGAGAAATCTGACAGAGCAGTATGCATAAAAACAAGAGCAGTGTATTTGCTGAATTAAAGGGGCTATGTCATGCAAAAATAGACTTTTCTGCGCTTTCTACCATCTTATAATGTTTCCTCATCAAAAACATACCTGGAGTTGTGTTTTGTTTCATTCATGCATGTTTGGGTAATTCTCTATTTTCTTACATTAAGTTTGGGAGAGGCCAAAATGGCTCCTTTCACTGGTGTCTGACCACGCCCCTCCCACCTGACCACGCCCCCTTATGGTCCTTTCCAGTTCAGGAAGCACTGCTGCAGCTCACGCCTCCCCCGCAGCAACCAAACAAATCATGTGAACTCCACAGGCATTGAAAGCACTGAGGGGGCGTGACAGCAGCGGGACAGCAGGGAGGGAGGGCTCTTAAAGTGACAGGGACATAATCTGTGCGTTTCTCACATAGTCAAATGATGAGTTTCTTCAAATAAGTTTTTTTCAATAATTATTGTGTTTTCTGAACAACAAACGGTAAGATGCTGATCTAGATGTATCTTAAATTAGTTTAAAAGACACAAAAAAGCATAATATAGGCTCTTGAAGAATGCGTTTAGATTGTTTTTTAAGGCACACGAGACCTGTTGCAGTGTTGCCTGTTGAGCATAAATGGGCTACAATGCTGAATAAAAACTAAGAACTTGATCACGTCACGTCAAATTAAAATTGTATCAGGAGCGTCATTGTATCAGGAACAGCCTCTTGTTATGTATCAGCTGATCTCACTATAGCTTTTTATGAATTCCATGTGTATTTAATTTATAAATGTGAATGAGCTATATTATTGTAGCTCGCAGTGGGGACCTGTTATTGTGAAAGAACATTTGAAATCATTACAATCAGTGATTACAACAGCACTATAGAGATAATAACTCTGTGTAATCGACGGCGTTTGCTCTAATCAACAAGAAGCAAAATGCAGCATGTAGCGGTAACCCTGGTAACGGTGCTTGAGAGAACAGCGTGTGTCAAGAGGAGAGCAAAAACCAGACCAGAAACTCAGGAAATAAATGCAGAGGCTCTTAAAAAAAGGGTTTCAGAGATCATAATGTCTTTTGCTTAGTGCTTTCAGTCCTAATGGTCGACTCTGACCTTGGAGATGAGACAGACAATAGCAGACAAAGAGAGCAGGTTTAGTGGCTTTAAAATACAAAATGATGTACTGGGTTTGAAGAAGGAAGGTAGATTCTATTAAGGATTAATGAAGGCCAGAGCAATAGCCGTTTTTAAAAGCACATTTTTGCTTCACAATGGGGATTTGTCAGATGTGAAATATTGTAGAACTTCCCTTCAACCTCGCAAATGGAGTGAGGACACGCTGGGATCACACTGAGGGCACAAACTACATCTATGTATGTAAAGTATATGCAGTATGTAGTTTATAGATCAAGCAAAAAACTTAAATCCCATCTAATAGCTGTAAAAGATTGTTGGGGTTGTGTGATTTTAGTAGGACTTTTTTCCACAGTTAACCTTGTGTCCCATTTGTGCTCAACAGGCAACACTGTTCCCTTGTCCTGTAGCAAAAAGACCTCTTTGCACACCCATGCCAGCTTTGGGGGTGTAATGCAAAAACAGACTACAGTATACACTAATTATATACTAAGTCAGTGTTCATTCATTCATTCATCTTCTGCCTCTTATTCCCGTTAGGGGTTGCGAGTGACTGGAGCCTATCCCAGTAAACATCTCCCAAAAAAAAACAAAAAAAAAACAGACAAAAACCTGACTAAACCAGGATGAATCCAGGATAAAACAAGGATGGTTCAATGACTAGACCAGGACTAAACCCAGACTAAACAACAACAAATCAAGGACTAAATGAGGACTAAACTGTGCCTAAACCAGGACTAAACCAGTACTAATCAATGGTTTAAACCTTTCTCCCTGGGTTTTTGTGTCATACCATGAGTATTTTCTCCATAACAACCATTTTAAAAGAATATTTTAGTATTCACAATGGAGATGAGTTGAATGTAAAATATCGTAGAACATCCCTTCATCCTCACATCTGGAGCGAGGACACACTGTCTTTATATTTACGATAGCTGTGTTTTTAGTGATCTCAGTGCTTGGGATTTATTTGATTTTGGAAGCAAAATAAACGCCATTGGACGGACCAGTGTGCCTCGGCTGGGACATGGCCGGTCCAGATGGAATTCAACACATTTGTGGAGAAATCAAAATAGAGAAGTCCTAATGGGCCCTGTCAGGTTTGAGTCAGTGCTGGGGGAAGCCATCGGAGAGGAGGATAATCACTTTCAGATGAGCAGCCGAGTCCCAGAGAAGTATTGTGTTGGACGTATTCTGAGATTTCTGTGCACTTCTCGCTAAGGCTCCATCTAGATTACTGTAACCAAAACAATAAGAGGACATTTTTATTGAAGGAATAATATGAGAAATGACATAAGGGGACATCTGATTTATGGAACATTTTGGAAAGCTCGGGGGATAAAAAAAATTGTGCCTGTCCATTTAAGGCCGTGCTGGCTCCGCCCCCTTCACTCTGTCAGCCCAAATCGGTGCTGGCTTTGCTGCAAACATGGAAAAGTAGTACCAAGTTATGCGCAGTATGTGTATTTGAAGATCTGGTGATGAGGAAGCAACACTGTAGTACGGTAAAAAGCTCAGAAAAGTTGTCATAATAGAGCTCCTTTATTTTTTCCAGCCACATTTTGCACAGTAGCGCCATGTAAAAATTAGCCACACTTTTTTTTATGAATAAATCAAAACAGGTGCTTTCTTTTGTTATGAAAGAATTTAACTGAAATCACTACACATTGCCAAATTTTTAAATAGCCCATTACTTTTTACAGGTGGCACATTTAAGACACAGCATCGTCCTGCACTCAAAAGGAGGATGTGGTTAAAATAAGTGCAGTGATGTGTGAAAGTGGCTGCTGTTTTATGCATGTAGACTCTTAGTTAATTCAGGCTCAGGAGTGGCTGTAAGTGGCCTTGGAGGCAGTCGGACATTGTGACATCCCTCAAGTGCTCAACATCGTTTCCACTGCAGCCATTTGGCAGCTCACTATTTTCTCTCTAGCATCACTGTCCAAAACCTCTGGCAGCAAACCAGAAAAAAACAGGCTTGATGTTTGCGAAATGGCCCCTCTGTGTTTTCTGGATCCAGATGGTGCTCTGTATCCACATCAAAAACGGATTATTTCTTCTTTGGCCCATTACTGACCTTTGCTCAAAATGTAATCAAAATCAGGCTACTTTACTTTTTCACTTATCTTGTTAACAGACAAATAAACCTACGTGGGTGAAAACATAACCTTTTCAGAGTCACTTTGCACTCTTTAAGGCCACACTTCTTACTGTTGTTATTTAATTTTTTGGGAGATTTTAATGCATATTAAGAGCAGGTTGTTTATGCAAGTAACTCACCTCTTCAGTGATCTTTGCACTCTGTTTTTCTTGAATAATTAAATTTCACATATTTAGGCAGGACAAATTAGCAAATTATTTCAAATTCAGTGTTATCTCAATATTAACAAGCACATTATGGAAGTATTGCAAAACTATTATCATTTTGCATGGTTATATTTTGCATAAAGTAACTGTCCAGTCCTAGCTTTAAATAAAATTGATCTGCAGCAGAGTATCCCTGCATTGCAAATGATTTTTTAAATACTGGAACTCATATACAGCGGGTAAAATTAATATTGAACATGTCATCTTGTTTATAAATCTGACATGGCTGGCCAACAGAGCTCACTGGGGCATTCAGAAGTTTAGAAATCATTTTGAAACCAATGCCATCACGATGTTTTGCAACAACAGGATTGCAAAGAAAGCTCTTTGTTTTTGCCCATCATGAGTTGATTTGTACCCCACCTCAGGCCTGAAGTAGCTGGGATAAGATCTAGCCACCCACAACTTAAAAAAAAAAATTATTGTGGTTGAAACTGATCATAATTTATTCAACATAGTTATGGTATATTATTAATGTTGTACTCTATTTTGTATATAAAGTCATTTTTTAATGTTCCGAGTACTTGTATTTGAGTACATATTTTTCTCTATCATGTCTATATTTGTCATTTCTGACCCTAACCTTGAAGCTTTCTCCACTTGACATATCATCTTGACCGGGATACCTCTCCTTAAAAGCCCATCAATGCTGATTTCCCCCCTGAGCCTCTTTTGTCTTTGAATACAAGCCCCTCCCTCTTTGTTTTGGGACCTAACTTTCCCTCGCCCTGACAGATGACTTCACTCACTCATGTAGACAGAGTCCTGGGTCGGCACCCGAGGCATGCACACTATTCCCAAACGCACACCCACTCATGCACACACGCACACAGGCGGCGCAGTTGACCTTGTGTAAAAGGTTTCTGCTTTGCTAACCCCCCCCCCCCCCCCAAAGCCAAGCCTCTTAATCCTGCTCCATTGGGCCAAGGAATCAACTGAACCCGTCCGGTGTCTATTCATTTCCATGCCATTGTCTGGAACAAAAAAAGACGGGGATGAAATCAAAATATAGCAAAGTGTTTCAGAACAAAAACATGTGCATGGTGAGACAGTTCAAGCCAGGGCTGCACAAAATATTTAAAAATTATTGATTTAACAATATCCAGATCTCACAGTATTATCACAGTATCACAGGATGATATTTATTGTGATATTGTGGGGTACAGAGATAACTTAGTTTTTATCTGAATTGTATTAGTTTTCTCTGACAACAAAAAGCTTTAAACAGCAGCTCAAACAGGTACATAATAGATTATGTAGTAACTTTTGGTATATTATTTACTAACCTTTTGAATCCTTTGCTACATAAAACAGCCGTGAGTCCTGATATTAGCTGATTTATCTTGCCAACGCCACTAAAAACACCAGAAAGGGAGCAAAGGATCATGGTCTATGTAGTTCTTTCTGCTTTTCACCATGCCATTGCAACAATTTTTTTGCTCAGGCGGCGTACTGTTTGACACTGTACAAGTCTACGACGATATTTAGAGACTTTTGGTATTGCGATATTGTTGTATCACCAATACCATCACAATATCTGCAAATGCAATCTCTGTATGGTAAGAAACTAAACATATCGCACTAATGTGAGTGGCTTTTACAAGGCTCTACAATGCCAAATAAAAATTGAATTATTATGAAATAGAATTCAGTCTTAAATTTTGATCTGGTTTAGTCCTGATTTAGACCCAGTTTTGACCAGCAAAATTGATTTGAACTTCAAGCCTTAACTTAAGTTTCTCCAAAAATCTGTATTCATGCCTTCATAGCGATATTCAACACTGCCTATTTTTTTTTATCTAAAGTTGTGCAGTCGTAGTCAAAGCTATCATTAAAAACAGGTGGATGCTAGCAGAGAATACGTTAGCTGTCGATCAAGATGTAAGCTGAGAACAAAAGTAATTACTTCCCTTTTTCCACCTTTTAGCAACAGGTTTTTCCACCGTGCCTTAAGTGTATTTACTTCCAATGGGTTTCAGCTTGTTTAAAACGGCAGAAACAACACCACCTATGTTTTTTCAAGGTGTGGGTTTTGGGGCATTAGGCAAGTTCCTTTGTCTACAGCCAAGAAATTCTTCCCATAAAAAAATCATTGTTTTCTCACAACTACTTAGGTTAATACAACACTGGGTCAACAGTTCGTGACCCAGTGGAAAAAAGTCAGTCCGGTATGTGTCTTCGTCTTCAAACAGGGCTTATACTTGAGCTTTTTGAAATACACAAAAGCCTTCCACTTTAAACTAGCTTGAGGGATTTACATATTGTAGCATATAATCACCATTTTGTTAAAGTGACTGGAGCAGTGCCAGCTGGAAAAATTCAAAATCCAAAATGTCTATTATGTTTAGTTGTTTCTTTATGAGCTGAAACCAAAGCACATTTGCAATGGGCCGTCCTGGGAGAACAAAAGGCAAGCCCACACCTGCCTATTAGAGTGACATTTTAATGAGTCTGAGAATGGGAAACACCTCTGAATCCACAGCGAAGGGAGTTGGTCTTATATCAACCGTTACACCAAAACACAGACAAGACACAAATACTGAGTGTGAAACAATGCTGCGTAATAGTCAAAAGTCAAAACAGGAGCGTTGTATTATCTTTTGCTGTGGAGGTGTGTCTCTTATATGAATGTATGCCATGCAGCGAATGTTGCAGAGAATGAACCAGCTATAGGAAGAGTAAACTGTATCTATTGTAATCTTTTTATCTATTTTTCCTCCTACTACTGTTTAAAAAAAATGTGGTGCTGCAAAGATGCCATGTGACTTCCAGCCAGTCTTTGGTTTGGTTCTCTGTCTGTGTATGTCTTTAAGTTTTGGCATTATACCCCACCTCAGGCCCAAAGTAGCTTGGATGCCTGCTTTCATTCCCCTTAAAGTCATTTCCACTTAGTCAGTAGAAACCGTGTCAAAATGATCATGCCATGCTATCTGTTATGGCTTATGAAGGCACTCATTTTGGATGTCGTTTGTTGATTTTCGTTTTGTTATTACAGGGCAGTCCCAAAGTCTTAAAAGTAAGGTATTAAATTTTATGTGATCAAAAAATCAAAGCCTTAAAAGTATTAAATCTTTTGGGCAGGTATTAAATTCTGTTCAATGTCTTTTCGGTGTTGGTATTATATATATATAACACACACAAACATTGTGCAGGGAGAAGTAACGTTTATGATCTTCCCCAACTAGAAGCTTGTACTCTCCAAAAATATTGTATTTTTAAGTAATAAATAACTAATAATAGACAAGTACAGCATGTTTTATTTGTGAGTGGGAATTAGGCATTACATTTGATCATAAATGGTTTAAAAATGTTTTAGGTCACTTGAATCTGCCTTCAGTTTGTAAGTTTCCGAAATCTTCTGTTACAGGACTACTGTATGAGCTGCATAATGTTGCAAAAACATCATAATACACAAAATGAAGAACCTTTATCAGTGAAATGTGTGACTCAGTTTTAAGATTTTTTTTAATGCTGAACTGTTATTTTCTTTGTTTTAGGCTTTTAAAATAAAACCTTTGAGTGTCAGAGTAGTATGGATATTTAATTAGTGTAAATATCTACAGATTACAGTTTTTTGTGGGCGAAAATGGCATCAAATTGAATTATAAATGTCATTAAAAAGTCTTAAAAAGGTCCTAATTTTCACAAGACAAATCCTGGAGCTACCCTGTCTTACATACTCTGTTTTGTCCAAAGGCAGGGTTACACAATATTTAATGTGTCCTTTTGTTCAGTTATAATAAACTTAAGCTGTGTCCCAATTCAACGGCTGCAGCCTTCATCGGCTACATTTGAAGGCTGATTACGTCACAGTCGGCGCGACAGGGGTGTCCCAATTCAAAGGCTACTTCAAATGCTACACACGAATGCGGCCTTCCTTTCCCGCTGAACGAAGGCTGCATCGGGTGCATCCTTCGCGGCCCAACATATCCCATGATTCACTGCGCGCTGCTTGTCTGACGTTCGAAGATGGCAGAGGCGGAGAGAGCTGCTCAAACTCCTCCAGGAGTAAATTAAACAAAATAAAAAAATAAAATAAGTGTAATTTCTGGCTCCATTTCTGCTTATGTGACCAATGAATAAAGTGAATTAGCGAGCAGCTGCGGTCCTGGTTGCTAGGCGACAGCGGCGCAAACGTGAGAGGAGGAGCAGCTGTTGACGTACGCTCCGTGGACTAGACCGTCCCATTTCGGCTCGGCCTTTGCGGTCCACGAAGGCCACAAGAAGGAGTAGCCTCCATGGACCGCGACCTTCGAAGGCTGCAGCCGTTGAATTGGGACACAGCTTTAGTGTACATGAAGTGCACAGGACAGACAAGAAAGTGAGTACTAGTGAACTGTAAAAAAATATAATAATCTGAATTAGCATTAAAAGTGGCATCGTTAGCATCATTAACACCTTCTGTATGAGAAACAAGGAATGGGTTACATTAATTATAAAACAGTATTCTTCAAATAAAACTTAAATAACACAGTGACCAGAATAAAATCAGATAAAGATCATTCATCAGCCATCAGATAAATCATGGACTACAGTTTAGAATAAATGACACTATAAAGCATTAGTATTAACTGAATGTAAAATTATAAATATCAATGGTACTTCAGTGTCTATAACATATTAATTAAAATATTGTTAATTACATATTTATTTAGTGTTGTCTGCTGCCATCCTCATTACTGGAAGTCTTGAGCAGCCTCTTCCACTGACTCCTTTGCCTCGCCAAGGCCGTGCACTTCCCCAGAGATTTTAGGCTCCAGTCTTGGATGTCATCACTCCACGTCTTTGTCATTTTCTTCCATCATTTCCACTTTCCAGGATGTGGATGCAGAGGTTTTGGGCCCGATGATGTGGCCAAAGTACTGTAATTTACGTTTCTGCACAATTACCTGAGGCTCTGTCCTCATCTCATCCAAGACTGACTCATTTGTGCTGTGATGAGTTTACTGCTTAATGATGTTAGTTGTTTAATGGTTAAAACTATATAACTACATATTGAGGAGTTAGTATTTCCTATCGTTAGTTTTACTCACAGGCCTATCAACCCACAGACTATCAAAAGTAAAGTGATACAAAGTGGATTTTGTGCTACAGAGATTTTATATCACACATTTCCATTTATTGGAAATGGTCATGCATCTCTGTTTGTCTTTTGTGCGTATTAATGGTGGAGATTGTTATTTCAGTTTAATCATGGATTGCTCAGCCTCTCAGATACAGAAACACTGGTACTACAAGCAGGCGCAAGAGCGAAGAATAGAAATGATCTTTTAATCCCAAAGTCTGATAAGTTTGCCTTGAAGTTGATACGGTAGCTAATAATACAAGCCTCTGAGCTGTGCAGTGTGCACTCGTGACTTTAGGAAGTAATTAAGTTCAAGCACTTTATCAGGGGCCAGGCCGGAGATCTGCTGTCCCTCTGTGATAAAACGGCACTGGTGAGGTTTGCCCTTGCTCTGTCTCTCCACTCAAGTGTCCACACCATTACTCTCCGGTGTGTCCCTGTATCCGCTTGCCACAGGGGAAGCCCACAACCACCATCACGTCACTCAAATGTCCAATCAGGATAATTTTAACCTCTGTCAGACAGGAGTGTTAAATTTCGCAGCATGTCCCGACCGTGTGCATGGAAAGACACGCTCTGATTGCTTTCCTATTTTCTTTTTAGTTCCTCTTTGACTGGTATTTTACTGTAAGCAAAAATTAGCATGAGGAAAGGGTATTTCTGGAGGCGTCACGCGGCATAAGCTGACATGTGATGCACTTTTTAGGATGCCTTTCTATATCAATGAGAGAAACAAATTGCTTTTGGCTGCCAGACACATAGCAAAGACTGTTGACAGTGCACAGAGGTGGGATACAGTATGCGAAGTGACTCCTGTTAGGACACTGTGCTATGTAAACATGTAAAACTTGTGAAACCTGTACCGTGCAAACACATACAGGCATGTGCACAGATCAGAGACACAGATTGAGACAGTATTTTAAAAAGAGGCCTTTAAAGATTACTGCATTAACACATGTGCAACACTCAACGCAACACTAACTTTTTTGTATTTGCACATATGGGACTGTTTATATGTTTATATATATTAAAGAGTTTGTTAGCCTGCCAAGATATGGAGCAAAATGTCACAAGATGGTGAATCTAGTGAGAGGACAGTCTGTGCCTATGAAAGATTTGTTGTTTAACTTTACATTGGATAATAACAGAATGACTACCTATTTTAATTACTTAGAGCACACATGCCCAAAGTGTGGTCTAGGGTCTGGTCAGGGCAGTAGATTGGATTTATCGGGCCCTTGGATTAAATAATTAAAGGGATTATTAATTGCTCACCAGCACTGATTACATAGACATTTACTATTATCATCTTCAGACTGTCTCTAGATCAGCCATTCCCAAAGTCAAAACTGTCACGGCCCCCTTAAACTTCTAAAAAGCCCACGCGGACCCCCATCTGTAAAACTTCCTTCTCTTCAAGGACTATGTCATGTATTTCTATAAAAACCTCACAAAAAACATTGACTGTTGGCTAAAAATTCTTAAAAACTCTTATTTTTAAACAAGTATATAACTAATAAAGCAAGTAATTCATTTCAAACTCAGTTTATTTTTATGTACTTAACTTAGACAGCCTCTAGGGGGCCCCCCTGCAGTACCTTCGCGGACCCCCAGGGGGCCCCGGACCCCACTTTGGGAACAATTGCTCTAGATGGTAGAGCCATTCATCCACAAGTAAAAATTTGACTTAGCATCTTTTACTTGTATTGGAGTTATATTTGACCAGGAGGATCTATACTTTTACTCAAGTAATGAAGTCGAGTACTTTGTCCACCACTGGCTACCAACATTGCATACTGCCGTTCTGTCCTTGGGCAAGACACTTCACCTTACTTGTCTCCAGTGTCTGCGTACCCTGGTGTATGAATGCATGAGTGTTTTAAGTGTGAATGGATGAATGATGTCATGATGTAAATTTGATTGAGGTAGAAAAGTAACCATGTATTTACATTATGAACAATATTATAATATACAGTACTCAGACAATACAATCAGACAATAAATATTATGTAATTGCTCAATTTGAGGTGAAATTATTGCCTATATAATACAACCTTATTTTTATGCTTTTGCAAAATTTCTGGCCCTTGGACCAATAAAAGTGTAGGTCTGCAACAACTCATTGATAAAATCATCAGTGACAGTATTATTAGCCCTGGTAGAACTTTTAATTTATCCTGTTTGCCCAAAAGGTTGCTGCCAATAACAGACTGAAAAATATGTAATTTTCTGAAGTACAATTTTTTTATTTGGAACTAAAACACAGCCGAATACAGCAAGTTTCATACCAATGGCTACAATAAACTTAAAGGTTACTATATATTTCCTGATAAAGGCGTTACATGCTGTTACTTGAAGCTGAAAGTCAGGAAAAGGACTTAAAAGTAGCTAGGATTTGAAGTAGCCAGTGTGGGCGAGGAAGACAGCTGAGCTTTATCATGCGCTCACTTCCCTCTTTAATGTTACATAAAGCTGTTGAGTCCCTCTTTTACTGTGATGTAGCCACTGCCCCGAGCTGCATCTTGTCCCCCACTTAAGGCACATGATGTGTTGCTTAAACATTGACGTATCTATTGTTGAACTACAGGCCTTTAGAAGCCACTGTATGTGTTAAAGTGAATAATTTGTAAAACGCTGGAGGACACCATTTGTTAACAGTGGCAGGTATGATGAATGAGCAGCCCACGGACAGCGAATGGGAAATAAAGCAGTAGTTCTTGTGAAAATATGCAGAATACAAAGAGGGTGCATACATTAATTCGTGGGTTTTATTGGCTTTTTCCAAGTGTAATAAGTCAAAGTGGTAACTCTTGTGAATGTATGAATAAGAAATTAAAGCACACATCTCCAAATCAAATAAATTAAAGACATTATTTTGTAAATGTTGCACTAAGTGTGTGGTTACATAACAAGCCTGTTTACTGTGTGTCTTCCGCAGACAGTGAGATGGTCTCGGTGGATTGTCTTCGCCCCCGTTCATATGCCACCCACCGGGCCTCCATCCAGCGCTCCACAGACGACCCCCGCCTCTCCGTCAGCCTGTGCGACCTGAGCTTGCAGCAGCAGGACGAGGAAGACGAGGAGGACGAGCAGCCCCTGAGCTCCAGTTCCTGCCACGTCCCGCAGAACTCTCAGAACTCCCAGCAGTGTTCCCTACTGCCCCCTCACCTGGACTCTGACCTCCACTTCCACTCGGTGCACGGCATCCACGCCACCGTACTGGACAAGCACACGGTGGCGCGGCTCGATCACCGCGGCGACGAACGCACCCTCGTCTTCACCAGTCGACCCTTGAGATGTTCAGAGACAGTTTTCCTGAAGGTGACAAAGGCAGGTGCGGCACGGCCCGGGGCGCTCTCGTACGGTGTGACGTCATGCGATCCGGCCACCCTGAGGCCCAGCGACCTGCCCTCTAACCCCGAGTCGCTGGTCGACCGCAAGGAATTCTGGGCCGTGTGCAGAGTGGGCATGTCGCTGCAGGGGGGTGACATCCTGGGGTTCGCAGTAAACGCGGAGGGGGAGGTCGTCATGAGCCATAACGGGGTCAGCGCAGGGATGCAGCTGTGTGTGGACAACTCCAGGCCGCTCTGGATGTTCTTCGGTCTGCACGGCACCATCACGCAACTCAGGATTTTAGGTAGGTGCTTCATGAGAGGACCGAACAGTCTAGAAATATGAATACTGTCTGAATCTAGGAACATTTACACAACACAATAATACAACTACAGCCACATGAGGTCAGTAAAGAAACAAAGAATGAGTTTTAGTGCAATCTACTGTTTTGCAATTTAAGCATTTACCCCTGAACTAGAAGATCCAATTTGAATGTAGGTCATTGTGAGATCCAATCGAATCCAACTTTATTTATAGAGCACAGTTGATCAAAGTGCTGTACGCATTGGAGTTAAAACACAACAAAGAATTATGAATCTACTGCTAACATGAATGTGAAAATAACTATAAAAGAAGTAAAAACAACAGTTGTATCAATAAAAACTATTTAAAAGAAGTTTTAAGAGAGGACCTAAAAACAGGAGGTGAATCAGCCTGTCTAAGGTTTTTATTATTTTAATTTTGGGGCAGCAACTGAAAAAGCACAGCCCCCTGTAAGTTTTCTTTTTGGCTTAGGAACAACCAACAGCAACTGATGACCTGAGAGAGTGAGCAGGGGTGTGGGGCTGGAGCAGGTCGGACAGATAATGTGGGCCGAGACCAATAAAAGAATTTTAAAATCAATACGAAAACAAACCAGGAGCCAGGGCAATAACTTTAAAATTGCAGTAATGTGCTCTTGTTTTTTTTGTGTGTGTTTTGTTTTTTTTTTGTTTTAGCAGAGGTCTGCGTTTTCTTAGTGCCTCCAGTCTGTTACTGCTCCCAGTACTTTTGGGTTGTTAAGGGTCAAAAACATACAGCTGTTTCAGTGATGAGTTTTGCATACTGTAAACTTAAAATTAAGCCTGTGTAGTGCTCTTTTGAAATTCAAAGATATCCAGTGATTACCCAATGATCTCTTCATAAACAACATGTACATTTCTTCAAAACACATAAATCCTGTCTGTCTCCACTGATCCATTAAGACCCAGTGCTGTTTGTGTTTTAAAGATATACCCATTATCACGTAGACAAATAAGAGATTTAAGGCTCTACTGTCTGCATAAAAATGGGAATTCACAGATATAATTTAGGCAAAAGAAAATGCTTATAATCCCTTATCATCTGGATTAACCAGCATCTTATTTTCATGGATCAACAAAATAATGTCATGTTTTAAGGATTTACAGTGAATGTCATATGCAGCTTTCATTCACTGTTGAAGGTATGTAATCCCTATTTGACCTAAAAGTCGAGGCGCTCTCTGCCAAGTCATGGAAGAGTTCTCCCTTCAGGCTTTTGAGTTTTTTATCAAATCAAATTTAGCTTTTGTGTTTTTCACATTCTGCTCCCACAGTGCGCATATGAATGTCAGCTTTGTATCTCCAGGACTTCTATCAACTCGGTTTGACTCCAGCAGATTTCACAGAACGATAGTGCCAGATCAGCTGAAACTATAGTGAAGTTATTCATGCCTGTGTTTGGACTCAGGACTCCCCGGCCTCGCTGGAATGTACTGTATGTTGTACCGTTTACTCAAAAATACAACATTTAGGATGAATATACCCAGGATTTCGCAATACATTTAATTCCATTTTACTGCACTAATACTCTGCTGGAGTATTACTGACTTGGCATGAACAGTATTTTTTTTATGTCAATCTTATTTTACCGTAAGGGTCCCCTATTATGCTAAATTGATTTTTTTGAGCTTTTAACTTTATAATGTAGTTTCCACCTTAAAAACATTTCACACATGTTAGAGTTATCCTGTTTACTGGGCCCGTCCCATCCGAAGAGCTGGAAACGCTCAGTCACAGCTATATGTAGACACATGAAACAATGAAGTGCTCCTGTGCGTTTCTAAAGCCCATACACCGTCCCAGGACTCATTCTTAAAATTTCTCTGCAAAGTCAAAGTAGCAGCTCTCCAAAAGAAGATGTTTTCCATACATAGACATTATTTTAGGTTATAAAAGGTGAAATTCTAATGCAAAGATGTTCAAAACTATTTCAAAACCCTGAAAAAAGCATAAAATAGGAAGTTTATTGAGACTGGAGGACTAGTCAGAAATATGCTACAAGCCCCAAGTACATAATTTTACAGAAACATAAACATTATTTTGGCTCGTCTGAAGGAAGAATATAATTTCACGTTTTTTTTTGTTTTTTTTTCACATACACTGCATGCTTACTAACAGTAATTCACTACAAGTAATGCACTGTATACAAGTATCTCAATAAGTATTCTCAGTATCATTTTTCTTCAAAAAATAACAAGTTCTTGATCAGGACATGGACAGGAGGCATGAGACAGGAACTTGGAAAAACGCTACCCATAAAATGACAGCTTAAAACTCTGTGTTCAGTTTGAAAACCGATTAAAGATGGGATTTAATATGTAAAACATTGTACCTTTGATAAAACCCTGAAGCTTTGCTTTGAATATATACTGTAATCTCTATATGTATGCAAAGTAATGCAGAGCGTTTTGAAGATTAATGGGGATGCTCTTGTTTTCTGCTGCTGTACTGTACAACTTTTGCATCCAAGTTGTTAATGATGGTGCAGACTTCATCACACTAAATCTATAAGTAAATTAAAAATGTATTGATTTGCAAAGAAATATCTGTAATACGTGTTGTCAGCTTGTTTGCAGGAATGAGCTAATGCAGTTTCCTTTATGCTGGTGCTGTTAGTGAGTCGGGCCTGGGCTGAGGAGGTTATTTCTGTCATGCGTGGGCTCTCTGCTGTGAGCTGCGTTCTGTGTCTGGAGGGGGCCTCACTTGCTCCTTATGATCCTCTCCATATGCATTATTAAAATGTAATTGGATCAGGGTTTTTCATATACTTTATTTTCCACCCACTGCAGTTGCTTTATCGTACTGTCAGTCCTTCAGCCTGTCCAGTTTTTCCTCGTCCACCACCACCACTTCAGTTGAGTTCAGCTTTATTAAGAGGACAGTCAATTGTTAGGCCTCTTCAGTTAATAGTTTATCTGCCATAGACTGGTTGACTGTACAGTCCTATGACGAGTTGTAAGAAGAAGGCGTTCTGTCCTGTGGTTCCCAGATGTTCACTGGCTGCTCTCTGTGGTTCAAAAGCTCAATGCAGGGGATTTTTCTTTATTTCTTTGTGCACATAAGTTGCGCCTGCAGTTTGAAGAAGTAGCGTTCTTCCAACTCCAAACAATATACAAAATATTTTTAAACAACAAAAATATTGGTTGTTGTTGATACATTTGTTAAAAACTAGTAATTCATAGCACCCAGATCTGATAGGGGGTCAGCCCTATGTTCCCCGGTATCTATGTTCCCAAAACAACATTAAAGTTAGCATTAGGATTAGGGCTAAGCATCTACATCCTCCAGTACTTATCTTCCCTGGTTTATATGGACCGGTAAACATACTGTAGGTACTTTCACAAATGTGCAGGTACCCATGTTCCAGACCATATAAACTGGGGAACATAGGTGCTGGGGAATACATACAGCCATCTGATAGTCAGCTCCATTTGCTGAAGATCGCTTACTAAAGAAGGATTTGTGGTGAATAATGGATTAAATCAAACTAACAAACCAATGTGGTCCGCCACTTTTCTGTAGCTAATTTGTCCAACATAACCTTTACAACATTTATAAATCTATATTATTTATCCTTTCGTTTACATGCTAATTTGTATATGCTAATTGCTACATTAAGTAAAACAGTGAAAGGCTGTCAGTTGCCAAAACTTTCTTTTTTCATTCATAATTTGCTATATTTGATAGCTATTGATAATGCATCCATAGAAAGTGTATTGTGGACCACATCGCCAATGTACGGTGGCCCTGAGGTCTAGGCATCAGCAGCGCCGCACTCACTTCCTTAGCATTAGCCACATTAGCCAATCTCTTTTCTTTCTGTGACAGGCGTAATTCAAAAGGGGGAGACACTTTGGGGAAATTGCTCTCTCTTTTATTATTGTTTTTAATTTTTAGATTAACTGTATTTAAATAGTGGAATCTTATTTTATTTATTTATTTATTTATTTATTTATTTATTTTTGACATTTTTATCTTGATGAGAGCTTATTTTTAGAAAAGTTTTTTTTTTCTTTTTTTTATGAATGAGTTTTTTTTTTTAAGAAGCTTTTTAAAAATGTTATGTGACTCTTTAATTTATAGAGGCAGGTTCATGTTTGAACAACAGCAGCAACACATTTAAAAATCTGCTTTTATTTTTCTCGTGGGCAAAAACATTTTGATTATGCTCCTTTTTTAATAGGATTTAAATTTTTTGTATATTTTTTAATTTTGTTTATATTTGAGTTTATTTTTAAGGAAATATATATATTTTTTTTAATTTACAACTGCTTTTATTTTTCCAGTGGACAAAAACAATTTTGATGTTGCATCTCAGGGCCATCGTACCAATGGCACTATTCTTTATAGCACAGCCAGATTGTTTACAAACACTAACATGATCAATTTCTGCATGATAAAACATTCAACGTGGTTTTCTCTTTACATTAAAAGGCCATAGCTATGTTAGAATTAGAAATAATAACCAGATTTTGAACATTACACTGTCAGGTCCTAGGGTTTCCTGCGTTCCTCGAGTCATTACCCGCTCCAGCTGTGAGGGGTGCGTCTGTGACGTCTGCACTCACCCACATGCCGCATGCTGCACGCCACGTGTTGCCCGAGCAACAGCGAGCCACTGAAGCGAGTGACAGTTTGTGGTGGCTGGGCGTTGTGAGAAGCTGCGAGGTGGAACAGATGGGAGAGTGTTGGCTCTCACATGGTCTTTCTGTCAGATATCACAGAAACCAAGCTTTGTAATCAATATGATGCTCATGTGAAGATCATTCAAAGGCAGGTTTTTCTACAACGCAAATTCCAGAAAAGTTGGGACACAGCGTAAAATGTAAATAAAAACACAATGCAATGGTTCACATATTTCATTAAACCATATTTTATTCCCAATAGAAATAACATATCAGCAGTGGCGTTTCAGGAATTTAGGAGGCCCCTAAAGGTCCACACTGAGGCCCGCCCCATACCCCGCTCATCACCTATCACCACCTGCCGACCCCCACACCCTCAAAAAATTACCTTTTTTAATGTTTACACTGGAGAAACTGCATACAAATCACTAGACACAGGCATTTCAGTTCAATTTTATTTTATTTATATAGTTCACTATCCCAACAGCAGTCACCTAAAGGGCTTTACAAACAATTATTCACACTATCAAACATAAACACACAATCAAACAGAAACACATTATCAAACATAAACAATAACTACACTAAAATTAAACTGAACTTAGACCCTTCCTCTCAGTAAGGAAAAGCTCCTAAAAAAATGTCTGTGAGGGGGAAAAAGAAGAAAGCTTATGGAGACCACAGTGAAGGAGAGATCCAGTCCCAGGTCAGGGCATTTGCTTGTTTTGCCTGTCCTGCTGCAGCTCCCCTGCATATCAGGTGTTGAAACTCATTCTTAATTTGATTGCAGTAACACATCTTAGAAAGTTTTGACATGGGCAACAAAAGCATTTTACAACTTATTAGGTTAATTGGCAACATTTCGGTAAGATGACAGATATAAAAGGAGCAGAGTCGCTTATTAGGATTAGATATATGTGGATGCTTGTGATTTTCAGGCTCTCAAGTAGCACTGCATTAAAAACAGGTCTGATTCTGTACTGAAAATCACTACATGTTCTTAGGAAACCTTTAAAAGTTATTGTTTTGAACGCACTCTGCACAAATGCAAGTTACAGTTGCATTATAGAAAGAAGAAATCATGTATAAAGTCGATCCTTACAGCTATAGAATAAAACTGGTTTCCATTTTTTTCATTTTAAATGAGCTTTGGTTTTGGAAACGGGTTTGTACTTAAATCTCATACCTGACTGCCTCCAAAGCTCACTGAAGGAAAAAATAGCCCTAAAGCACATAGCAGAGGTGCCTCTATCAGTTAATCAGGTGCTGAAAGCTACTGTAAATTCCCTTATGCATATTGTACACATATATAGCATGCTTCCTGGCAGTCTGCATAGTTGTAGACGCTCACAGTCACAGTCACACTGGCAGCAGTAAATTCATAACAAAACAAGATAAAAGGCAGCCCTGATGAAAGCCTGCATGAATAGATCTGAAGGTTATCTATTGTGCCTCATTAGAGTTGACCAGGACATTTTGCTAACAGCTGCACCGCCACACAGGGCATGTTAAGTAGGTAATGGAAGGGATCCACTTGCAACTGTTGTGAATAAATGACAAAAAGACCATTATCTGCTACACAGTATAGTTTAAAAAGAGCACACCTCAGCAAAACACGATCCAAACATTTTGATGGTTGAGCTCACAGCTAAATGGTAATGTGAAACTTTAACAAAACATTAGGACGTTTGTTGGAGTCTGCGGCTGTGTTGTATTGGTAGCTCTGTTGCAATGGTTAAGATGGATCTATACTGTTGCTGCAGGAATGGGGCTCAAAATATTTTTTCATGAAATTGTTTTTAAGCAGGGGCAGAGTTTTTCAGGCTCCTGCCTCTTAGCAAGGAGGTGGTGGGTTTGATCCTCAACACGCCGACTACTTTCTGTCTAAGAGAGTTCTCTACTTTGACTCCCTCTGACTGTCCAAAGTCATGCATGTACAGTATAGTGAGCCTCGCAAGCCAGCCTCTCGTACTTTCTTTTCAAAAGCAGAACAGTCTGGTTCATCACTTGCAGCAAAGCATTTCTCTCTGGTTGGTTTGGAACTGGCCTATCACAGTTGTTTATCTGCAGGTCGTCTTACAAATACAGAAGCGCTGGTAAATAAGGTAGCGCTGGGTACTGGTCTAATTTTATAACTTCTCTGACCTGATGAACAGCGTTTAGTGCTTTCCTTCATCACCTGTTGGTTCTGTGAAAGTCTAGGTTGTTGTTCAGTCTCCTGTTTACATTTCAACAACATTAAAGTCCTGTTGGCATCCAACGTAACAACCACATTCAAACACACCGACATTTCCCACAAGTCTTTGTACAAATGGCATCTGCTGCTGTCCCCACTCAAAAATAAGTATGGAGCTGCTCATAATATGCCATATTTTAGTGTTTTATGGGAAAAATGCCATGTTTGTTAATTCAGCAGTGCACTGCTTATGTCCTGCCCTTTGTTTCTGTGATTGGTTACTCTGCCTCTGATTGTGCCACCCATAGAAACTAATTTTAAATAAAGGATTACCAGACCGGCCAGTTGGTGATTTAGTGAATCTAAATTACCCATAGTGAATGAATCTAGGAGGTAATGGATGTCTTTCCCTGTATGTCTCTGTGTCAGCCCTTGCGACTTACTGCCCATTGTCCATGGTGTGATCTGCCTAAGGCCCATATTGGCTGTGATAGTCTCCAGCCACCAACATACAGTAGCATAATGTTTTCAAGTGTTGTAGTTAAAACATAGCATTGAAAGAGTCTTTGCACTGTGCCTTTTGCTTGTTGGTTTCCTCAACAGCAAACTGCTTGTTTCATGACTAAAAAGCTCCTAGGGTTTGTTTATGTAGGCATAAACAAAGCCTCCAGCGGCTGATTCAGTCCAACTGAAAGCCTTCAGAGCAGTGGACCAGACCACATCACATAACGCCAGGGTTATGCAACTTATTGTATACATCCGAGTGCAGTGGATAAACTGCACAATGCTTTTCTTTTTCTTTGTAAGGTCACTCCACATTATGCTGTTTTCATTTTGCACCATCTGCAGCTCTTGTTAAGCTTTCCATCTAATTGTCAATCATATGAATAGCTGGACCAGGAAATGACTTGGATGTTAGTTAACTATTTCAGATTATCTGACACCTGGACAGATGGCGGTGCCGAATCATTTCTGCCACGGTCAGATGAAGGACGAGATGTAAACAATCATGCTTTAAGTCTGTCATCAGGAGTACAGCAGATTTTCACTGTAAAAATCCAAGCGCCGAGCGCCAGAATGTGAAGAGAAGCCAAGGTGCAAATAGGGACGTTATGAGAAAGACAAAAGAATCTCAGTGCACGGGCTTGTACCTCAGCCAGAGGAAACATGGGCACATTTTGGGGGGGTGTAGGCGTCACAGACAAGACTGCACAAGCTCCTGACTCACTCTGCATTCACAAGTCATCTGCTCGGAGCTAGCACCGTCTGTCTGTGTGAAGGAAGAGTGTGACAGACAAGACGCGATGCTGACAAAAAAAAAGAAGGATTTTTTTTATCTTTGGCACAAGCGAGATTATGTAACTTGTGTTCTGAACTTGTTGCTTCTGCAGGTTCATCCGTGCAGTCGGACCTCAGAGGGTTCTCGGTCCCCAGCTCCCCGTCCTGTACGCCCAACACGCCCACGATGCTTTACAACTCAGAGTCCAACCTCAACTCACAGCTAAACTTCAACCTCAACTCTAGCCTCAACTCCAACTACCACATGGCCTTCTCCTCCTCAACAGGTTTGTCCTGGCAGCTTTACTTTAAGGAGTTCAGAGTCCTTAAGATGCCCCTTATACGTCAGTAACAAATTAGAACAGAAAGCGAGGTAATTAAAACAGTGTCAGACACGATGGACCTATAATTCTTTTTATACACCATGCAGAGTCATTTGTGCCACCCTTAATATTAATGAACTCTTCTGTAATAGCCAATAGCTAATTTCTTTTTCTTTTTTTTTATTACTTTTATTCCCTATCATCACTGCCAAAAGGTTAAAAATGCAGACATAATTTTGAAAATACAGCAAAAACACATCGGTAGACTAGCTTAACATAACCAAAAAGGTCCTATATTTCAATTGTCAGCTGTATTTAACAGACAACACCCAATAGGCAATAGGAATATGAACAAATCACTCTAAATAATCATGAGATGAGAAAGATTCAAGCAATGACAAGGAAGTCATTAACCAGTCAAGTTTTGGGCGATTTCTGCGTAATGACAGGAAAATTATTCAGTGTGGTTGTGTGTAAGTTATTTGTATATCCATCAAAGTAACATTCTTAGCATTTTTTTTTTCCAAGAGAATATACACTTGTAAATAGGTCCACTAGAAACGACTAAGCCCCTAGGATAAAGGGTGAAACATCTTCTAAAAACAAACTTGTGCAGATGGCCTTCTAGTTTTTTACTTCATAGATCTAAGTAGAAGTAATTTAAGTTACATTTTGACCTATGACTGTCCCCGCTGCTGCCCAAAGTAGACAACTGTGCAAAGGTTGGCAGAAAGTGTTAGGTCATTTATGAACAATATTCACATTGCTAGAATTTTTACCAAAAAGTAGTTAAAACAGTCCATTAACTTTGGTTGCATCTGTAAATAATAGTTATCTGTTTTCTACACAGGTACAACTCCAAGCTCCCCATTCTCCAGCCTCCCAGAGTCTCCCTCGTTCCCGTCCAACTCGTGGAGCGACGAGTGCACGATCTGCTACGAGAACGCGGTGGACACAGTGCTGTATGCCTGCGGTCACATGTGTCTCTGCTACACCTGCGGCCTCAAGCTCAAAAAGATGGCCAACGCCTGCTGCCCCATCTGCAGGAGGACAATCAAAGACATCATCAAGACCTACCGCAGCACGTGAACTTTGGCGTAAACTGCTACAGGAGAACAGTGTTAAAGCCATTCAATTTTATTAAAGGCTGCACAGTATATGGCTCAGTGGGCAGAGATGGGAGTACTCAAGGCCTTCGCTGTTTTTTGGAGACTTGGACTCAATTTGTGACTTGTGAACCACTGACTTGAACATTAATGGATAATAATTCTGACTTAGATTTGTGTCATTGTTTTTGAGGGCTGAGGACTTGGACTTACCTCTTCTCCTCAGTCAAACCAGGACTCATGACTCAACCCAGACTTGTAACTGTTGACTCGGACAATAATGAATAATAATTTGGACTTGGTCTCAGGCAGTTCCAAGTCACACTCCAGCTACCTTTTTTTTGTACTATCTAACACAGAGAAAGGTGATGCAATTCGGACTTTGGACTCGACAAGATTCGGGCACCTTTTAATCGACTCAAACTCGACATGAGACTCGTATGTTGGCTTGGACTTGGACTCTGAATCCTACTTCAAGTGCTAATGACTTAACTCGGCCCTGTCTTTAGTAATTCGGACTTCAGACACTAAAGGACTCAAAAGTGACTTGAACTCAAAAACTGAGGATCCCACTACAACACTGTATGAATATAGCTTTGTATATGTGCAGCCTGGCTCAGGAAATCAAAACCCCTTCTTCATGTTAGATAGTTCAAATAGAAACAGAAAAATATATATTGTTACCGATGGCCATCCCACACCTTGACCCACTTTTGTCTGGTGAACTGTAAACGTGTGGGAAGATGAATTGTAATCTAAAGAGGCGTCTGTCCTACTTACTGCAGCATAGGACTCCATTTCACTGCTGATAGCACTGTGGCAAGCTCACTTTTGAAGAATGAAGCTGTCCAAAACCTAACCGAAGGAGGCTTTATGCCCAACGGTCTCAAGGAAATTGTATGTAAGATGTAACATTTCAATGTCTCCACACTTTTGGTTATAAAATGAGGCACAGTATATTCTTTGAATGTTTTTACTGTTCCAGGGAGGGCATAAATACTTCACATAACCCACTTTCACAGACATTTCTTGTGAAAAAACACAGTTACAAAGCTTTCTGTCAGTGTGTTGCTGCATATTTTCCCTACTGTGCTTTGTGAACTGCAGGTAGAGAAAGAACACGATACAAAGTGTTAAAGTGTTGGCTGCCATAGAAGGCCACAGAAAGAGAAAAGCTGCAAATGTGTGCAAAGAAAGAACTGGGTGGGGAAAAAAGCATGTTGTATGTTTTGGATGATACCAAGAAGCATTGGAGTAACTTTTTTAGCTTAAACAGTTTTGGAGTCCGTGGGATGGTTAAACAAGTTGTTGTGGGGTGAATGAAGTGTCCAGCATCTCCACCTGCTGTCTCTGGGCCGTAAATGACACTTGCAATAATGCGCGCCATTGACCTGGTGTCACGGAGGTCTCCTGTCTTGCGAGAAAGCGGCATATTGCGGTTTTACCAAGCGCCAAGCTAGCGATGGCTTTATTTCTCGATTTTCATCAAGTCAGAGTGGCCACATTGCAGAAAAACCTTAGTACAGATACGGAGAGGAAAACAAAAGTTAAGTGAGTCGAGTGAGGGGATATATAGGAGTCTTTTTATGATAGTGCTTTACTCCACAGAAGAAAATTAGGCAAAAGCAGCAAACAAATATGAAAAGTTACAGAGTCCTGCGTTAAAGCTCGACAAATGTTTAATCATTTAATAACATATTATCATAAGAATCATCTGTGAAAAAACAAAGCCTTAAGATGTCATATAGGCTTTATTATTAATGATTTCAATACAGTGGCACACTCCAGTTGGAGGTGCTGTTGAGTTAGAAAAGAAAGTGAAAGGTGGATATGTCTGGGAAACAGCATAAAAAAGACAGACATGAAAAGAAAAAGGGGAAGCAAAATGAGAGGTATAAGGTGTGATGTTTAATGATGCAGAGATCATTTCTTGTTCCCATCCAAAGTTAGTACTTTGTATTTTACAGTGGCCAATTGGTCCAGTGTTAGTTTTTTAAATACAATTAAAGCAGGAAGGGTAACTTAGCTGTTGTTGTGGATGTTGGGAACGCTAGGTCACAGATTTTAGCATTACACCAGGCAGGACTATTAAAGGAAAATTGGTTAATGCCGCTTTAAACAGTATCTGCAATGTTTTAAGAATTTTCAAAAGAAAATATTGGCTCAGTAGGGTTGTCCGCTATTTTTTTAAACATCAAGATGCCCATTTTGCATAAGGACATCTTCAAATGTTGAGTGAATGTTAATGTATTCTGTGGCATTCACACATTGCATGTTAATTATTTTTGCCAAATGTTGAGCCAAAACATAATGACATCAAACTGTGATTTTTTTTTAATACAAACTTCTCCAAAGGGAAAAAAATATTATTGCAAGGTATAAGGTAATTGAACTATTCAGTAACTATTGGAAATGACATGCATAGCTACAGTGGAAAGAAAGGCTTTGAAAGTGTGTTATTGAGACGTCTGATTGAACAAAACCATCAGGCCAGACAAGGATGATGAATCACTTCACTCATTCGAATTACAAACACCTTTATGTATACATTCAGCTAGAAATACTACATCTGCATATTTCCATACACAGCGGCATAATAGACACATCCACCTGTTTGCGACAAGGCTGCAGCTTTTTTATTGTGAGACACTGAGAATCTCATTATCATTTCAGTGACTGAGTGCTTCTAAAAGCAAACTCCAAGGACTCCACTAATCTCATGCATTATGGACTGCTTTTACTTGTTATGAAAAAAAAAACAGGGTATTTTTAGGTGTTTTTCTGGCCTTGCTGTTACAATGTAAAACAGTAAGTGCGTATTTTAAGCTTGTCATCTTGGAACAAAGTCACATTTTAATGACCTGCATAAGTGGTACTCTGACTATATCAAGTTGCAGATAACTTTTATGTTGTAATAATGTGGAAGCAGCCATTTTGTTTACTTTAAAGCACAGGTTTAGAGTGTGCAAGTTAAAGTTATAGGTTTGATCCTTGGGCTGTCCAGCTGCAATGCCTGTAAGTGCTGTCTGCTTGTCCTCTCTGTGTTACTGTGGGTTCTCTCTTGTGTTAGGTAAAATCTAAATTGCCTCTAGTAGATGAATGTAAGACTGAACGGTTGTCTGTCTCTGTGCATTTCTCGAAGTGTCAGCCCTGCGACTAAATGGCCACTGTCTACGGCCCAGAGTTGCTGGGATAGGCTCCAGAAGATTGTCACTGTTGAGGAACTTGCATTATAATAAAGCCATGTTGTTTTCATTGCATTAGACTGGAAAGTTCATCTATTCAAAGGCAATTGCTTTCCTGTTCAGACCAAGTGCAAGCATTTTCACTGTCAAAAGATGTATTGATGATGAAAAGTATAATAATACATAATGACTGTACATATGGATATTATTTATTTTGTCAATGTTACTGAATGAACACAGTTTATTTTATATGTACGCCTTTTGTGTCTATAAGAATAGGACTATTGCTTATGTTGTTGATTATAGAAAAGTCCGTGGTTGAGTTTCACTAATGCCAGATACTTATTAAAATACAGTATTTCAAAGAGTTTGTATTGGTTATATTCTGTCGGACGCTAATCTGTGTTGTAGTGAAGCCATATGGTCATAATTACTGTATTATGACATGCTTTTCTAATGTGACCAAATATGTGTAGTCTAAACAAAGCCAGACAAGAGCGAACTGTGAGGAAATCATAGGAGTTGTTCTACATCCATAAGCTGCTTTCTGCATCTGTATTTGTTAAATAAAGTGAAAGAAACCACTAACTTTGGTGTATTGGTTTTCATGAACCCTGAGGTGGAGGAAGTACTACACAGTAAATCTGTACTCAAGTAAAAGTGGCGTCATTTTGTTACTTCAAAATAATATTACAAGGGCTACTGTATATTAGGGAAAATTGACTGAGCTTTCTACCATGTTATAATTTTGTTCCCTCAGCAAAAACATACCTGGAGCTGTTTTTTGTTTGAGTAATCTTGTAGCCTCTGGTGCTGAGTTTCTTGAGGCATCAGAACGCTCGGTTCCACGACCCTCCGCCCACTCTAGGAAGCACTGACCAATCAACAAGTCCTCTAAATCCAGTCTACTCTCTATTCATTTATCCAAAAAACAGTGTACAGCTCTGTTTCCACTGATTCCTCACAGACATTTTTGATTTTGTAGTAAAATGGCATCATACAAAAAGTTTAAGGAAGTGAAGTGCTCTTTTTCTTTGATTATGCACAAAAGACAACAACACTCCCCCTTTATTACACCAGTAGAGTACTTACTAAAATCGTTCTTTTATTGTCAGATAATGTTTTTAGAGCTTGTAAAACATGCATTACTGTTGTAGAGGCGACCAAGATTGATTTCAAAATATGAAGGAAAAAAAAACATAATATAGCCCCTGAAGTAGAAGTACATGTACACAATAAAATCATTATTTGAGTACTGAAGTATTGGATGTAAAGTTATAGAAAAGTACAGTTTGTTCTTGTTGTTTTGCAATAGCACAGCCAAAACTATTACAACCACATTACGACTACAGCTACTACAGCTACCACTACTGCTGAGATAAACAATTTTACTTATTTATTACTCAAAAATCCTCTCAAATTAAGTAAATGCATTAAGTTACTTCCCACCTCTGCATACACTATTTCATTTTTTAGTCCAGGCTTTGTCACTAAGCGCTGTAAACAGTTCGAAGTGTCCTTTTCCATTTCCACAGAATACTCTCCTCTCTCGTGGCAGGAGACTCGGGTGATGTGGAAAATAAGAAATAGGCAAAATAGAGCATTAGCACAATTACCATCCATGGACATCACCTATTTACAAAACCGACATCAAGCCATGTTTGAAAGTGGATTTATTTCAGAGAGTGTGGTGCAGTGGAAGAAGTACTCAAAATATGTACTCAAATATAAGTACTGTTACTTCAAAATAATAGTACTTAAGTAGAAGTAAAAATACTACTATTATTAATACTATTACAACTACAGTATTACCTACATTCCATTTGTGAACAATAAAGTATCTAATCTACTACTACTATACCTACTGTTACTACTACTACTACTGCTTTTACCACTTCTACTGCTACTACTACACTTATTCCTGCTGCTACTACTATTACTACTACCACTACTAGTTGGAGTTGTACAACTACCACTTCTACTGCTACAACTATACTAATTGCTGCTGCTACTACTATTACTACAACTACTACTAGTTAGAGTTGTACAACTACTTTTACCACTTCTACTGCTACAACTATACTAATTGCTGCTGCCACTACTATTACTACAACAACTACTAGTTGGAGTTGTACAACTACTTTTACCACTTCTACTGCTGCTACTACTACTATACTTATTCCTGCTGCTAATACTATTACTACTACTACTAGTCAAAGTTGTCAACTACTTTTACCACTTCTACTGCTACTACAATACTAATTGCTGCTGCTACTACTATTACTACAACTACTAATAGTCAAAGTTGTACTACTACTTTTACCACTTCTACTGCTACTACTAATATACTAATTGCTGCTGCTGCTACTACTATTACTACAACTACTACTAGTCGGAGTTGTACGACTACTTTTACCACCTCTACTGCGACTACTACTATACATATTGCTGCTGCTACTACTATTACTACAACAATTACTACTATTAGTATGGTCAAAAAATACTTTTACAGATTCACAGTATAAACTTTACATTTTTACCTGCGCAAAAGTAGTTTTTTTCTCTAAAATTACTCAAAAAAAGTATAGAAAATGTAATCAGAAGGTACATTTTCTTATGTACACAATACCTGAGTAAAAGTATGTCGTTACTATCCACCTCTGGCGACAGTCAGAGGAACAACAGACAGACATCTCTCAGCTCCATCACAGCAGTAGACTTGTGTGTAACATCCAGCCATATACGCCATGTGAATAACAAAGGCGAGGGGCTTTTAGTAAACAGCTATAACTCACTGGGAAAGTGTTTAGAGCCATGGTATGCGGACCTGGCCAGAGTAAACATCATCTGTTATTTACTACCCCGAGGGCCTGGCTTCTAATGCAGCAGCGCTGTTTTTATGCTGCTCTCCAATAGGCGCACAAATACAGCGCGTGTGACGTCCCCGTCGACATGAAACAGCCCCTGCGCCTGGCGTCCGTGGCCAAGTCTTCTGTGGAGGTGCAAACCATGGAGGCGAGAGCGCAGCCAGACTAGTGACACGAATACAGTATATCTCCGTGACGGTTCGTACGCACACACTTTCCACTCAGACCTCCCCGTGAACTTGGCTGCCATCTTTCAATCCAAAGGCCTTTTTGGAGTTGTGTCGTTGATGTAACTCTTCGGGGCAGAAACATTTACACATTTGTATTCCAAAAATGCACCAAATTGATTGTGAATTTTAAAAAAGAGAATTAGTGTCGAGTTTGTTCATCTGTTCTATGTAAGGCTTTGAGCTTTTTGGCCATGAGTTTGATGTAAAATCTTTTTGGTGCGTGTCGGATTTGCAGTGGGAAAAGAGTGGGAAAAACTGTGAGTAGAAATGCAATTATGTTCCAAAAGTACGACTTTGTTCATAGTTCAAAATATCAATTGACTGATTTTACCCTCACACTCTCTAATTAGCGCTGATTGCTCTTCTCTGCAGAGACTGGAGCAGGTGGAGTGAGGCGCTGAGTGCTGCTGCCCTCAAGTGGTCATAGAGACGAACGGCAGCTTATGCAACATGCAAAAATCCCTGTGTGGAAAGGTCACGGTACAGGCTTCAGTGCATTTTAATTGGCAACTGATTGAGTGAAATTATGATTATTTTATGGAAAATGTGGAGCATTTAGAAAGGTAAAAAGCTGTTACATTAATTGATCAAAAGGCTGTATGCATACAGTTTTTCATCTTTTCTTAAATACCTAATGCTATTTCAAAAATAACCTACATGTAAATGACTATAAATAATATTCATACCATACTATATCCAATAGGGCATACCTCTAAATAGAAAATCTACATTTTATACAGGACTGTTTAGATAAAGTGTGTCTAAAGAGGCAACCTGTCTGTATCTTGTCTGTACCTCGTCAGGTGATGAGACTTTTGAGGCTGTTGCAAAGGCAAGTCTTTGGTTCTTGTATACAGAACAATTACCTTGTGACTAAGTTTAAAGACAATGTTATATAAGGAGTAGAGTGTGTCCAAAAGTGGAAAGTAACTAAATTATTTCATAAAATAATTTACTTTCTGAGTGTGCTTTCAAAAACATAAGTTCACTTTTACATTTCTGAGAAACAAATCCCAAGAAAAGTATTTAATTAAGTAATAATATTAATTAGTAGTGATAATAGTAAAAGTATAATAACAATTATGAAAGTTTTCACTTCTGTGGCAAAGTTGATAGCACCAACTGCCTTGCAACCAGAAGTTCTTTAAACAAAATTTGTAGTTGTAATAGTAGCTCAGTCAGTAGAGTCACCCACTAACCCAAAGGTTGGCTGTTCGATGCCTGCTAGCATTGCATGTGGTCGTGGTGTCCTTGGGCAAGACACTTTACCTGTACCTTGCCTGTGTGACTGTGCTTGGTGGTGGTTGGAGAGGCTGAGGGGCAGATTGGCAGCCACGCATCCATCAGTCTGCCCCAGGGCAGCTGTGGCTACAGAAGCAGCTTCCAACCACAGAGTGACTGAGGAGTGAATGAATAGTGCACCAAACTGTAAAGTGACTGAGTGTCTGGAAAGTGTTATATAAGACTTAAAGCATTATTATTATCATGAGTATCATGATTATTATGATTATTATAGTAGTAGTAGTTGTAGATTTAACTGTAATTTTTCAAAAAATACATTGAACTTAAGGTATTTTTTATATTTTTTATTTTTACTTAAATATTTAGTTGAGTATTTTTAACTTCTACTTGAGTAATATTATTTTGAAGTAACAGTACTTTTACTTGAGTACAGATTTTGAGCACTGCTTCCACCTTTCACTGTGTTTATAGAGCGTATTTATGCACTTGGACACTTGGAATAAATCTTGTGAAGCACTATACATTACATATAGTGACTTGTTATGTACATGTTAACATATGGCTGTGTTTATGTCACCTGGTTTTCTTCATTTGGTCAAAAACAATCCCATAAATACTCTGAATGTGCTGCACACAGACCATAACCACCGCAGTAACCACAAAGATGATCATTAATTAGTCAGAGTGTAGTAAGAGCAGTGAGCCATGGCTGTTTTTCACTTCACATTTTTGTGGGTGGTAATGTCATTAAATCTCAAGCCCCAGATTCAGTACATACAGTGAGTAATGCACAAAGTCTGACAGTGGGAACTACAGTATATTGCTGTTTTGATTTGCTGTTTTTCTGATTAAAGCTGAAGGCGACAATATTATGGAGTCTGCCCTATAGTAACTCAAATTATTGCTTTGTCAGTTAACGCTAAATTAGGCAGCCGGCTGACCGCAGAATAAAAGGCGAATGAACCAAAAGCTAATGCGCAGGTTAGCGGGGAGCATTAGCTGCTGCCAGCCAAGGCCAATCAAAGGAAACTGCAGCACTTATGGTTTGAAATAAAAGGGATGTCAGCCCAACCAAGTGTGAGCTAATTTATTTGGGCTAACTGCATCCAGCTGCTGAAACACTTGAGCTGTGTTGCAGAGATAGGAGTTTATATTGGATGTACACAGATTCAGTATGGAGAGCTGCAGCCTTTTTCTCAAGCAAGAAATACATTAGTGCAACACAAGTGATAGCCCCAATATAACCAGTGATTATGGGCTGTAATTAGCTTTCATTAAAATGTTTATTATACGCTACATCCATCTGTAGTTAATTCCCCAGATAATGATTCCCTTTTAAATATCTTTTGCAAACAACGGCGCCCGCGGCCACACAAAAAGTCTAGGCCTCCCTAGTGTATAATTGTACGTACAGTTTGGGACCCACAAGAGCAGCTTTTAGGGATAAGGGAAATAAAGGTAGATGTTACCCAGGAGACACCAAGAGACTTTGAAAGCTGTAATTGCACTTCTAATATGTCCTGGAGTGCCATGATGTTAGACACTCCATTTCCCTGCACCATCCGAGGACAGGTACGTAAAAGTTAATTGTTGAATCAAAATATTTGGTTAACTGTCAATTTAATCTGGAAAGACAGACAGAAATACGACCATGAGAATTGTATTTATCTAATAAGGAAAGATGTGCAATGGTTTATAGGGCAGAGCAAGTATTTCCCTTGAAGGCTAGACACCGGTGGGGATGAGATGAGGCGGTGAGAGCTGCTGATGCTGAGGAGAGATGTTCTCCTGCTGAGCTGGTGATGGGGCGAAGTGTAAGCTGCATAGCTGGGTGGTGATGCAGCAAGGACGTCTTAAATTTGATATGAAGGATGATTGGCTGAGACGAACAGATGACGCAGCAGTAGGAGGAGAAGAAAGGGAGGGGTATTCCAGGCTGAATTTATGCTATAGCTTCATTTGTCCAGGGTGTACCACCACAAGCCCAAACCACCTAGAACAATCTGAAAGAATGAGTCTTTCCAACTTTGATTTCAATACTATCAAAATTAGGTAGGAACCTAAATAAACTACAGACAAGGGACCATTATGTAAATTGTAATTGCTTATTTTATGCTTGTAGCTGTTTTTGTTGGAACCTGTGTTGTTTGCAGTTTGCTAAGTCAACAAGAGTTACTTTTGCACACCATTGGTGCAAAAAATGCCTTATGAGGCAGTTAGGAACTGCACTGGGAAAAAATAGAAACAAGGAAATAATCTGAGTCTCCTGAGGGGCTAATTAAAGGTATATTTTAAAAATATTCAGAACATAGTGTCTATTATTATTAATGGAACTGGAAATAAAGAATTACTGGCAATTGTTCAAAAGTGCATTTATTTACTTTGTTCTTTAGGCACCTCTGTTAACATCTTTGGTCACACAGTTAACAGGAAACAAAAGCAAGCATCGCAGTACTGCAGCAGCTGAAAGATTAATGTCAAATTTACTGCCCAGCAGAAATTTCTAAATGTCATAATATTATATATAGTTTTGGCTTTGAGAACCACTTTTCAGTTTCTCTAATGAATTAGGTCATTTGAGAATAGAGAATAAATAGAGTTGTTGAAATGAAGGTCATACACATTTGGTAGGTTTTACATTTAAGAAAATACTGCCACAATTTGAGATGCTCGCAAATTGTTCCATCAAGTTGATATCAGACACATAAATGGGTAAAATATATCACAAAAAGACAGGAATATAAAAACATGCAAACAGACAAGATCAACATGAGACTAACACAAAAAGCTTTGGCAACATTTAGATGTCTTCATAAAAAGGAGTAGAAAATTGCTTAGCTTTAACAGCCCAAGGCATAGTCAGTATAATGGATCCTTTCGAACATGCAGAAAGCTTTAAATGCCTAACGACTTTATAAAAAGACAGACATAAAAAGTTGTACATAAAATCATTTTCAGACATCTACTTTCAAGTTAAGGTTAGCCTGATGAAAGCATCCTTCCCCACTTTCTGGTTTTCTCTTCGGCTTGTCCCAACATGCTCCGACACAACTTCTGTGGCCCTCCATCACTCACTCACTTTACCAGATGTCCCACTTCATTTAACAGTCATAATCTGATCTGGCTGATCGTTTTGGCACAGGTACCGGGAACAGAATCCGTATTTAACACATTTAATGGTCTTCATAAAATAAATGAATCTGTTAAAGTAGTCTTTACACGCATGTTAAGAGTTCTCCCAGCTCTGTACATGAGTGCTAGTGCTTTTTCTCGAGGTAATTTGAGGGAACCCATCCTTTCCTTGGTCGGCCATTGTCCAGAACCTTGCAGTACCACCAACCATTTGGGTTCTTTTCGAGGACCTCCAGAGTCGTGCCCTCCGGGAAGCCCATGGTCTCCTCATCGCCAGGATAATCCGCAATAGACACATACAAATCTCTGAGATTATTGTGGATGATGTGGGGCTTGGGTTTAACTGTGGAAATTGGCACCATGTTTTTCTGAGAGCTATGGCCCAGAGACTCAGAGCTGCCAGTTCCAGATCTGTACCTGCTGGGAAGGGTGATGTTATTTGGGGTGAGATTGCGGGGTACAGTGCCAAATGAGGCGTTGCGGCGCACTGTTGGGCTTGCACGGGGGTGGTCTGTTGAGTTCAAGGACTCGTTTCTTCTCAGGGAGCTCACAGGGCTCGGACCGTCCATGATAGGGGCAGAAATGAAGACAGACTGAGGTCTAACCACCTGCTGCTGCTTGGTGCTGTTCTGCTTTTTGGATGCCCCGAACAATCCTAAAGGTTTGGAGAGCCCACCAGGAGGTTTGGATGGAATTGGCGGAGTGACCTTCTTCAAGTTTTGGTTGATGTTGTTCAAAGCTTGCACTCTTTGCTCGTTCTTCTCAAGACTGTTAGACTTACTGAGGCTTCCCGGCTTTGTAGGAGTTCCGTCTGACTCTGAACACACCATGTCGTCTTGATGCCTGACTGGTTCCAGGAAGTAAGTAGGAGCCCAGCCCTCTGTGTCGCCCCAGCGGATGTACCACCAGCCGCTTTCTTGCTTCTCCAACACTTCCACCTCCACTCCTGCTGGAAAGCTGAGCTCAGACTCTTGAACTTTCTCATAGGGGTCTGTCGTGCGATACAGAGTGCACCCTTCCAGGTCCGAGTCACCCCTGCTTCCTTTGGAGTAGTTGGACGAGAGATCGGATGTGCTTTGGGAAGAGAAGGAGTCTTCAGAGGAGACTACAGAAGCTGTCTCTGAGTCTTCACCCTTGGATGTTTTGTTGCCATTCTTGAGCTGCCCTGTTGGACGCAGCTGTCTTCTCAAAGTACTGATATCCATTTTTTCTGCGCTGGGGGATTTGGCCATTTGTGGTTTAGGCCTCACCACTGGTTTGAGTTTTGCAGAAGCCTTACTGGAGGGTGACACCTTATTCTCCTCGTGGTCTTTCCTTGGAGTGGACTCAGTAGAGGCTGATTTTGGGCTGGGTGTTTCTTCAGATTTAGTTAAAAAGGAACTGCCATTCAAGTCAATTTTGAGCTTGCTCCCTGCAGGTCTCCATCCTCCCGGTGAAGGGGTTTGGTTAGCGGTCTTGCCAGAATCAGACAAAACACTTGTCTTGGAGGAATTGGAGTCCCGGCTGCACTGACGTTCGGGCAGCTCTCTGAACGGCCAGAAGCCATCATTCTCATAAATGCACTCTTTTTCCGCTTCTGCCTCCTGGCTGTCCTCAAATGACTCGCCCATCTTAAAGGAAGCACTGTGGAGGGATGAAGCTGGGGAGGGCTTAGAAGAGACCTGGGATCCTTTCTCTGAAGAAGTGTCCTCATTCTTCGTGTCCACTAAGGATCCTTCCCCTCTCAGGAACTCAAACTCTGACTCAAGGTCTAAATCACCGATGGCAGGGACATCATACTCTGGTTCTTCATAGACAGGTCTGCCAGGGGACAGAGGAGACTCTAGGAGCCTCTGACCCAGGGCTGCTGGGAGGTGCCGTCTCCACTGAATCTTGTTTTTTGACAGGTGGAGCAGGAGGTGGCACTTTGGGACGGCACAGGGTGCTTGTCCTGCGGTTCAGGTTGGGCTTTTTACGTTTGTCAATGTAGGAACATGGAGCCCAGCCTTCCTTTTCACCAATCTGCACATACCACCAGCCTCCAGAGTTCTTTTCTATCACCTAAAATGCACAACAAAAGTTTGTGTTACACTTATAAAGACAACTGACAACATTAAAATATATTAAGAGGAAGGCTTACCTCTGCTTTCTGTCCTCCATTGAAACTGATGCCATCTGATATACAGGACTGAAAATCTGCAATGGTGTAATACTCAGCTTCAACTGTAGGGGCCTCTGGCGGGGAGGGCAGCTGGAATCCCTAAAAAATTGGAAAGCCATAATTCTAAACAGGATCAACCTGAATTTTGCAATAGTGTCTAGATATCATTGCTATTGAGTAACAACTGAACATAATAAAATAAAAGTCATACCAGCGTGGCATCTCTTCGAGGGGGAGGTTTTTGCCTGAGAACTGGTGATCCTGTAAAACACAAATAAAAATAATGTTTAACATCTTACTTTCAAAACTTTCAGGCTTTCAGTGGCATGGAGTTGGAGGCTTATCAATAACAGAAAAACACGTAAGAGGAAACAGCATGTTTAATATTTCAGTAACATTATGACCTGCAATATTTGATAGAACTTTGGTATTAATACATTGATTTGAAAACACACAATTGCAAGTTTGTGGACCAACTTGGTTTAGGCACTCCTTACATTGAAGTATCTTGCTTTTAGATTTATGGTTCTTATAGGCTAATTAATTTGAAGTGCAAATTAGTGATACATTACTCACAACCACACTGACATTATACTAGGCAATATATAGCATGTTTTGAAGCTTCATGTATATTTGAATTATTTAGAATTTATTAACAATATATTACTGACCCTTAAGTTAGCTCCTGTAGAAATGCATTTGCACTGCCATGGTATATGCTTTTTCTTTGGCAGATGTTTTGCCTATTTGCTTGTTGAGCACATTTTACTGTATGTATTGCTATTGACAGATTCATAAGCTTAAAAGTAAGTGGGATTAAATTATAAGAATACGTGTGGGCAAGACTAACCTATCTCCACTCGATGAGGAGCAATGCGAGCTATGGCTGGTGAAGCAGGCTCAGTCTTAGTCTTTCCGTCCTGTTGGCTGTTACTGGGGCTGGAGTCAGGGCAGGGCATTGGGAGGCTGATCTCCTTCTTGGCCACCTGAGGGCTCTCCGGGACACCTCCTTCAGTCTGGACATCCTTCTCACTGGAGGCCTTCTTGTTGAGCAGGTTGCTAATCTCCATGATGTTTCCAATGATCTCCACTGGGCCAGTAACAGTCTTTTTACGTGGGGTGAAGTCATCTTTAGCTTTCTTTAGGTAAGACGCCGGAGCCCAACCTTCTTTATCCTGGTATCTGTAAAGTATCCCATAAGTTGCAGTAAATATTGGAATAAGTTGGAGAATATAGTTTAAAAGTTGAGTGAAACTTACCTGATAAACCACCAGCCCTCAAGGTTTTTCTGAATCACTTCCACTATGACCCCTTTCTCAAAAGCAATTTCATCCTTGCCCTGGCTGGAGTACGACTGCACTGTTACGTACTTCTCTTCTGTCAAAAGTACAACAAAAAAATCCCATTTAACTTTCAGTATACAATATCTGAACACAAAGACATCTGGATTTTATTACTATGAAAAAGCAATAAAAGATGAGCATATGCTGTAAACCACTAAAATGGCTTTTTGATATACAGTATTTAATGAATCAAATGTATGTGCAAACATAATAAGTTAAGGGAAATATTAAAACTGATTTTGTTTCATGGTACCAATTTTATGGTCTATAACAAGCAGAGGTGTATCTCTTGTTCTTTAGCGGAGTATTCTTGAGTTATTGTGCTTCCTGGCAGTGCATCAGCCAGATGTTTGTGTAAAAAGGCTCCTTGGCGAGCACTGTTGCATCAGTTTTGCTTGTAAAATTTTATGAAACAAAATGCACTTTATAACCAAGAGGATACATGCAATAAATAACCAGGTTGAAAAGAAAGAAGGATACGTTATATTTCGGAAATGACTCAAAACCACAAGTGAGTGTCATGGATGGAGCAAATCAAAAATGGCGGCACTGATCTTTAATAGGTAAGTAGCTTATATACATAAGTACATGCAGGTGTTTCATTCACTATAGGACTTTTTACCTATTAAAATATATCCATATAAATAATATTAACAATAATCAGTATGCAATATGCAGATATTTTCTGTTGCAGTACAATACTTGGCCACTAGTGGAAGTAGCAAGAGCAAACAAAAAAACAGACAGACGTGAAAGAAGTACTCAAAACTTACTGTTACTTCAAAATATTACTAAATATTACATTATTGGAGTAGAAGTAAAAGTACTCAACATTTTTTTTACTTTTGTTGAATTATGAAATGTAATAAGTGAAAAGTTGAAGTGCAAGGTACTAAGGTAAGTTTTTTTTGCCTCTTGCATCCAGTTTCACAGTAAAAACTACTGCTACTACTACCTTTTTAGTTTTGTCAAAGTCAAAGTAGTTCTCTTCAGAATTTACTCAGGTAAAAGGTAAAGAATGTTTTAGATTTTCTTCAAGCATTTTTTCAGTAAATTCAGTGCACAACAAAGGACTGGACATACATCCCAGCAGTATGTACGCATAGTAATTGCTGCACATTGTGACATATTGCCTTGTTTCTTGTAGCTTACATGTAGCACTGCTGTTGCTGCTGATGTGTTCATGTGATGTGACAAGACTAACAGCGTCCTTGGACTGGTGACAGCAAGCATCCCCTAACTCAGTGCATAATTGAGCGCATGCTGATTTACACATTCCCAGAGGGCCAAGGGGCAGCGCAAAGACACCATTTCCTGTCATTACAGCCAATTCCTGGATAAACACAGACAGCTCGGAGAAGAGGAGGTGCGTTCAAAGCAAAGAGAAGCAGAAAGTGTGGCGCCTTACTTCAAGCTTGCCTCTCGGTTAGTACCCACGTTTTGGTTAAGAATAAAGTCAACTTTTCTTGGAGCTAAATGTGTGTGGGATGGCATTTCCCTTGTACCAGCAAAACCCCAGTCTGCTGCATGGGCACAGAATATTTTTGCGTACGTTATTTTTTTTCTTCCGGCCTCTTTGTGTTCCGGCTGGTAGAACGCTTCCCTCTGGCCAGCCTCTTTCAAACAATCTCCAGCAGTGCAGTGAAGGGAAACTCTGAATCAGATGCTATGCTAACCACAACATGCATCGCCGACATCAGTGTTATAAATGATTTTTGTGGACTCAGCAAAACATCAGTCTTTTTTTTTTTTTTTTTTAACACAAGGCAGCGTTTCAGGCCCAGGGTGGAAACAGCTCCACTCCAGAGAGGTTTTCTAGGAACCGCTGCCAAGCACACAGTTTGGGCTGAACTCAATAGCCTATCCTCGCTCCTGTCAGCTGTCCAACTGCATCCTCTGTGACAAAGAAAGGGCCTTGGCCTTGATAAGAACATCTGTGAGACCAAATGACTGCAATTATCTGGATGAGATTAACAAGATTGTCTGTTCGTCGAGTAGAAATGTGCATGGCAAAAAATGTCTGATGTTTTAGAACACTTAGTTTACCCATAAAAAGCAAAATATAACTACATATAGATTAGTAAATGATTTTTCAATACTTGTAGGAAGATTAGTTTTGGCTCACTACATGGAGAGATTTTGTATCATAATTTGATCTGTATCAGTAATCTTATAATGTTGCTTTCCTGCTGAGTTTATATAAACTATTCCCCTCTAGCTATTTTAAAAAAAGACAGATTTTGTAAAATAGTTAGTACAAAGCTTGCAACAGTGACTTTACACGAATATGACGGATGGTGGAGCAAATAAAAAAGGATTACAATGTGAATTCTGACTCAGCTGAGCATAAACTAGGACTTGATCTCTTGATCTGGGGTAAGATGGTTCTACAAAATCTAACCCCACCCAATCTGTAAATGTATTTGTGCAATAAAATATAATTTTGTTTGGAACCACTTATTACATATTTAAATTTAACAATTTTATTATAAAATCTCATAAACGTATAAAAAAAAACAAAAAAACTTTTTTTTTCAACTTTTTGGTCATAATGGCCACATCCATTTGAGAATGCAGGCTTTAGATGACTAGTGCATTCATAATCAGAAAAGGATCATTTGGTTCTCTACTAATATAAATAAACACATTTCTTATGGAGCTCAATGACCCACCCTGCAGTTCCAGAAGTAAAATTCCCACTCATTTTGCCCATGGACGTCCCCCCCTCAAAAATCTGTACATTAAAAGTTCAACAGCTTGACGGAGGCTAATCAGCAATGTGGTAATGACCATAAAATGATTTGTTTCGCTATCAATAAGTATCTGAAACTTGTCAAAAAGGCAAAGTTACAAATACATTTTGCTGAATTTTCAAGTTTTAGATAATCTCTTTGATAGAAATTAATCACGTTATCGTCATGAGATACCACAGAGCTGATTAGCAGTTGTCAAGCTTTTATACTCTTATTATACACATGTTTTATAAAGTCAATGGGGAAAATGAATGGGAAATTTACTTATGAGCAGTCACTGTTGCGCTCCATAGAAAGACCAGTATGTGTGTATCACAGCTTGACATGTTTCGGCCGCTCACTTTCTGACATCTCTGAGAAAAACTGCAGAAAGTGAGCGGCCGAAACATGTCAAGGTATGATAAAACAAATACTGCAGTCCAGAAATCCAGTTATTAAGACTATTGCTGCTATTTTCAGATGAGCCAATGTGAGGTAAAATATTTGTAACATCTTAGAATAGCTTTAATTACCACTGATATGTATAATTTTGCACTGATTTACATGAGTTTATTGATTATTATAACAGGGTTCATACACTTTTTTACCAAGAATTTTCCATGACTTTTCCAAAGGTTTTGACTAAACTTCCAAGACACAAAAAATAACTTACACATGAATTTCACATGGTATTCAAAAATGCCCAACATAGTACATTAGAAACACACTTTTTCTGCAATTGAATTTATTTAAATTGAAAATTTGTCACAGTTGGGTTCTTACCCCAGAAACTAATTTTACTGACTTATAGCCTGTACACCACTGACTAAAAGATAATTATGCTTGGTAAATTGGTTCAGAACATATTTTTTTAAAAGTAAATTAATCATAATTAAATATAAAGTTATCATCAATCCTGTTTAAAACCGTTACCAAAAGAAAAACTTATTTAGTTCAAATATTTTGACAAAAATTAGATAAAGGTCACTTTACACGGCCAAGAAGACAGGGTTTCTAGTTTTCTTTCTCTGGCTGCTCACTATGAGTTGGACAAGTACAAATATTAAGATCCATTATAGTGAACGCTTTTAACAAAGTTGGTATAAAGACGTTAGTGGCGTTATTATTCTCTGAACTGGACAGATTTTCCATGACTGTACGAACCCTGTTATAAGTATGCAAGTTATTCTAAAGTGCTGCTGTGCTTTTTGTTAGCTACCACATCTCTAACACTGTTTTTGTATATTGGTTCATTATAAAAACCAATACATATTTCTACATAGAGACAGTACAGATGTGTAGAAATGGACATGGTTAGTACAACAAAAGACAGTGTGAGTAAGAAAACATTGCGAAAAGAAGAAGGCGAGATGCTTTGTTGTCTGTTTGGGTTCACCTCGGCTCTGCTGCCTGCTGATGACACCACCCAGAGTCCATCTCCGGTCCAGCCTCTTCAGATGGGCCTTGTGCCTCTTAGTGACTGACACACATGGCGACCAGACCAACGTAAACAAACACAGCATGGAAGACACGGAGAGAGAGCAGGCACAAATGTTACACAACCACCCAACACAGACACGAGACATGGATCCAAAATGGCGGCCCTGTGATTAGCTACACACAGAGAGAGGACACATAAAAACATGAGAAGCATTACGTGATGGGCAGTTAGAGAGTTGGATGGATAGACAGGTGGACGGGTGAGTGATGGTTACAGAGGAAGTGTTAAACCAAGACATATTCTCTGTGGCTTTTAATTAGGAAGCTGTTAGCATGGTTTTCTCATCCTGGAGCATCTGGGCCACACATTTCATCTGCGGGGCAGCTGGGAGGACGGCGAGGTTAAGAAGAGGCTATGAGTTCTGTCTTATTTTGAAGCTAAAACAAACAATGAGGGTTTTTACTTTCGCCGAGGAGGTTATGTTTTGGTCTGTATAGATTTGTTTGTGGAAAAACTTGACCTAAAATGTTATGGTTATTAAAATTGTCAAAAGAGGCGAATGATGGGCCAAAAAACAAATTAATTGTGTGGATACAACTCAATGTCTAGATCCAGCAGGATTTTTTACCTTTGCAAGATAGGGCCAGTTTTAGCTGTAAGCAACATAATTCAAAATGGTACAGGTTGATTTTCATGAAAGGTCACAAATGGGGAACGTTTTTGGTGTGGATTCAAATCAATGTCTGAATCCAGGATTATTTTAAGGATTTTTTTACCATTGCAAGATAGAGACAATTTAGATAGATAGATAGATAGATAGATAGATAGATAGATAGATAGATAGGTTATTAATCTTAAAGGACATTCTGACATTCTATTTTAGATATTAGGGCAAAGTGTTACAAGTGTATTTTCATAAAACTTTTAGATGTCTCTGTAGGTTCTCAGTCATCCTGGTGAATTCAGTACAAAAGGTTAAACTAGAAGGTCATGTGGACAAAGTTTCACCTTTTATATCAAGGGCTTAGTCATTTCTAGAGGTAGATACAACTTTCAGGAAATGAACTGGGAAAAGGAATGAATTATGGGTTTTTGGTGTGGATACAGATCACTGTCTACATCTAGGATTTATTAACTTTAGTCTTTAACATTGTGAGGTTGGATTTTGTCTGTTATCAACATAATGCATCATTTTATAGGCAGTTTTTTCATAGGAACAAATTCGTTTTTTGGTGTGGATTCAGATCTGTTTTTTTTTTTTTCATTATTCCAGTCTAGCTTTTGGGGTCTAGTAATCAACATTTGAGGACATAAAACTCATAGGTCAAATTTGATTACAGGGTTGAAGTATAGTGCTTTGGTAAAGGTCTGCAGTCTCCATCTAGTTTTAAAAGGTTTTCTAAATCTATTTCCCTTGAAGCCTAAACATTAGATTTATTGTTCTATCAAATAAAAGCAAAACAAGGCGGAGGTCCTGCTTACACTGCAATATGGAAAGAGGTTTATATATGCAGCTTTCAGCAATTTCCAGCTTTCTGGGAGAACTGTCATGAAATATGAAGGGCTTTTCTGACAACGCGCTGTCGACGGTTGAAGACCACAACACTGACAACAAGATGCTTTATGAGTTTCATGCCATTGCTGTGACTGGCTAGACACATAAACACTAATTACACTTGACAGATTGTTCTTTCCCCAAATCCCTCTGGCAGCCAACCTGGCTATCTCTCAAACAGTTGATTGGAGACTCTGGGTGTAGTTGCGTTATACCAAAAACACGTGTGTGGTCATACATTTGTCGTCGTCATTTGGAAATCTCTTGTGGTTAATGTAGTAAGTGTAAAAAATGTGATTTCAACATAGTGTGGAAGATTAGCATGGTTTAGACTTATGCTTTTAATCTGAAGTCATAAGATATACAACACTGGTGGGATTCAGGCTACTATTGTTACAGTAAAAGACATTCTGGCCACAGTGCTGGAAAATCCACGTTTGTTTGGAGGTGTAACATAATTATTTCCGTACTCCAGTTTGTTGGATTTTTCAAAACACAAAGCAGGATTAACTTCAGCCACCTTTCACAACAACAGGGCTCTATTTGAAGTTTCAAAATTAATGTTTTAATGTTTGGCTATTGCTCAAGGCCAATCAACTTTATCTGATAAACTGATTGACCGTTTCAAAATTTTGTCTGGCTTACATGTTGACAAGCTATTGTACAAAGTCATAGGTGTGTTTTCTATTAAGCTTTTGGATTCTGTTCTCAATGCAAAAGCTGATAAAATTCAGCATCTTTCTGTACTATCAAAATTATTCATGTTCTTATGCTTATACCTGTTATGGGTTGTGGGAGGCTGAAGCCTATTGCGGCAACTATGGGCCTCAGACGGGTTACAGCCTGGACAATGGCCAGTTAGTCACAGGGCTGAGACTTTGAGACATTCACTTACTTCATTTATTTTCTTGAGGCAATTTAGAGTTAGCAACTTGTCTATCTAAGCATGTTTTTGGATGGTGGGAGGAAGCCAGAGCACCCAAAACATGAGAATGACATTGCCTCAAGATCCAACCCACAATGTCCTTGCTGAGACGCAGGAGTGCTAACCATTTCGCTAAAGTGCATCCCAACACAACTCTATTTGAAGTTTGAAAAAGGATGTTTTGATGCTCAAGGCTGATCAACATAACCTGAAGAACTGATTGACAGTGACACCCATTTCAACATTTTTTGGCTTCCATGTTGACACGCTATCCCACAGTCATGTGTTTTCTGTGAAGCTTTGGAGAGATCTGGTCAAACTTAGCATCTACTGTACTATAACTGTGCTCTGTACATGACATGAAATGGCATAATTCATGTCAGAGATTGCTTTAATTACATAAACATAAATTACACACATTACATAAATTAATTATGAGTAATAGAAAATCCTCATGTTTTAATCCCTGCTGAGTGATAACACATGTGTCTTTCATGAGCTCACCATGGGTTGGTTGTATCTCTAAGTCCTGTACAGTGCATTAGTATACAGAACACAGTCTTCAGTGGTCTGCGGTCTGCTGCTCCTCCTCTCTGTTTACCGAGACCTGAATCTGCACTCTGTTGAAGTGTGCTTACGGTGGCAGCTCCACACAGGGACGTGTTCAGAGCAGCCAGGCATCTACCGTTGGGCCGCCGGCAGAGAAGTGTGGGGCTCAGGGTGAATTTGTTCCATTTTGTCACAGATCAGAGGCGCACTATTGAGGGCAGGGGCTGTATCTGTGTGTGACTGTCTATAATAGTGTCAGTCTGAGTGTGGGTGGGCAGCAGGATTTGAAAGGGGCTTACCTTCTCCAGATTTAGAGGCACCGAGGTCCAAATCATCCCGAGTGCCACTGTGGGAGTTCAGATAGGTGGCAGGGACCCAGCCCTGCTCTTCTGCTGTGCTCACAAACCACCAACCTGCAGGCACAATGCACAGGAAATATATGAATTAGTCAATCAATCAAACTTTATATAGCACTTTACAGCAGCAACAGCTGAACCAAAAGTGCTAAAAGGATATTAAAAAGGATAGAAACAACAAAAAAATATAACATTTTACATACACAGGAGTAAAAAGATTTGTTAAAAATAGAATAATACAAATGTCACAGTGCTGTACTAAAAGCAAGTCTGAAGAGGTACGCTTTTAGCTTAGTTTTGAACAAAGGCAGATTCGTGATGGTGTGTAACTCAAGCAGTAAAATGTTCCCAAGTCTCTGACCGGCTACAGCGAATGAACGGTCACCTCACTGTTTTAGTGATGTTTATGATCAGTTACTCAACAACATAAGAGAAACAGTCAATTGATTGTACTGTGTGTAAAAAACACAATGTAAGGTTATTATTAGATAATAGTTGGTTAGTTACAAAATGCCCCCATTAACACATATGCGCACATATATTACACTCATAATACACACAGATTGGAAACACAGGTATAATAAAAACAAAAAAAAAGCTGCACACTGTTGGAGCAAATCAAAAAATGTTTAAATTATTTTGCCTTTATTTTGTGTAGTAGATTGGCAGAGAACCCATGTTGCCCCAGTATGTGGTTACTAACAGATGAGCCACGAAGGCAAGAAAAACCTTATCTATTAAGAATTTGTGAATCCAGTGGCTATTTTTTCATTTTATCTTGGATTAAAGATTTAATTATATTTTGTGTGGTTTGGAGCTGAAGATGTTGAGGTTCTCTTTGGGAGTGACGTGGATGGATGGTTAGGATTAGTACATCAGAGGGACGGGCTCATGGTAGATATTTTGGAGATAAAGTCAGAGAGGCCAGACTGAAATGGTTTGGATAAGTGCAGAGGAAGGATAGAGAATAAAAGGATGCTGAGGTTAGAGCTGCCAGGAAGGAGGCCTAGAGGAAGACCAAGAAGGAGATTTATGGATGTAGAGAAGGAGGCCATGAAGTTAGTTATTGTGAGAGAAGAGGATGTATGAGAATAGAGCAAAATGGAGGCAGATGATTCTGAGCGCTCGCAATCCATTTTTAATTAACGCTTGTGAATGACAACCTTTCCCCTACATCTTCGGCCGAATTTAGCTTCTCTGTTTGTAATTTGATGCCACTTTTCATCTCACCACAACGAGAAACAAATAAACACAGAGATATAAACAGTGTAATTGTGCTGACTAAGAAACTGTAGCTTCAGTGTTAGAGCCAAACATTAAAGTGGAAACACTAGCTGGAGGTCTGTGTAAATCTGCTTTTCATCAAAATGAATCGTGGCTTCACTAGAAAGAAAAAAAAAATATGATGAACTGTCACTGGCCAAAATATTCATATGCAGTGTTACAGCTGATTTGAATTGGTTTCTCTGGGCATGACAACATTGCTCCAAGGCCTATGACCAGAGCCTCAGATGGAAATGTTGCAATGCATAAAGTAATATTCAAAATCAACTCAGTGATCACAAGAGTTTGTTCAGTAGGTTTGGAAGCATTAGTACGTAGAGAAATTGACAAAGAAGACTAAGAAGAGCTCAGCGACACAAAGCTGGCTGGACACAGGAGTATGCCACACACACACCTTATTTGTTGTGGTAACAGAAATACAATATGGCTGACAGCTGTCCGGACAAGCTGTAAAGAAGCTATAGCTGTTCCATCACACTTTTGCAGATGGGCCGCACCGGAGTGGACATTTTTCTATAGCATATGAAATTGTCCTCACTTTTACTGTAAGAAGGCTGCCTATAGTATGCACAGGTGGAAGTACTCAGAATATGTACTCAAGTAAAAGTACTGTAATAATAGTACAATAATAATATTACTCAGGTAGAAAAATATGACTTAAAAGTACTAGTGTTTAGTATAAAGTATTTTTGATAGCTGTTTTTGTTAATTCTACTAGTACTACTACTGCTGGTGCCTACAAGTACCATAACTACTGAGGTCAAAAATGCTTTCACTCATTGGGAGATTTAACAACTGTACTCATTTAGCAAAGCTGCCCTTCCTGACACAATGGTCTCCATTTATTTGGTTTTGAACCGGCACAAAGCAGAGTTTTTGATATCATTCCAAATAAAAGGCCACCTTGTAGACATATCTTTTTAATCTTTCTCTCTCAGGGTTACTTCCAGGCTTGGGACTGTCTCAAACAGTACACAGGCTGGATTCAATTAGACATTACAATATTATATAAAACACAAAACACCAATTTGTTCATTATCCTCAAATGTCCGTCAATATGTCTGCACTTCTTCACCTTATCGTGAATAAACATCAAGGGGAGCTGCCAAGAGTAATTATTTCTCTGACCCTCCCATTACCCCATCGTCATAATACCATTCATCTAGTTATTGATTTGTGCTGAAACATGGCCCCTGGCTGTAATATCACTTCATCTGTGTCAGGTACTGCCGTATTTACTGCTGTAAAAGCTAATAATTGTTGCTGATCCAAGATTTTGATGGCTGGATATTGTTCTTTGGCCCAGTGCCTATCCGTCCACTAAATTTAATTGGATTTTTTAGAAAGACTGCTGACAGACTGAATGCACAAACAGCAAAAGACTACCGGTTCATGTAAATAGGTGATGTGTTTAATTGAGTGATTTGCTTTGCTACACTGAGCAAAACAGCGTTGTATAGATGTAAAAATGATTTTTCGCAGTACCAGTGAACACAACTTTGGCTGAGTAATGTGATGTACTCAATCTTCATCAAAGCTGTGGCTTGACAGAGGTGGAAGAAGCATGTGAAATCTGTACTTCAGTACAAGAACTGCATTAAAACTACTTTAATGCTTACTTGTGAAAAAAAATAGCAATGAATGTAAAGTTTGCTCAAGTAGAAAGTACTTTTGAGTAGTATTTTTTGCAACTGCACTGCAAAATGTACTATTGCTTCTGTTTCTACACAAATAATTACAACATCTGCCGACACTTCTACTGTCACACTACTTCTACTGTCACTACTACTACTGTCATGGCTACTACTACCACTACTACTACTGTCACGCTACTTCTACTACTTCTACTACTTCTACTACTTCTACTACTACTACTACTACTACTACTACTGTCAAGCTACTTCTACTACTACTACTGTCACGGCTACTACTACCACTGTTACGCCTACTTCTACAAGTACTGCTGTCTTGGCTACTACTACTACATTTTACCATCACTACTACTTTACTACTGCTACTGCTACTACTAGTTGCCAGTATTACTACAACTACATGTCTGAAATGTGAGCAAAGTGTTTTGGCACCCAGCTCAAAAAAAAAAAAAAAAAAAAAGTATATTTTTCTTTCATTAAAAGTACTTCAGTAAATTGCCTAACTTATTTTTCTTATTAAGTAAAAGTATCGAGTTTACTTTCCACCACAGAACCCTTTTGTCTATAAATCTGCTTAAACTACAGAAATCAAAAATAATATAGATTTCTTTCCTGTCTAATGAAAAGAGATGTATTCACTAAAATATAAATAAATGTCCAGTACAAGTGTCCAAATAAATGATATTAAAGTTCATCTTAAAGTCACCTGTCAAAGTAGTGGAGAAACTTAAATATTTGTTGCCACTATCACACAGCCAGCTTGGAGAAAATGACATTTTACTTCAGCCAACTGCCAGCTATAGAAATATAAGCAAATATAAGAAGCGAGAGTATAGGAATGTACTATAATTTGGAGCACTTGGCCCGTGGACTGTCACTGCACAAGGCCTGAGTAAATATATTCCAACGCCTGTGTTTTTCTCCATATGGCAGGTGCTTAGGCTGACTTCACCCAACCTCAAAAGAGCCAATAAAAGTTTGCTCACAATGTACAGCCATTACGCAAGTGCTGATTTGCTCATTCGAAGTATTTGCAAAAAGCCTCACTGACAGATAATTTCCAAATCTTTATGTATGTGGTAGAACTTAAACATCACTCAAAAAAAGAAAGAAAAAAACAGCGATAAAAAGAAAACAATTGGTATAGTTTTTGGTAGTCCTGATGCAACGAAGTCTGTTTCTGTTCGAAATGTTTCTCCACTCTAGGCAGCTTTAAGAACAGAAACAAAAATGGCTCTATCCACTGGGTTTTAAGTCAATTTGTTAGGATATTTTTTGGCCCTTTGTGGCTTTACTAGCAGGGAGAGACATTCGCTGAACTCTCAAGAATCCAGACTCGCACCCACAACACTGAAGCCAGCTGTAGTCCCTCTGTATATGCGCCGCATGCTCTACCAACTAAGGTATGATAAACTAATCAAATTAAATTGTCAATTGGTCTGCATGAAGTCAGGCTTAATGATTTTACAGCTTTAAACTGCATAAAAAGGAATAAAATAATGGAAGAGGCTTATGCAAACACAAACTCTGAAAGCAGATGGGAATAGAAAACAGTTGTGTGGCTCTGTGTCTGTCACCGATTGATCTCTCTCGAGTAATCAATGCATTCAACACAACTAGGCACATTTACTATCAAAATCTGCTTTTTCCAACCCAACTTTTTTGAAACTCTTTGCTTAGTATGATAAGCATATACAGATGAAATAAAAATATAGACATCTATATCTATGAAACCTTCTCCCTCTTGTATTATGCAGTATATTTGCAGGCGTACTGTATAATGACAACGTAAAAAGCCACAATTTCCGGCTTGTATTCCTGCTGTATACCTGCCATCTGGAAACACTATCAGCTTTAGGAGCCATTCTTTATTTTTACCGTAATCAACAACAGCGTCTCCTCTGCAACTAGAAACTAGATTTGGGCCATTTTGACTTTTTCCTTAGTTGACATGGAAACCTATAAAACAACACTGCCATAAATGTATACCATCACTCAAATATGGTACCAAAGATATGACATAACTCTGCATGATGGTGCAATGCATTACTTTGTGTGATACTTATAATGGGGAATTTATCATGGAAAAAAGACAGGCCTTAGATTTGAAGTCGTCCGAAAATGCTTAAAAAGATCTGACTTGTGGATATTAGAAACACAGATTCAGCAAGTTTTTTTTTCTCATGATGAGGAATGCAGTGGCTCAGCAGTCCGGCCGATATCCAACACCACTATTGAGAAGAGTGGGAGAAAACGCCATTCATTTCAATGGCTTCTGTATTTATTAACAGTATATCTTGTATCAAAGGTCTATACACACACTGACTGGGTTTCAGTTACCTGGGTGTTTTTAGGAAGGAGTAGGAGGAGGTCCGTGAGCACAGAACGACTTTTAGAGTCTGATGTTGACCTAAGCGTATGTGAAAGGATCCCCTCACGGTCCACACAGAGATCAGGGCTATGTGTGTTCTTCAGATTTGGAGACACAAGAGCCTCTTTATGGCCGGACAGCCCAGGCCCAGGAGAAAGAAAATGGGGCAAGCGACGCAAGGCCAAGTCCACAAAATGACCCCTCTAAAAAAAACATTAATAGAGCAAAAATATCTGTCTTCAAAGTTGTGGCTTGAATGCTACTACTACTACTACTACTACTACTGATACTACTACTACTACTGATACTACTACTACTACTACTACTGATACTACTACTACTACTACTACTGATACTACTACTACTACTACTACTACTACTACTACTACTACTACTACTACTACTACTACTGATACTACTACTACTACTACTACTACTGATACTACTACTGATACTACTACTACTACTACTACTGATACTACTACTACTACTACTACTGATACTACTACTACTACTACTGATACTACTACTACTACTACTGATACTACTACTACTACTACTACTACTACTACTGATACTACTACTACTACTACTGATACTACTACTACTACTACTGATACTACTACTACTACTACTACTAATACTACTACTACTACTACTACTACTACTGATACTACTACTACTACTACTACTACTGATATTACTACTACTACTACTGATACTACTACTACTACTACTGATACTACTACTACTACTACTACTACTGATACTACTACTACTACTACTACTGATACTACTACTACTACTACTACTGATACTACTACTACTACTACTGATACTACTACTACTACTACTGATACTACTACTACTGCTGATGCTGATACTACTACTGCTACTACTACTGCTGCTGATACTATTACTACTGCTGACGCTGATACTACTACTACTGCTGATACTACTACTACTACTGCTGCTGATAGTACTACTACTACTACTACTGATACTACTACTACTACTGATACTACTACTACTACTAATACTACTACTACTACTGATACTACTACTACTACTGATACTACTACTACTACTACTGATACTACTACTACTACTACTGCTGATGCTGATACTACTACTGCTACTACTACTGCTGCTGATACTATTACTACTGCTGACGCTGATACTACTACTACTGCTGATACTACTACTACTACTGCTGCTGATACTACTACTACTGCTGATACTACTACTACTACTACTGCTGATACTACTACTACTACTACTGCTGATACTACTACTACTACTACTGCTGATACTACTACTACTACTACTACTACTGCTGATGCTGATACTACTACTGCTACTACTACTGCTGCTGATACTACTACTACTACTGCTGATACTACTACTACTACTACTGCTGATGCTGATACTACTACTACTACTACTGCTGATACTACTACTATTACTGCTGATACTACTACTACTACCTGATATTACTACTGCTGCTGATACTACTACTGCTGCTGATACTACTACTATTATTGCTGATACTACTACTACTACCACTACCACTACTATTGATGCTACTACTACTCCTGGTCCTACTACTAATCCTACTACTGCTACTGCTACCGTTGCTATTACAACTACTGCTACTACTCCTACTGCTATTGCTGCAGTCACTACTACTACTGCTGCTGCTTCTCCTACTACAGGTACTAATACTACTTCTACGTTTAATGCTGGTATTACTACTATAAGCCTGAGTTGTGAGGTGACTGTTTATTTTCACTTTTTCGCTATAATAAAAATAAATAAATAAAAAATATTCAGAGACTTAAAAAACTCAAAGTCAAAGTAACATTTTGAACTCAAATATGCACTCAAGTAAAAGCACATTTTCTACACAAAAAGTGCTTAAGGTTACAAAAAGGCTAACTTTCAAGATGGTCATTAGAACTTCCTGAAGAATGCGGAGGGTGGGATTTACTACGAGTGTATAATGTGTCTTCCATGTGCCGCCGCTGCACAACCTCTGCTTAAAAAGACATTTGGCAATTTTTTCTCTATCGTGACTTTGGTGAAGAGTTATAGTGTTTCTGGTCTTTATACAAGGAAACGTGTTCTTGCTGAAGCTGCACATAATGATTAAGGAAAAGATTCAGCATGAAGAAGTGACCTTTACATGGGAGTAATTCTGCTGTGATTACTGAAAATTGAACTTTTAAAAATACGAATCTGGTTAAATTAGCTGCACTTTTCCAACTGTGTTATCAAGGCACAGTAGAGAGATGGTTTGGTTTAAAAAAAGATAAAAGAGTCTAGGTTTAACACATAGTAAATGTTTATGTTTGCATGCATTGTATTACCCACAATAATGCCAGTTTAAAGGCGCATTAAGTAGAATGTAAAACTACTCTCTTAAACAGTACATAAAGGCTAACTGCATCTGATTGCACTGAAGCAGTCCATTAAGAAGCCACAGAGAGAGCGCTGTAAGTTTAAAGCTTCTTCTATTGGTTCAGTTGAATGTTATTTTGGATCTCTATTAGACAAAGCTGTGTACTCAAGTCTTAAGAGTAAGCATATTTTTCCTGCTGATAAAATGTTTTCTTGTCATTGAAGTGGAATATTAAATGCAGAGCTATTATGCAATTTTACAAAACAACTGGATGTGTTTGTGCTAGCTAGAGGGCTGCGTGATGTGAGGCCGCATTCCAATTATTTGGAAGACATGCAATATGCAAAAGCTATGTCGGAAATGGCAAAATTGTGATTTATAAATGCCTACTTTCTCAAAATTTAAATTTGCGAAGACATACAAGGCTTAAGACTAATGTCCACTTGCACTGGTCAAACAGTTTTTTCATTGGCTGCACCACAACAAGATTAAAAGCCATGATTAGTCAGCTATTTTGACATCATGCAGTCTGTATGGAAAACTTAAATGAAAAACCATAATAGCAAATCCTTAAGGAACATTATAATGACTTGGGTGAAATACAGTACAAACTCTACAGGCAATTGCTGACAAAAATTGTTTTTTACATTTTGCAGCTCAGTAGTAACTGCCATATTCCTACATTTATTGAAATTCATACTATTTTTGACCACATCTGCAGTAGAGCTCGATGATAAAGGTTTTTCTCTGGCTAATGCCGATACCAACCGATAAAATTCAGAGCAGCCAATGGCCGATAAACACTGACATTTTTGGATTGATATGTAGGGAGGCTTTTCTTAATTTCATGAAAGAAATTCATTTAATATAGCCATTTGTTTTAGTAAAGATTGTTAAAACGAAAACAAATGTGTTAGAATTGGACAGAGAGAACAGTTAAAAATGAAGCCAAAACTAATGAAGCCATGTCTGTTTTGAGCTTTTGAGCTGCGATTTTGGATGTTTCCTATGAACTGCACTGTGAGTTTTCTGTAACATGCTTGCCCATGTGCCTGAACAAAAATTGGCATAAAAGTGCAAGAATCAGCTGATCATTGATCGTCTAAAAAATGTAAAATATCGGCCTGATATACCGTGAACTCTAATCCAAAGTTTGGGACATATCATAAAACTACCTTCTATCACCAAGGTTTTTAGGGTTAGATATTTCTCAAAGACATGCACATATCTGAATGTGAGCAGAATGTGGCTGGTTACATGTGAACACAGCTCCTGGGCTTCCTCTGTCTGTAAGAGCTCCCACTGAGAGCAGCAGTAACATCATCTTACTCTGAGGCTAAAAACACAGTCTGGACACATTCTTTTATGGGTATGGTTTTTTTCCATGCTAGACTTCTTGCACATCTGTCATGCCAGGCTCAGGTCTACAGCTCTGCCACTCCAACAACTATAAATTCCTATGTGTAACCTTTTCTAACATTTAGCAGATTCCATTCACAAGTTTTATAAGTAAAGTGATATTTTTTGGCTTTTATTTGGCATGCTACGCCCTGGTTAAGTCAGCTGGGTGGGGTATACAGATCCAATACATACAGGGTGGTACCCAGGGGTCCTCGGGGGAACACTTAGCACTGACCTCACCTCTTCAACACCCACACCTGGACTTCATCTGGGAAGTAGTAGCTTTAAATGGAAATTAATAGAGATGACATCTGGTGAGGGAAGGGGATTTTAGGGCACAGTATTTCCCTCACTGCCCTGACAGATAAGTACAGTATTTCCACAAAGTACTGCAAATTGTTTTCCCTATTCAATTAAAGGCCAAACTCTAAACCATTGCATTGAAACCCTGTATTTGTATAGAGCAGGAGTCTTTGGTTAACATCTCTCCAATACAGTGTAAGCTGAGGAGGCATCCTGGAGGATCCATTAAGGCATTATAATGAACCAACCTCGCTCAACCACTAACTTTGGCAGGAAATGGCTTTTTCCATTTTCTCTTTGGGTTTTCTCCCTGCACAGCTCTCTCCTCCTGCGCCAGCATCCCCCTTGGCAAATTCTCATAAAATAGACAAATAAAAAAGCGGCAATCATGCAGCGAGAATGAGAGCAGCAATAATCATTTAAAAACACGTGGTAATGCAGGATCAGTGGTGGAAGTGACTAGTGCGTTCTGGTTACATTGTAAATTATTGAGAGAAAATGTTTGACTTTTCTTTAAAGTATTTTTGACCTGTATTAATAGAACTAACAGGGTAGGGTGTCCCCATAGGGATATTCTGTGCTCTGCATTTAACCCATCCTTCCAATGCCGCTGGGGCAACCTGTCAGGAGCAGTGGACAAACTGAGCAGCGGCTGGGGTACCTTCTCCAGATCTTGAGCCAGGATCCTGGTCAGGAGTACCTAGCTGAAGGATTAGCCCTATATTGTGCATGTGTTGAGGTGAGAAACCGGAGTACCCAGCGGAAATCCACCCAAGTAAAGGGGTTATACAAAAAGACCCAGCCCGGTCCTAGAGAAATCAAACCTGGGGCCTACTTGCTGTGAGGCGACAGTGCTAACAACTTTGCCACCGTGCTGCTACTAGTAATAGTAGCTGTAGTAGTTGTAGCACAAGCAGTAGTTATAGTAATACCAGTGGTCATAGTCGTATTAGTAGTAGAAGTAGTAGTTGTAGTAGTAGTAATAGCAGTAGTACTAGTTGTGGTAGAGTATATATATATAATACTTTCAACTTAAATAAACTTTAGAAACACATTTTTGGAGTACTTCAGTAATAAAATTTTCAAGTAACAGTACTTTTACCTAAAGGCAGGGGTACTTCTTCTACCTCTGTGAAGGATATCACCTGCAGTTTTACCAAAAACAGCAATATTTTAAGCTGGTTTTTCAACAGCTGCAGTTACGGGCCACCAATGGACTTGTACTACTTTGAGAGAACCAAAAAAGCATTCAAGACAAATTACAATACTCTGTGAGCCAAATAAAGTTCACTACACCAACTGTCAAAAAACAGTCAGAGCAGTGCAGTGGAAAGTCCTATGTTGGCTGGCCCGGGACAGCGAGGTGGAAAAGTGGAGAAAGCTGAGCTTGCTTATAAGTCTGACCTAGATTCAATGGCCTGTCGAAGGCATATATTATCTAATCCAAGGTAAGGAAAACTCAATAACTGCACTGGGCTACACTGTATGGAATAGTAGCTCTAGCAGCAGGACTTCAGCTGTTGATGGACTATGGTCAGTGGCAAAGCTAATACAGTAACCAGAGTGTACTGGTGTGAGCTGTAGATCACATACAGTTTTACCTAAACAAAACAAAGAAATAAGAGACAAAGTACCACTGGAAAAAAGACTTTAAGGGAGATTCGTAGATAATATAGCGATGTATGGAACAGTTGTACTAGCAGCAGGACTTCAGATGTTGATGGGGTATGGTCAATGACAAAACTAATACAGAAACCCAGCTGTATGGCTGAGAGCTGTAGCAGTGGTTCTTCAAAGGTCTGACTGTGGGACCCAGTTCTCGATGATTTATCGTGACCCACTTTTTACCAACTCAAGTAATGTTTGTAAATTATTTCTCATAGACCTTTAAGGCACGTGTAATTTGAAATCTCAATATTTATGTTTCAACATTTCATATAATTAAATCAGTATATTGGCTGTATATAAGCTGAATAAGCTGAACTCTTTCTGTGACCCACTTTTTGGTCCCAACCCTCCATTTTAACAATGAGCTCTACATCACATTCATTCATCTTCTGCTGCTTAGTTCTGTTAGAGGTCGTGGGTAGTCTATCCCAAAAACTATGTGCCTTAAGCGGAGTACACCCTGGACAGTGGCCAGTAAGTCACAAGGCTGACTGACAGAGACATATACAAACAGAGAACCTTTCACTCTCACATTCATGCACAAGGGGCGATTTAGAGTCACCCATTCACCGAACACATGCATCTCTTTGGACGAAGGGAGAATGTCTGAGTACAAAACAATATAGGATAACAGCATTTTCTTCAAAGGGAAACTCCTATGCTGTTTACAATAAGTATGTGTGGCACAAAGCTGTAAATCCATACATTGTTCTGTCATTTCAAATCCCTATTCATACCTGTGGCAACTTATATTCATATATACTCAGCTGCAAACCACAGATCAGTCAGGAGCTACAGTATTAAAAAGGTGTATTTATCCTACAAAAGAATGGACACAGAATGTAATGAGCTCTGAAATCCTCTCAGCACACACCTGGTCTTGTTAGGTTTGGCAGCAAGACTCAGAGTGAAGTCAGTCCGCCAAATGGAGCAGAGTTAGACTGCTTCCATAGCAGGAGGTGCTGAGATTTAGTTAAACACTTGCTGTGCTGCTGGAAACAGTCTCCATAGTTTGATTTGGAACATGTTGACTTCAGATCCCAACATTTATTGACTGTTATATAGTGGCAAGAAATCCAGCTTCAGTCTTTGATTTTTTGTACTTTGCATGGTTCATATGTAGAGTACGTCACTTGACCTGGATTCTGGATTCTGGATTTTATCCTGGATAAATGGAGAGCTTTGCATCAGGAAGGGCATCTGGCGTAAAAACCTATGCCAAATCAATATGCAAAAAACAGAATGCGAGGAGGCTAACAATTTGCTGTCAGCTGAAAGGGAAGAAGATTTCCTTCTGTTTTGGTTTAAAATCCACTCCACTAACACTATGGGAGCCACAGGGGGTCAAAATTGAAAAAAAAAAAATTAGGCATTAAATTAGACATTTTAACTCTAGCCTTTTCAGGATATAAGAGAACCCTTTATCATAACATAACAAAAATCGCAAATCTAAAATAATCTATTACTGATTCACAGCCAAAAATCCAAGTAGACCTCTGCCCAGAAGCTTAAAAATGTGCATGTCTGGTTCACTGGCTTGTAGGAGGAAAGGTTACTTATTAGGCCCCCTGATAAAAGGACTTCAAGGTGTTGGAATATCCGCTGGGCTGTGGCTCCCCATCGGGCCGGGATCCTAGCAGAGCGAGGAGTGAAAACAAATACGTGAAGCCCAAAGGCAGGACATATAAGACTTCAAAGCCGGCGCTGCTCCACTGCCTCCTCTTCCTTAAGGCCAGTGTGCCACGGGCTCCTCACTCACAACCATCATGAAACCCAAGCTCCACTGCCCTCCTGGTCACTGTTTCCCTTTCCATGTCTCTCCACACATGAGGCCCATTACCCTTTTTACTGTTCCTGCACACCATTAAAACTAAATGGACAACACCGACACTCACACAGGATTTTACTTTTTGCCCTGTGTGCCAGTGACAAATCGATGGTCGCATGGAGCAGGGGATTCAGGCAGTTTCCTTTGAGATGATCTTTAAAAGTAAAATGTAGTGTATAGAAAAAAAAATAACAATCCAGAGAGCTACTGCAGTTCAATCTGTACAAAAGGCCTCACAAGGGTCATAATCTCCAGACATAATGACAAATTCAATAGTATTGCTTTAGGAGTAGGGAATCCAGCCACAAGAAGTCACAAGCCAGTTCTCTGTTTTGACCCAGATAAATGGAGAGGGTTGCATCAGGAAGGGCATCCAGCGTAATGCATATGCCAAATATATATGAAATATGCAAATCACTGCACGCTAGGAGGCACATGATTTGCTGTGGCGACCCCAGAAAATTGTTATTGCAAAGTTATCACTATTGGCAAATGCAATATATATTGTTATTACGATAGTCAACATCATTATCACATGTTTGTATTATATTGTACAGCCCTATTTATGACACTACCTGAACTGCCATAATATAAGTTGGATTTTGTTGAAACTTCACGTTATCTGTCTGTCAAGGAATTGAAAAATTCTGCATTTTTGTCTTTGTTTGTACAATTATATTTATAGTATTTATAGGTATCATCAGTAGTACTATGATTTAAATCACCCATATTAGGTCACAAGTCTGTGTACCCTTTGTGCCAGTACCTAGCCTGGATAAATGGATAGGGTTGCATTAGGAAGGGCATCTGCTGTAAAACCTATATCAGTTTATAATGCAAAGCACTGTAGATGACAAAAAGGACAGAATAAGATCAGTAATGTGATTCTGAAAGATGGAAAATAAAAGCAACAAACCTTCACTTTTATGTTATGGATTGCTATACTACATAATACTATTTCAGCTTAAGTAGTACTTTATTTTACTTATAGGCTTTTAGAAAGACTTAGAATTTAACTTTTTAGAACTATTGCTGCAAATCTTCCTTAATATAAAATTGTTGCATAACTTCTTTTAACTGTACTAACAATAACTACAATAACAGCCTGATTGATCATCCTGAGCTACAGTAAGTGTTTTCCAGAGGTGAAACAGCTGACTAAGGACTCTCTGCAGCTGGCATTGGTAAATCCAGCATGTCTCGCTGGCTTTCCATGAAAGTGAGGTGGAATAATTAATACAAGTCTGGAAGACATTCTTCTTGCTAGAGGAAACATTCTGGCCCCCAGCCTAAACCAACACTGGGAAAAACAGGGCTGACTGCGGGCCAAAGTGAGCCTCCAGATGGGGCTACAAAACTGCAAGCTGTGGACAAAAGAGGTGAGAGGGTACAGCGGTGCAGGGGAAGAATGTTTGAGGAAGAAAGATGTTTTAGACACATCATAACAAACCATGTATTTGTGTCATGCATTTGTTGTGATTACTCACCACTTTCGCTCTTCTCAATGACGTCAACCACCTCGCCTGCCTGAAGGCTGATTTCCGAAGGCTCTTGTTTCTCATAGTTGGCCACCACCACATATTGTTCCAGGAGCATGGGGTCTGAAGAGTCCAGACCTGGGGTTGATGGAAAAAAACATGCCGTCAGCCAGCTGCCAGCCATAGGTCCACGAGAGCGATTGCCGGGCACCCGCTGTGCCATAGGCCGGTTTGTCACAAGAGATCAGCCAATCACAATATTCACAGGGCTCAATGCATCTTCCTGAGAGTCTAGCCATAGAGCTGCAACCCCCTCCAGCCCAACAATGAGAGATGTTGCACACTCCCTCTGCAAAGTTCAAGCATCAAGCGGTCAACTGCAGAAAATCCATTGTGTTACTGGAACATCCTCATCGTCCAAGAAAGCTAACAACCCCAAGAGAGGAGATGCAGGTAGACACATTAACACAGTGGGAATTTATAAGCACAGTAAGAAAGGGGTGATAGAGGAGGAGTTGAAGCCAGTTGAGGACAGGACAGAGGAGTGAGAGAAAGAAATGGTTTCCCTTGGAAAATAAACCATCTGCTAAAAAGCCTCCTTCTCCTTAGCTGGGCTGGAGCGGGAGGAAGAGTAGGGGGTTGTGCGTACGCCAATCACACAAGCCGGCACTGGGGCCTTAAATAGAACCAGATGAAGGGGCTGGCCTCTGCCTCCGTGAAACACTAGAGCTCTGCTGCAGCCAATGGAAAGCCTCCTCTGTGGAGTTCAACAAGTTAACTGTGTAGGCACCAGCTGTGACATACTTTGTGCTTTTTCCAAATTCTTCATAAAGTTTATTCCTCTTTCTTTTAACTAAGTACAAAAATCCAGATAGAATAATTTCAGTTCTCACAGGATTAACCCTAGAGATGCAGGCTGCACTAATGAAGCCCTAATTAAGAAAAACCTATAAGCACCGACTTAGCCTAAGGCAATCTCCAGTCGTCAGCTGGAGCCCAGAATCTACCACAGCCGACATGAAGTTTACACATTGACATGAGCTTCTGCTGACCACCGAGTAAAACCTAAACAACACAATGGCTGCTGTGTGCACACTTCATATTCACTGTGTTTACAATAATACGGCCGCTGGAGCTCTGGGTGTCTTGTTGAGCTGATAAAACAATCTACTGAAGTGGTGTGTTTGCATAATGGTAAAGGAGCTATAAACACACCAGAGGTCATATGTGTGTTTATGTGTGGCCTGCTGCTGCATATAATGATCACTGGCTTCATTTAAGGAGAAAAAAGTCAGCTTTGACCTACATAATTAGCAAATGTTTCCAAGAGAGTTATGTCAGAAGTCCAAATAAAACTTTTTCCCCCTAAACAGTTTATGGAAAGAGTTAACTGCATTTATTCTAAGTGTGGAAAATAAGGGTTCCTCAGTCCAATAGATTGAGGATTTAAATCTTAGATAAGGAACGATCGAGACGCCATGGATTAAGCTGCCATTCCTTCAAAAAGCTGACCTGGCAAAATGACGACTCAAGATGAACTTTTCTATAAACCGGGATGAACGTTTTACGTCTGCGTTCCAATTCAGGAAGCACAGTTGAAATGTCGTGGAGCTAATAACTTATAAAGATGAACTCGGCACCATTAGCATGTCAGATACTAAAACTGCCAAGGGGTCTGACTGTGGATTACTGTGGTCGGCCAGCGGTTGATGAAGCTTCACGTTATTTGTGCAAGATGTTTTCTCAAACCACAAAGTTGGGTGCAGAAACACTGGAAAGAGCATGTTTTTTTTTTAAATTGTGGGTAGAATTAATTTTCCAGAGTATAATGCAACATGACTTACAGGGGAAAGGATATTTCTTTTGACACTACTCTGTAAATAATGTGTTAAGTGTTTTTTTTTTTTTTAATTAACAGGTCAGCCCGAAGACAAGACAATTAAAGTGCTCTTCAAAAAGGTGCTCAGAGTTGGAATTTGATATTTCTTTAACTAGTTTACTAATGTTACTGACCATTTCAAGTTCACAATCCCAATGTTTACATAAACAGTTTAGTTAGACTATGCCCTTTAAGGCACCCATAATCAAAGGAATTTGGTTAAAGGGGCTATATTCGACTAAGAGCTCACTATAAAATGACTATTCTGAACTTTCTATCCTGTTTTTCCCTCAACAGAAACACACCTGGAGTTGTGTTTTGCCTCATTCAGGCATGTTTAAGCAATCCTGTAGTCTTTGGCACTGACCTAGGCCTCAGAATCCTTGGTCCCATAAACCTCCGCCTCTCCCACGAACCCCCGCCCACTCCAGGAAGCACTGACCAATCAACAAGCCCTCAACATCCATACTGCTCTGTTTCCACGGTTTCTTCACAGCTATTTTTCATTAGTAGTAAAATGGCATCATACAAAAAGTTTAAGGAAGTGAAGTTTCTTTTATTCTTTAAATTATGTTGAAAAGGCTGCAACACTCCGCCACCCTCTGCTGGTCTCTTTACCTGTTTTTTTTTTTTTTTTTTTATGGCAGTAGAGTACTTATAAGAAACTTTCTTTTTTAGTCACATCATGTTTTTAAAGGTTGCAAAACATGACCTACATTGGTTTAAAAATATGATAAAAGCATAATATAACCCCTTTAAAACAAAAAAGTAAGCTGTTAAACCTGACCCCTTGGTAGTACTAAGCTAGGCTTGCAAATGTATCCAGCAACAGAAAGACAAAAAATTGTGTATTTAAATGTATTTAACATTTAATTAGTTTTAACGGTCTTTCTTTGAAATGTTTACTTGCAACTGTGCATTAATGAGGTCTAATTTTTTCCTGTGATCCTTGCTAGAGCCCGTCGTCAAATTAGTTGAAGTTTGGCAGCCCGATCTGTTGCTCACCACCACCAGTGTGACTGTGGAGTAAGTTAATCCATTATTATTGTCTTAGGATATCTCCAGCTTAGGATTTACATGCAATTTCAAACTCTAATTATTATAATAACACTAGGACAGTAGTTTAAATACAGCATCTCTACTTCTGTGCAGATGCACTGATTGATATACAAAGTCTGCCTACACCACGTTTAGGGCTAGTGTGATGGCAGCCAAATACAGTGGACTTCATTTCCTATTCAGGTTCCCGTAGTGGATGGTCTTTTCATTTCTCAGTTAGCTGGACAAATGGTCTGTACAGGGCCCAAAGCAAACAGAAGCCTTGTGAATAGATGGACCACTTCTTATAAAATGTTACTTAATACAACAACAATCTCTCCCAAACACGTCAACCATGTGCCGTAAAGTCACAAAACTCAGGAGGTCACGCTCTCATTAACGCTAAATCTACATCCACTGATGTAAAATGGCCATTCACAAACAGCAGCTGCCGAGAAACGAACGGTAAATCTGGAGCCAAGGTGAGTAAAGTCTTTGTCAGCAAAGTCAACAAGCCTGAAAAACAAAAGCTAATATTTCAGCCTCGTTCAGGAAATGAAATGTTTTGCAACAGCGGGAAGACAGAGCCAGAACAAGAGGAGCGTGTGTGAGAAAAATGGAGTGAAGCAACACTACACAGGATAATTTCAGATGAGCAACGGTTATAGAGGCAGTAAAATCCCATATAAATTAGTATAGACAAACACCGTTTTCAGTAAAATGCATTGGAGCAGAAAAAGTTATTTCATCATTCACATTCCTGGGCGTTTTGTTTTATAGGCCATGTTATTTATGAGCTATAAAATGACTGTATTTTCTGCTATAGGCTCCTATACATAACATAACACTATTAGCCACTCTCTGTGTTTACATCTACTCCCACTCAGATTTACACACGTGCTTCCTGCTTCCACCCTTGCAGTCACACACTCCACACAAAGCCCAAGTGACCCGGATCGACCCGCCCACTCACGCCCTCATCATCATCCTCATCCTCACATGGGACAGGCAATAACTCATCACCAGAAAGGAAACTGGAGAGCTCCTTTTGGATTTAATAACCAGTCCTTTAGTTTGATGGATTTTTATGTAAGTAATTTTTCCAGTTTTAATAATGTCTTAATGACTTTACAGTATGACAATTGAAAGGTCCAAAACTACATAAAAGAACAAACAACTGAAAACATGTTTACACTTGGGATGTCCTGATACTTGTTAGACATGTAGTTAAAAACTCAATTTTCCTTTTTCCTGTGGAGTCAATTATAGGCCTTTGGCGGGACAGTGGCACAGGCCTAATACTAATTAATTTCACAATACAATATTTATTGCAATATAGTGGGGAAGCTCACAGTGTTGTAAAAATGCTCACGATAACAAAATATATTCTCTAAAAATACCCCAACGAGCCTTTTAATGCATTCATTATTAAGATATTTCAAAAAATTAAGACTATTTAAATGTTTAATAACAAGAATTTAGTCATGTTAGATGCACTGAAATGGAGCAAAGGATCGTGGTCTCTGTAGTTCCCTCTGCTTTTCTACCATTCCACTGCAACAAAATGGATTTTAGCTCACCATTTAATATTGTAAAAGTGAGACTTTTAATATTGCGATAGCACAATATTATCAATATCAATACATCCCCAGCTAATACAGCGACAGACTCTGACATACAACCACTATTCTCACATTCATTCACGATTGGAAAATTACATTAATGAGTTTTTTCCTTACACAAGTATGTCTTTAAAGATGCTTTGGACTCCACACTGAGGATCAAACCCTCAATCTCCTTGCTAAATAGCAGGAGCGCTAACCACTTCTGCGCCCTTTGCAGCCTAGTTTGCTGTAACTTATCATAATTTATAGTAAAAAATCTATTCAATCCTGTGCCTAATTTTAAGGATACCATATTTGTTATTTTATCTGTGTAAATATTTAATACCAAAAAATATAACACTTCCTAATGTCTTAAGTTCAGTGCATTCTGAAAAGAGAAGAAATCTAAAAAAACAAAAAACAAATCACCAATATAAAGTGGAGAGCTTTAAATGTGACTTGAAAGAAAACACAAAAATGTGCCAAAAGGAAATTGGAAAAAAATGATATACTCAAGTTGTTGTGGTAAAATGCAGACTTAGAAGTGGCCAAGGACTTGTGTACAGTACTGTATATTTGTTTGTTAAAACATATTGCAACAGAATGTGCACAGGAGGCAGAAACATTTCCATAATTTTCCAGGGCATTCTACTTTATTTCCACATTTCCAGGACCTTTTTATAAAATGTTATTAACCATATTCCAGGTTTCCAGAACATTATCTGGGAACCCTGGCAGTGCAATGTTGGCAATGGCTTAGTTTTTTTGTTTGTTTGTTTGTTTTTTTTCAAATGCCATATTTTTAACCCTGAGGTAATTTTACAAGCACTAAATTGGGTTGAGAGAAGCAGGAATTGGCAAAGTGCACTGTCTTTGTTGCTCATGAGCTGCAGATGTGCAGTTGGACTGGAATGGGACACTGCACTGCTGTTCAATGTAGCGCAGATGCACTCATGTCATTGAATCAGTATGTGGCCCTGAGGGAGCCGGGGCAGACCACAAACAAATAAGACTGAGACTTTCTCTGAGTGATCCGGCTGCTTAAGCCTGGTTCAAGAGCTTCTCCTCATCAAGACACATAAAAGTGGCATGTGTATTAAATTTGACAGCATAAAACAATAACAGAGTCGAGTGATGAAAGGGGATCAGCAAACTAACAGGGCTGTATCCACAATCTATTGTCACTGTTATATCATATAGCAAACTTTCTCTGAAAGATCTGACACAAAGTCAGGCTACTTAAGACTGGTTAAAGAACTTCACTTAGTGATGGTATTTGACAGCTGCATGCTGAAAAACAAGGAAAGTCCCAATGAGTTAACTGAGCTAATACGCATCTTTTATGTGGTTGTATAGGAACCCAGAGCACCCGGAATAAAACCTGTGCAAACAAGAGGAGAACATGTAAGCTCTAGGCTCTGCCTGGCAAGGAAAAACCCAAGGATTTTTTTTTTTTTTTTGGTGAGGCAATAGCTCTCCCCACAGAGTGAAAGTGTTAAGGGGGAACAAGATCACCGAAAATTATCAAGAAATGTACGAGCACAATAATATTTTTGAAACATTTAAGTGTCATTGTGCAAGGATTTCACACTTTGCATACAAAAATACTGAGCCAGATGCACCCTACTGGCAGCAATGTTTGATCATTAAAAACTTTTTTTTATTCTTAGTGAAAAGGCTAACTATACCAGGTCAGTCTGCAATTTTACCAAAGCTATTACATGGTGAATATTTTTCCAATTTAGTGCATCTTCCCATTCCCTCGAAATACTTTTTGATTCCATGAGCCTTGTAAAGCTAAACTAAAAACAAAATAAGAATTTATAATTTATAATTTAGCAGAGAAACATGTAGTGTAAAATATGGGCAACCAAATAGCTTACTTGTAAATGTTTTCATTTTTGTGGCACAGCAGCAAAGTGGTTAGCACTTTCACCTTACAAGAAGATCCCAGGTTCAATTCAGGGACCATGTGGGGGTTTTCTGTGTGGAGTTTGCATATTAAAATAGTCTACCATTAGATGATACATTTGATTGTTTTCTTTACATCAGTGAACGTATTCATGTGAGAACATTACTTCTGTGTCTTGTCCCTTGAGCATGGCGGCTTTATCAGAACTGCAGCCAAAGTGGGATGGTTTCCAGGTGGGACTCCACAGTGACAAATGGCTCTTATCACAAACACAGCTTTGCCTTGGATCTTCTCTGCTCTGGAGGAGGAGCACAGCCACAAGCAAAGCACCACACTCCAACACAACTGAATGTTTTTCCACACTTACAGTAGAAGTGAATGTAATAGCACTTCAGCTGTATTTTTTGAGCATTTTTTTTTAAATACAAAAGAACTTCAAAATCATATCCCACGTGTTTATGGAGTCTTCTCTGTCTACTGGGCATGAAATCAGTGAATGGATGTTCATTGAGAAGAACTAATGAAACACTGTTTGCTTGTTGGTACGATCTGGGAGTGCACCACTGACTTAATAGTTTCCTAAAGCGGTTAAAAATCTTATCCATCTGCACATACAAATAAACACTTGACCGTCCGGATCCACCCGAGCCCCTGTGCACAGGTTAACCCTTCGCCTCCTGGTGGCCAAGCATTTCCCTTGATACAGCACGTCAACACGCATGCACACAGCCTACAGGCCCCCAAAGACCTGCAGCTCAAATAAAGACACATGAAGTCTCGACACACAGGCGCTCATCAGTCCGTGCACGACGACGAAATGGTTTCCACTTGCCACGTAAACCTCCTCTGCTCTTCTCCCCATCTGCTTTTCACATGCAATACACCCCCGAGCACACACTTAGCCTTTTTTCCAAGTCATTTTGTAACTGTCCATTTCTCTGACTTCCCTGATTAGATTTTAGGAAGAGATTTATAGTCGTCTTAAAACATGACAGGCTCTCCCCAAATAAAAAGCACTATTAACTGTGAATTCAGATATTTGTGTTCCAACTATTAATTAAATTATGTATAATGTTAACGTTTCATTTACCATTACCCCTTTATGCATGAGTGTGTCCAGCAAACTACTAAGGCTAGTCTAAGATTTTAATCTGACAAGTTCAACTGCAAATTTCAAAAACGTAAAGGTAAAGTGTGTATTTTTGGTGATATCTAGTTGTGAAAATGCAAACTACAACTCCTGTTCTTACATCTCTTATACTTTGATATAACAATATTTTTGTCTATGAAAAAACCTGATGGCAAATAATTAACTAGAAGCACTTAAAGAGCACAGACCTCCACCAAGGGTTTGGCCCAAACTCCCAATAATAAAGATAGAGTGCCCAGAACTAGGGATCTTCTTGTTCAGGGGTAAATGTTCAAAGTTCTGTTTCTCACAATTTTAAGAGTCCACTAAAAAGAATCATTAGTTCCTTTACTGACACTGGCGTTAGTGTCTAGGGACATCCCGATCCCACAATGGAATAGAATTCTTTAAATAAATCCTGGATCCGGACAGTGAAACTATTAATTTCTACCTTGATCCATTACTAACTATCCTGAAAATGTCATTAAAATCCAACAGGTACTTCCTGGGTTATGTTGCTAATAGGCAAATAAACCAGTCCATGCCATGTAAAGCATAATCTTCTTGGCAAAGATAAAAAGTTCAATGGAAAACATCTTTCAGGGTTGTTTACATTTGTAACAGAAAAAGATCCATATTTGCCAGTACTTCTACACTTCTACACTACTGGTCAAACTGGCAGTGGTTCAAGTGCAAACACATTGCTCTGAGCAGGACTAGATAAACTCACAAATCTTGTAAGAATCCCACTGCTGCGTAAAGTAACAAATCTCTGAACAACATCTAAAAGCTTCAAATGTCCATAAATGTCCATGCAAAAAGGGTTATTTCAAGCCATTTATAAATACACTACTGAATACATGTGTTAAATGTTGCAACTGTATTTGATACTGCAGTAAAATGGCATTTTGCCCGTGGGTATAGCTCTGGAAATAATTACATTTGAAAGAATATAATGGTAACTTAAGAAATGTTCAATGACATGTACAACAACTATTCTGAAGTAATGCAGAGTTGTAGTCAGGACCACACTAACTACCAGGGAAAAGTTATATCTTTCCGTTCAATAGGTCAGTTTCATCTATACAATCCATTCCTCTTTTGCCCTGAGCAGGAGGGTCACATCCTTATTGCAAGATTTCTCTCACTAAACAAATTCAGGTCATGAACTCCTGTGAACGGCTATTACATCTACAAGTGTGTTTACTGAGCTGCACTTCATAATTTATAATCCTACTTCTTGTTTTGTTCTATCTGCGCAGACATTCTGTTTGAAAATAGGTGTCTCCTACCTCAATAACAAGTAAGTCATACAACCCCGGCACAAAAATTCAAACCCAATAAGTCAGATGACAATATTACAAATGTGTTCCAGAAGCCAACTCATAATGCATGAGCAAATCCCAGAGTGGATGACATAATTGTATTTCGGCGCTCTACATATGTTCTCCACTCCTGTCCAAGAATCTTTTATGGCCTTGTTTGTGCCGCACATAAAACAAACACTAGTAAAGACAAATGAGTGTTGTGTAAGGACAGAGGAGAGAGGATAGCAGTGATGGGGTGATTGGAACGATTGGGACTACAGCGATGCATAATGGTCTTTCAGTATGTAGTAAGGCCGGACTTGTTGGGGCTGCCAGGTAAACAGCTCTTCTCAAAACTCCGACCGTGTGCAGTTTTGCGGCGGGGAGCAACATTCTCCAGTTTAAGGCCAGGAGCTCAGTAAACTCTTATGGGAGACCAGAAGCCTGTAATTATGGAAACCATAAGCTGCAGCTACAGCACAAATTCACCACAGCCTCGGTGCACTTTATCTGCTGTCCTGCTTTACAAGGGAGAGATCAATCTTTCAGCAGCACTGGCCTCTAATGTCCAAGATGGGGACAGCGTTGACAGTTTGGCAATTAGGTATGGAAGTCTTGTTCAGTGTGCGCTCAGGGTTGACTGCAGACAGTAAATTTCTATGAGAACCTCACATAAAACCTGGTGTTATTGTTATTATTGGGAAAGGTCAGTCCCATCAATTTTGAACTATAGGCAAACCCATTTGTTGTCAATTGTTGCATGATACAGCTGTAACTTACATTTGTGCATATTGTGTTCAGAAATGATTTCTGGACGTGTTCCTGATCAATGCAGTGACTTCCCATGACACATCATGAAGTATTCAAAATAAAAGAGTATGGCAACATTTCCAGGCAGCCAACATAGATGGAAACCACTCTAATATTATGCACAGACTGAATTTAAGCTACTTGACACGCAGCTGAAATAAGACAACTTTTCCATTTCTTTGTCTATCTGGAATTCTATTACATAAAGCCTCAATACCGTGAAAAGCATTATGAAATTAGCTTCAGCGTCCTGTTTCAGTCAGAGGGCAGAAAGCGGATAACCGACTGGAAATTATCTTACAGGTCGCCCCATTAAATGATCGTCTACCAGCTATGACGTAATATTTAACGCAGTGCAGCCATACCAGCGTTGCATCTGATTGCAGGAGTGATTTAGAAATGCATGTGGATATTCTCAGACTGAATGCAGCGGACATGCAACAATTCAACAGCTGTTCACTAGAGGCCTCTTGTGCTTTTTCAGTTTCCTCCCACGCCTGAGTACTCCTGCTCAGCTGAGTCATTAGGTCACTCACTCCACCTTCAAATACAGATATCATTCCAACAGCCAGAGTGAGCAGATCATGTAGACGGCCTGTGCGCTGACAACAGGTGCTCACTTCCTGTGATGGTAATGCTATATGATTGTCAAAGATCTCTAAATGTTTTTGAAGAGGGCCATATCTATTAATGGTTTAATCTCCAAGGCATTTTTAACATATGAAGATTATAAATTGTTGATTAATAGACTGTCTCTCTAACATTTCAGGGATGCCAAAACTAATACTTTTATTTAAAGAAACCTGTGTTTACTACCTGGCTATCATCATTCACTGGCAAAGACTTGAATCCAATTGATAAGTCAGGACACTTATTTATAGCCCAATATCACAACAAAATTGGCCTCAAATGGCTTTGCAGATTGGAAAAAGGCCATATCCCCTGTTCATAGACTCTCCACCAAGGTAAGGAAAAACAACAAAAAATACATTTCTGTCTTTGAAAAAAGAACCCAAAAAATTATTACACTTCCTGTTTCTTCAACTACCCAAATATAAACCAACTGAGCACTGAGCACTAAAATTCTGTATTATTTTATTGCAAAAATGGATGTGTAAAATAGAAAAAAATATACTGTAAATTTGGATTTGGATTTTGTTAAACTATAGACATCATTTGAAGTATTTACAGACATCAGAAAGGCCCTCCGAGACTATCATAGCTGTTTACATAATATAGAATATCTGCCATCCATAACTACACTACCTATATGTTTGAAATCAAGTCATAAGATGTCTCCAAGCATTATAGAAATTAATTGTGATTAAAAAAGGAACTAGAAGGGATCATTATACAACATTATATCAAATGGAAAATGCATCTTTCAATCATTCCCTGAAGGTATGGTTCTATGCAACAATGCTGAGAGTAGAAGAGTAAAACAGTATTTTGCATGTCTTTATTGCTAAATGGTATCTGACTCACAGAAAATGGCAGGTTAGCCTGTCGTGAAGGTCAAGTAAAAGACTATTTTTGTCTGGGCATGGTGATTCAAGTCTCCTCTTGTTTCCTGGCAACATAATGATAACAGCCCAAGGGGGATTTAGATTTGTCTGCTTTATAAAGGTTGGCTAGCTCATTTTCTCTTCATCATGGATTTCAAGCTACAGCATTAAAAATTTCTCACACTCTTGGCCAGAAAACGCCTTTCCCCAAAGAGGTTACCAAATCAGTAAAACAATAGAGTAAAAATAGTGATCGAAATCTTACCTGATTTGCGTTTGCCGGAGCCTCCGCAGTCTCTGAAAGGGAAACAACACCAGAAAATCATGTTTAGTACAAGTTATGATCAAACCAGTCAGTGGTTATAACTCAGCCTGTGAAACATAAGGCAGTTGGCACACGGGTACCAGCCAAACCCCCGTGGAGAATGCATGAAGAACTTGACCCACTACCAGGGAGAGGGAGGGGGGGGGACTGGGAGGGTCAGGCATGTGCATGTTAGTGTGGCAAGGATAGTAACAAAGCAAGTGATCAAATATTTGTGCCCATATACTGCTGTCATGTGAGTGAATGAAGGAGAGCTGTATACTGTATAACCAAGAGTTTCATTCATATCTACATCTAAGAGGGTCTTTCTCTGCTAACAATGCAAAAAACATTACTATATGATCTATAACCTCAAAAATTGTAGTTCTTTTTTAAATTGATGGCTGCAACACATCTCAAAAAGTTGGGATAAACGCAACATTATTACTTCGGAATTGAGTTATGTAACTTATGTAACTGGAAGCCCTCAGATAATGCACTGGTCCAATCTTGCAATGGTAAAAATAGAGCACCCAGACTTGGGCTTGAACCAGGGATCTCCTAGTTCAGGGGTAAATACTCTATCTATTGAGTCTAAATGTCTGTATATTTATCTCACTATGGTAAAGAATCCACTAAACAAAATAAATCCAAAGATTCAAAATAAAACATTGTCATTCGATCTTTTACTGACCTCTAGTGGCTAGACTTAGTATTTTTGTGAGCTATCTGGCAACGGTACAGTAAAATAAAACAAAATCCTGGAGATAAACAATGACTCAGTCCTTGGCCCCCATCCTGACCTTTACTGAAAATGTTATTATACATTATACAAAGGTCCCCTATTCTGCTAAATTGACTTTTTTGAACTTTTAACCCGGTTATAATGATTGCACCTCAAAAACAAACCTGGAGTGGTATTTTGTTTCATTCACGCATGTTTGATTAGTCCTGCACTCATTTAACCTTTAAGTTATAAAAAGTGAAATACCATGGCAAAAGTGTCTGAAATAATTTTAAAAAGCATAATATAGTTCCTTTAAGTTATCAGACAAAAAAACAACAAACCAATGAAGGCAACATAACCTCATTGGCAGATGTAATAGATTCAACACTTCATTTGCCAAAATATTAATCAATAGTTACTGCTCATTTTTCTAGTAATTATTGTGATTTTAGTTTAATCATTTGTACTCTTACTTTTATCATTTTTGACACTGTTATTGTATCTGCACAGCCAAAGAAAATGTAACTTTCTGACAGTTTTGGCAGCCATATGTTAAAGCAATAAATTAAACATAAATCATCTATTAAAATTATGCTAAGTTAATGTGCGTTTGCTGTTGCACATAAATGGTGATGCATTGCAGAGCCCCAATTTGATAGGAATGTGTTATGGGAAAGTGCAATCATAATACATTAAATTTTTAATCTATGTCAATATTGTATTCTGTCTTATGCATATGTTTGTAGGTTAATGTTGGGAAATGCTGCATGTCTCTGGTTTAGTGAGTGCACATTGCAGATGTTGTTGTTTGATGCAGATGGGAGTGGACACCTGGCTCTCCGGAGAGGCCTGCTAGGACTGGAGCCATACTGTGGATATGACTACATGTTTGGATAAACCCGATGCACTATTTGCCAGGTTAAAAATTGCTATGTCGAACTTATCAAGCTTTATGGATCGCATTTATGACCATCTGAAATGTTACAGTCCACAAACATCATTCTCTCATCAGCTGACACTGTCTTGTAAAATGAAGTAAACTCATTAACACAATGATCTGAAGCAGTAAAATATGTCCGTGTCTGGCAAGCGTGGTGATGATAAGCAACACCCACTGCCTAATCAAAAGACTTTTACCCAATACTATATCCCTCGGTTACTTTTGATAATGTCATTTTTTTGGCAAAAGCGTTCCACTTTCCAGATGCATGAACAAACGGGTGACATTTCCAATCGTAGAGGTAATAACTTACAGCCCACTGCAGTTCATTATGACTAGAAAACACTTTCTATTTTCATTGTAAATAAATGAAAACATAAAAGCATGTTACAGTTGGATTGTAAATTAGCAAGAAGTGTGTTTCTATTAGCTTCTCAAGGGATGTTCATGGAATGGAAAGGCATTATGCATCCACTGTTGATTAGATTTTGCTTAATTGTATATTATGTATTGCTGCATAGAGGGCCAACAAAAGGCAATGCATGACATTTAAAATAGTCACATATTTGTCAAATGTGCACAATAATATCTCAGGCAACTTCAGTATCAGTATCTGGAATTACTTCCCTTTGCAGACATTTCCACTCAGTCAGTACAATTTCTATCAGCAATCACAAGATGTACACCTAAAAATGCTATGCTTTTTTCTGATTTATAATTGGTTTTATATATTTAAATGTGTCCACAGGTGGTTCATTTATATTTCTAAGACAATCTTAGTCGCCTCTAGCACAATATTGCATGTTTTACAACCTTTAAAAACATCTGACTGAAAGAGAATGTTTTCAGTAAATACTCTGTACTCGTGCCACAAAGAAACACATGAAGAGACCAGCAGAGGGCAGCAGAGTCCAGAGCCTTTCGAAAATAAAGGAAAAAAAGATTTTCACTTTATTAAACTATTTGTATGATGTTGCTATTTTACAACAAAATGAAAAATAGCTGTGAGGAATCCGTGAAAGAGAGCTGTAAACCGTTTTTAGATAAATGAATAAGAGCAGACTGGATGTAGAGGACATGTTGATTGGTCAATGCTTCCTGGAGTGGGCGGGGCGGAGATTTGTGCGTGTGTGAGCACAAAACACAACTGTGGGTATGTTTTTGATGAGGGAACAACATTAAAACAGGGTAGAAAGCTCAAAAAAATTGATTTTGCAAAATAAAGCACCTTTAAGATGAGTCCTAAATTCAAGCATACTTTAGCTCCTGTTTTCTCCTACATTTAGTCCTTAAAGTAGCCTCAGCTTAGTTGTGTCACCTCCGCCAAGGTTATGTTTTTGCTGACATTGGTATGTCGCTTTGTTTGGAAAGCGTCTTCACTAAACAAGATCATGCCCAGCTCAAGTGCATGTCTGGGAACTATATCTTTATCAAAGAAATATAGGGCCAGTCCTTCATAGGAGGTGTGCACTCACCAACTACTTCTAGTTTAGCCCTTGTTTAAGCCAAGGTGTGTCCTGAATTTGCTGTTGCTTATCTACTTGAGAGATGTATATTTGATGTAAAATAGTTGTGGCATTGTTTTAAATACTGTGTGCAGCCCTACTGGAAGTCAAACTTGAACTAATTCTTCATATAGAATAATAATTAGAATTCCTAGAGCAATGTGATGTTTTGTTTGGCTCCCAAATGCCCCAACAAGTGACACCAGCATGTGACACATTTTGAAGTTATTACATATTGAGTGTTTGGATTTTTTAGCTAAATCCACCAGGGCGGTGATGGAACTGAGTTAAGGGCCACAGAGGGCTGGGGGAGAAATGATGAGGATAAAGTGAGATGCTTGACCTGCCCTGCTTGCCAGTGACCCCGCACTCAGAGCTGGAATAATACTCTTCCCTGGAGAAGACTCTGGCTCTGTCCGTGGTCCTCCTCCTATCACCACCAAAAAACAAAAAAACTAACACACGAGGGGAAAAGCATATGTCCAAACACTATTAAATGTTTAAGACGATTGTTTTAAGGGGGCTGATGTTTGCTTAATCAAAAAATAGTGCGTGGATTGACGGTTCAGTATTCTGTTAACCTCCTAAAGTCCTCACAAGACACATTCATACAGTGGAAGGGGCTAAACACATCATTAAAATCCTAAGCCCTTGAGTCTGCTGTGAGCTTTCAGTTGAGAATAACCATCTGTTTGCACATGACTGCCCGGCTCTTTGTAGGTGGGCCTATTACAAGAGGAATGTGTGAGATATTAGGCCTTTGCTCACATTTCACCAGAAGTATTATCTATGCACACTGCCCCATACATTACCCAGATGCCCTTGCGCTGCATGTTGACCTCAGATTAACCTCAAGAGGTCAGTGGGTCAGCGTCATCGAACAGGAACTCATATTGACACAGCAAAGGTGTGGTTTGAAAGTGCAAAGACAGCAAAAAAGATAGTAAGGTAGAAAGAAAGTGATTTAAGCAAGCAACTTTAGGCAACTTTTGCAGACTGGCCAAAATCCTGCGCTAATCTTGGTCATAATTTGATAATGACATCAGGGGAAAGGAGTTAATCTCACTACAAATCGCACTAATCGCTTCCCATGAGGGGAAACAATGCAAAAAGATAGCATTTCAGACTGTAAAGCAAAACACTTGAAAATAACAATATAATTTCTTTAGTACGCATGATCCACTGAAACCTTTATTGCCAACCTGTGGGTCAGGACCCTAAAAGTGGGTCATGGGAAAGTTGTTATATTTAACTTAGACCACCACCAAGGCAACTTGCAATGGTAAAGAAAAAGCGCCCAGACCTGGACGCAAATTGAACATGTTCTAGTTCAGGGGTAAATGCTCTGCCCAGTGACCTAACTCCTACAGTTCTTCTATTTTTAGTTATTGTAGATGTGTGCATATGCAAATGATGTATTATTAACTATTCAGTTGTATTTTATTCATATTATTTTATTGCTTATCACTATCCTGTACCAATTTTTCCCTTTTACTAGTATTTTTAAATGCAACTGAGCTACTGTGACCAAGTGATGGTACAGAAACCAGTATTTCCTTGATACCCTCTGTGTCCCAGATGCTTACCAAAAATGAATGAATGTATAAAAATGTCTTCCTTGGCTCCTTACTGATCTTTCCACAAATGTGTGTTCAGATCTGACTTCTTATCAGACTAACAAACAAACCAACCAAGACGTGTCTTAGCATCACACTTGTCCTGCAAAAAGTGGTTCATAATAAAATGGCTCCCATTTATACCAGAGCATTAACATGCATTTATACAGACATTATATTACTTGGTATAACATTTAGTGCCTTAATTAATTAGGTAATTATTTTGTCAGAGAGATGTCACAAGCTAAATAAAATTTTAATGCTGTCACATAACCTATAGCCACATTTAAGTGAGGTTAGAAGGTATTATTACTGTCCATAATAACCTATAAATGTATGTGCATAATTAGGTCTGTGCACATTTCATGATGAAAGATTAGCACAGGGGCAATTTTAGGAGGTGATGCTATCATGAAAAGTTATATCCAGATCTTATTTCTCCCATTGTCCTTGGCTGCTGCACTGGGCCTCGGGATACTGTTGCTTTATCAGATTCAAAGAAGTATTAATTATTTATTATGAGCCACTAAAATACAAAAAAAAAAAGTCATACTGCAGAAAAACAACTTGAGGCTCTCCAGAGAATGAATCCTGGTTAGAACAGTCTGGGCCAGTGTGACACGAAGAGGACACGACCACCATTATCTTTGAGAGAAAAGGTAATTAATTAGTTTTAAGGCAAGTTGTCTTTTGGGAAACTTTGCAGCCGTGTTCCCGAAGGCAGACTAATTGACAGATATTAAAAAGTTCTATTTACCTGAATTAATTTGCAAAGAAGAAATCAAAATGATGTATTTGTCTCCTTTCAGCAGCTATTATTTTTGATTTAGTGCAAGACAAACTAATTTATTATCAAGCATTATTGTCATGCATTTTCGCTACTATCATTATTTTTAATTTATTCGTCAATGTCTTTGTTCTTAATGCGTAAATATTTAGAGCTTTTGGCCCTTCTGTAAAACTTCAAAAGGTGACTGTAATTATTCAAAATTTAATGATGAATTAATCTGCAATTTAACAACTCAAGCAGATCACTTTGTTTTTAAAAGTCCCCAAACATGATGACTTATAAATAATTTAAAAGCATATTGGCAATTTATTATTTCCTGGCGCCTGCAGTGAAAGGTTTGATTACACTTGTTTTTAGTGGTATAGTGAATAAACGAAGAGAAAAATAATTATATGTGCAGTGGAGCAGGGATTCTCAACTGGTGGGTCGGAACCCAAAAGTGGGCTAAGTGTTGAATACAGTTTCAGTTTTCAGCTTATTGAAGCCTAAATATAGTTTTATTTATTACTGATTTTATGTGACATTTTATGTATGAGCAGTTACAGAAAGGCTATCACAACCAGTAGTTTCTGTGAAAATGCAAATTACCTTAATAGGTGAAAGATATACGCAAAGTATGTACTCAGCTAAAAGTACTGTTACTTCAAATGTTACTTAAGTAGATGTACTCAACAAAAAATATATTAGAGTAAAGGTATAAAAGTGTGTAGTTTACTTATGTTCAAAGTATTTAATGCTACTACCACTATAATGACTATTACTAGTGAATCCACAACAAATACTACAATGTACTACGAGTATTACATTTACTAGTACTATTCCTATTACGACAACATACTACTATTAACACTACTACTACTGCTGCTACTACTACAACCGTTACTCCCGCAACTACAACTACTAGTACAACCACCTTTGCTTTTATTTAAAAAAAAATCCCATTTAGAGACTTAAATAATTAAAATAATGAGTTAAAGTAAGTCAAAATATTGGAAAGTATGTACAGTATGCATGTATCAGGTTACTTTCCACTTCTGAATGAACTCATTTTGACCTCTAGCCTGCTCTGTTTTGAAAGTACAACTCTTCATCTAATTTCTCAATTCTCTGAACCTACATGGCTCCCTCTTGTGACGAAAAGACAAACAACAGCCAAAGTAATTGAGTTGGTTTTAAAAATAGGGCGCATTAGCATTGGTTGGGCTTTAGATGGCAGCAAACTCTATCCTCTGTTGTGGGCTTTTACAATAAAACAACAGTGAATCATTTCAAGTGGAAAAAAAAAAAGCTAATAAGTTGTTTATGCTTGCATTCACAATTTATAATCAAAGTAAATACAGTGATATAGTATATCTTACAGCTATTATAAAGGCAATAATTAATGCCAGCCCTCTCTCACTGCATGTATAGTATTTCGCCTAAAGCTTTAAAGCATAAAAATTAAACTCGTGTAATGTATTTTTGTGGCCAAAGGAAAAATCTCCCTGAAAAGTGCCTGTTGTTTTCCACGTTTTCAGGATTGCAAAGCGAGCACTGGGGCGGCACGACTCTGGGACCTCAGTGTCTCGGTATAGGCTGTGCTGGGAGAGTGGAGGAGGATCTGGCTTTGAAGTGGGATTAAGTTGTATATGTGCTGGGGTTAGAGGTGGGCACGATGGCTGCTCAAGAGAAAAAGAAGTTACTACTGAAACACAGTCTTCTTCATGACGGGAGGTAGACTACTGAGCTTACAATTATATTTTAGTTAAAGAATGTGACATGGGCTGCCTCGATGGCCAACATGGTACAGAGCCAAATGTGAAAGTACTCAAAATCTGTATTCAAGTAAAAGTACTATTACTTCAAAGTAAAGTTAGTTGAGAAATCTAAATGATTGCCTTTCTATTATACTAAGTATTCAGTGTAAACTAACTTTATATAAGTGAAATATAATAAATGAAAGATTTTATATTTTTGCAAGAAGATAAAAATTGTCCTAGTACCACTACTACTACAACTACTACTACTACTACTACTACTACTACCTTCTAATTACAAGGTGACCCACTTTGCCACACAGATAAAAAAATATCTGACAAAATGTTGGCGGATTGAGTTTTCCATTTTTTTTGTAAAAAATCTTTTAATCAACTTCAGCATTCGCTTTTAGTGCCAAATTCCCCGTCTTATTATTTGAAATTTTGCCTTGGTCTAGTCCTGGTTCACACCTGGTTTAATCCTGTTTTAGACCTTGGTTAGATCTGGTTTGGTTCTCGTCTCGTTTAGACATGGTTTACAAAAATTTAGACCTGTTTTTTTTCCTGTTAAAGACCCGGTTTATTCCTAGTTTTCGACCCTGCTTTAGACCTTGTTCAGTCCATGTTTAGTCCTTGTTTAGACCTGGTTAAGACCCATTTTACTCCTGTTTTGGATCTTGTTTTGACTTTGTTTTGACCTTCTTTACTCTGGTCAAACCTGAAAGGAACCTGGGACCTCCTAATTACAAGGTGACACACTTCACCACACAGATTAAAAAAAAACAAAAAAACTTTACAACTCTACTTATTTAGGGACAAATTTAAATAAAGAACTTTTTAATCCTGGTTCTGGTTTTGTCCACTTTCATCCATGTCATTCCTGTGTCTCCCCTTGCTTTCCTGTTAATCTACTCCTTCTGTCCAATAAAATTCCTTAAAAAATGTGACATGGTGATAAAACTGCTATATACTACAAAATTCTGTTAAATAATACGAGTGTAGTAATTCAGGAATCCCGTCTAAAATGACTCCCACCCATACTTTGAAGTGAGTATGACAAATGACAGGGCTGAACCTCATCCACCCCGCCACTTGAACTCATCCGTACTCCTATGACAACGCTGAGCCGTACGCATTAGTTCTGGGATCAGGTGTCACCGCCCCGAGAAATCATTATTAATAAAACACATTGCCTCTCAAGGAAAATCAATCAATCATCTCAGAGTGTGTGTTTGGATGAAGACGGGGCAGCAGCAGCAGTGACAGTGAGGGGCGTGCGTCTGCCAGCTGAGCCACTGTTTACAAGACACAACAAGGCCAAGTCTGGAGCACTGCAGATCCAGCTTTATTTGAGTGGAGAGATACATGAATAGTGACCAGATAAAACTAATTTGTCGTGAAATGAACTAAAATTAAATGAAAAGTCCTTTCTGAGTACATTTTAGGACTTTAACTGAATATAATTTGAGCCATGTAATCTGCTTCACTTATTTCCCAGTAGTTTTCTAACTTGATTTATCTGTTCTCCATTGATCCAACTCTAGTGTCATCTTTGTTTTAGTCCCTCGTGAAACTACTTACTCTTGGTTAAGTTGTAAGCACAGTTCTGTATTTGAATGATTTATAGAACAGCAGATGTCAAAGGGCATTTGGTCTGGCCCTGAGCTGGAGACAGATGTTAGATTTTATTACATTTTTAAATATCATTGGCTAAAAAGTAATTTGTACTCATGAGTAGTTTCTATGAGAGCACTTTTTACTTTTACTTGTAAATTAGTATTTTTATTTTTTTGGCCATGCAACAGTACTTATACTCGTGTACACATTTTCTGTACTCTTTCCACCTCTGGGTTTAGCATAGGTTTTACGCCAAGCTTGGATCAATATACAGGCTTGTGACAAACTATGGCTGAATTTTGTTAATAAAACAAATAAACTAAGCAAAGCCGGCCTTGTTCTTGTTCCTTGTTCTTGCTCTTTAGGTTAGAGGAACAAGAATATACAACTATATCTACAATCAAAATTAAAACTAGAGACCAATGGTAACAGGTATTACAGGCAACTCAAACTACTGACATGAAACAAGTGCCCACATAAATATTTTAGTATGGTATTACTGTGCATGTACATATACACTATCTAAATTTACAGGCTGTACTCAGAAGTATGAACTTAAATATTTCTTCAAATTCTATGGACAACAATGCATCTGGTTGGTTCAATGTAAAAGCGATGTCTATGTCAAATAAAATAAATAATAGTGAGCTGGCCAGTGATGAAGATGGTAACTTTTTTTTTGCAGTACATGTCTGAATAGAAGCATTGAGAGAGGTGCAAGAGTTTATGGTGACCTAATTTTGATGTTACACAATTAAATACTGATATTTTGTACAACAGAGACAACAACTGTACTGGTTTTAATATACAAAGCAAGGGCTATAAGTTATTACCTCGATCTTAAAGCAGAACCAGCTGTCGATATGAGATGTTGAAGCTATGTCCAAAAAGGCTCAGTATTCAGCGTTCTTTCCATTTGGCAAAAAGCTCTTTTCACAAGGACAAAAAGAAGTATTGTCTGACAAAATGTTGGCGGTTTCAGTTTTCCAGTTTTTGCTCTTTGTAAAAAATATCTCTTAATCAACGTCAGTGTTTACCTTTAGAGTCCAATTCACTTCCAAGTCTTATTTATCCCATTGGAAATTTTGACATGGTCTGTTCCTGTTTTACACCTGTTTTAGACCTTGTTTACATTGGTTTAGTTCTGTTTTAGAGACCTTATTTGGTCCTGGTTTACCCTGATTTAGTCCTTGTTTAGACCTGGTTTAGACCTGTTTTAGACCTGTTTTAGACCCATTTTACTCCTGCTTTAGACCTTGTTTAGTTCTTGTTTAGACCTAGTTTAGTTCCTCTTTAGATGTGATTTACCGTGGTTTAGTCCTGGTTCAGTCCTGTTTAAGACTGTGTTTAGATTTGATTTAGTGCTGATTTAGTTCTGGTCTAGTTTAGCCATGATTTACCATAATTTTGTCCTTGTTTAGACTTGGTTCAGACCCGGTTTAGACCCATTTTACTCCTGCATTTGATCTTATTTGGTCCTTATTTAGACCTAGTTTACCCTGGTTTAGACCTAGTTTAGTCCTGGTTTAGTGTTTAATATTAATTTAGGCCTATTTTTACTAGATCTTAGTATTTCTTCATAAAACAAATTTGACTTAAAGTTTTGCTTATGTCAAATGTATATCCAAATGCCACAGGCCATATCATTATTTTAATATTCAACACAGTGTTTGCATATTGCTTATTTTTCTAATATTGTGCAGCTCTACTTTATATTATTTTTAACAGCTGAATTACTACTGATGGCCTATTGAACTATTTCCTGCCTCACCGTTATTCAATTCATAAGAAGAATTATGATTTTAGTGACACCCTGTGATGCAATAAGCTTTACTCACTCTACAGGAGGGTTGAGGTCCTCGGCCTTTGTCTCAAAAAATGTAAGCACCTCATCGCTTTGTGAAATATGCGAGGGCAGTTTCATCAAAGCCTGTGGGAAACACAAAAAGAAGGTTAGGAGGATACACGTCACGAGGAAAGGTCACAGAGTCTGAATGGCAGTGAGTAACCAGTTTGTGTAACACTTAGTCATTGTATGGTCAGTCAGATGGGAAGAGCACAAAACCAGGCAGTGATGTGAAGGGCGTGGAGGGGAAGGAAGACAGTACAGAGCCCACTGTGAGGGCAGAGGGAAGCACACCAGGGTGGTATGGCAGGCCCCGGACACAGCTGCGTCAGCGTCAATGTATACAATGTGCTCACTACAAACTCAAGTCTGAAAAAGTAGCTGTAAAATGTAAAGTAAGATCACATTTCATGAAACATAATAGCTCATTTTGAATTTGAGGGTAGCAAAACATAGAATGAGGCAACAAAAAGAGTTATAATATAATAATATATACCATAATAGAGACTCTGCCTGTCTAAAATGCTTCTTTTTATTCCCAGTTTTATTGTTTTGTTGCCAACTTTTTTGAGATGTGTGGCTGCCATTAAATTAAAATGAGCTGTAATTCATGAAAGGGTAAAATATCACAGTTTCTATACTTAATTGTACTGTTTATGGTCTATTGTGAATAAATATAGTTTTAAGGGTATGAACAACTCTCACTATGAAGCATTAGTTAAGTATAAGCTAAGGATTAATAACCAGTTAAGTGACCACTGACCATTTCAGAATTACTTCAACAATTAATAAATGCCACTGCGTTAACACAATGTTATTAATGTTTCATTATTGAGTAATAAGCTTGTGTGAATCAATGCAAAATTACAGATATTATTATATTAGTATTATGTAGCTTTCTACCATGTTATAAGGTTCCCTCTGTTTAGTAAATCCTATATTCTATGTATGGCTTTTCTAAGAGCTCAAAATGTTCGATTGGCTAAACCTCCGCCTCTCCCATGAACCCCCACTCACTCCAGGAAGCACTGACCAATCAACAACCCCTCCAGATCCAGTCTGCTCTCATTCATTTATCCAAAAAAAAAACAGTGTACAACTCTGTCTCCACTGATTCCTCACAGCTATTTTTTTTTTATTTTGTAGTAAAATGGCATCATGTAAAAGGTTTAAGGACATAAAAAGCTTGTTTACTTTGTTTGTGTTCAAAAGGCAGCAACAGTCTGCCCTCTGCTGGTGTCTTCACCTGTTTCTTTATGGCACCAGCAGCATACTTACTAAAAATATTCTCTTTTAGTCAGATAATGTTTTAAAGATTGTTAAACATGCAATGCTGTTCTAGAGGTGACCAAGATTAGTTTAAAAATATGAATAAAAGCATAATATAGGCCTTTTATTAGAGGTGAGTTAATCTGAAATGTGACTATTTTAAGAAATCTGAAAACCATTGCATCATGCTTTTATTTACATTTTACATATTGTCTGATTTTTTTTCAGAATTGGGTTTGTACACTGAGATAGAAGCAAGTTCATAAACCATTCTTATACACAAAGATGTTACTATTTCTAGTTCAGTTTAAAAAAATGTGACAATATGCTCTGTAATGTAATGATAGGGCCACTATATGCAAACCTGCAATTTACACTTAGCTGATTCATTCTTGGACTTTTACAGTCTGAAGTATTACTGTGCAGCCCATTTTTTCTTGCTTCCTTCACAGGCTATTTACATTGTGACAGGAAGTGACCAACGCAGATAGAGCTGTTACCTTCCTGTCCAGGCTAGAGCTGCAGATAAATGCTGAGGCCTGCTTTATATTTTCTATGGAGAATTCTTACAGGCCAATGTGTATGGTATGGTTAACAAACATTTAGGCTAATGTAAGTGGGTAATACTTGAATTAAATATATGAATAATTTTGAAATAGTGACCAAGGTTTAAGGGGCATTTTGTCTTTGTTGCTTTTGTGATACCTTGCAATAGTTATCCAGATGCTTCAGTCTTCTCACGGCTACGTCTCTTATGTGGCTTCGACGAAACAAAACTTTACCTAGAAAAAAAATATAAAGCCAGTTATGTAAAGGCAAAACACAACAACTCAGTTATGTAAAGGCAGAGTATTTTTTTAAAGTATTAAGTAAGTACCAAATGCGCAGGTCAATCAAAGTGAAACTATTTCAGTAGCTCAATTCATAAAATAAAACTCATCAATAGATTCAAGATTTCAAGCATTTATTTATGTTAATTTACATGAGTATGCTGATTATCAAATACTAATACTACTAATATTTTGTACAAATTTAGTTTTTCATTGTAAAACTGTAAGCTATAATCATCACAATTAAAATAAATTAATTACTGATATATTTTACTTTCTGTGTACTGAATCTACAGTATGTAACAGCATTTGCACTTTAATTAGTGAATTATTGAAATAAATTGCCTTTTTAAAAATTATATTCTATATTCTTGAATTAAAAGACTATGGCGGCCCACCATAATCTAATTTCTTCCCCAATAGTCTAAAAACTAAACCTCACTTCACACTATGCACTGTATTGCCATAAATACACTACCCTACAGATATAGATACATAAAGAAACTTATTAGAGACATGTTAGTAAAAACGATTTAAGATAGCTAAATATTTTGAGAGAATATTTAAGAAATCCACAAATCTTATTGGTCTAAAAAAGGAGTGAACTGGTATTAATAAACTGTCCCCATCTCCCTCATAGACTCAATGTAAACTTGTGGGAAACTCTGTGGTGGTCCCTAGAGAGTGAATGAGAGAGAGTTGTCTGTTTGTGTATGCCTCTGTGGCCACATTTCAGGGTATACCCCGCCTAAGGCCCATGGTTGCAGGGATAGGCTCCAGTGCCTGCGACCCCTAGGCGGAATAAGCAGAAGAAGCTGAAAGAATAAAAGATATTCTAATATACTGATGTTGGACTGTATACTAAAGTCGACTATATAACAATGAAAGGCAAAACACAGCTGCAGCATACTTTAAAAATAATTCAGCAAATAGTAGTGGTAAAAGTATCCTCTTATCTTTACTTCTTACAAACAATTTATTATTGGCCACTTTATAACAACCAGAAAATGTTGTGTAAGTGCAGAAGTACATCCTATAGGTGGGCTTAAGGGAGGATCAAAACATCAGTTGCCAGCCGTGAGCAGTAAAGCTTGTCTAACAAAGGATCTCTTTACTGCTCTCATCTGCTGCAGACCACAGCGACTTTATCAGATTAGACAAATCCCTCTCTGCTATACCCCTACCGCTATGCCAGACCACTAATTGATTCGCCTTGGGAAGAGTATGGTAGTTAACAACATAATGCAATGTGGTGGGCCATCCTATGTAGCATGTAGGAAGTGTTCTTGGAAACATTTGCAGATGTGACCAGGGAGGAATTTCTGTAGTGTATCTTAAGCTATACATTTACAAGCAACAGTAACTCCAGTTTGTAAACCCAGTTACAATGGAATTGATTTATTTATTACCAGGCAAAAAAGGGATAATCCTCTTCTTTGGGTCCTTCTGCCCTCCTTCAATTGGAAATTTGTCCAATATTCGCATCTGGAAAAAAAGTGCAAGTGTAAGTTCATTTATATCATACTGCATATATACATATATCCATGTGCAACAACAACTTGGTGTGTTTTAAATGAGTAACAGAGAATTAATTTTAGTTTTAGCCTAAAGTAAAACATTAGGAAAAGTATGCATATGAAAAACATATTAAACGTACTGTGTACAGGTAGCATAGAGAATAGTTAGCTGAAATACTTAATACAAGTTAAAAAGATGAGTCTAGATTTAAAAGTACATAGCAACATCTCAAGTTACTATTGTTGACCACAGTTGGGCGGCATAAAAACTAAAACATGCTTCAGATGTTTAGTGCAGACTTGAACAACCAATACACCAGAATCAGGAGGTCTCAGAGACCTACCAGGCTGATACAGCATTAAATAATATGATAAATATAACTCAAATTGGGACACTATGTAAAATGTAAATGAAACATTAATTGGCTTGTATGAAAAGGGTCATTTTGGGGAGTCATTCAGTAGGAAATGGACTCAGGAACACTTCCAAAAGTTATTGTCTGTGTGTCTCAACCTTTTTGCATTGGTGTAGTATTTTTGACTCAAACTTTTCAACGACTTTTGTAGAAGCAGATGTTTTTGGAACTCACTTCTTTGGATGACTAGAAGCCAATGGAGTGCTGTGAGTATCCAACAGAAAAGTGTGACAAACAGTGTTACAAAATAAGATACATAGAAATTTAAATCTTAAATGATCATTGTAAAATTAAGGGTAGATCACTAAAACATTTAAACGTCATCAATCATGTTTATCACTGAATGTTTAAAGTGACAGGAGATAAGAAGACGAGAGACAAGAAGATGTAAACAGCAGCCACAGACGGCCTCCCTGTTACATGCATGCAGTACGGGGCTGTAATTATACGTCTTCAAAACAGTCGCTGTGTGGTGTGAGTAGCAGCAGGGTCACTTTGATCTCCGAAGCGGCAGACAAGGCTGCGTCACCAACACTTATCAAGAAAAAAAAAGATTCACACAAGTTTATGAAGGAATTTGCACTCTCCATGTGAGATCCATCAAGACAAAGGCACAACTGGGGCACTATGACATAAGAAATTAGATCCTATAAATTAGTAGAGATTATGATCAGAATGCAATCAAACTGTGTACTAATCTGTAACCTAATAGACCAGTGGTTCTCAAATCGTGGTATTGGAACTACTGGTGGTACGCAGAGCTCTTCTGGTGGGACTCAGGAGTGGTTTGTAGTCCTGGTTTAGTTGATCTATGGTAAATCAAAGAAAAAAAAAGACAAAGTAAAAAAAAAAAAAGACTGACATGAAAAAATAAATAAATTGAGGGTTAGACTAGTCCTGGTTTAGGCATACTTAAGTCTTTGATTTGACCTGGTTTAGACCTGTTGTAGTTCTGGTTTATTCTTAGTTTACACTGGCTATAGTTCTGGTTTAGAGCCGTTTAGTCGTTTGTTACATTTTTCTGTGTTAATCCCTATTTTATCCCCTGGTTTAGTCCAGACTTAGGTTCTTTTTGTTCTCTATAGGCTGTCAGTTGCCGTCTTGTGACTGATAATGTGCGATATTTGGTGGCTAATGCTAGTCTCTTCATACAAAATGTATTGTGGTCCTCTTAGCCTAAGGCACCATTCTGTCAAACCCAGCTGTATTATTTACAAACAGAAAAGGCCTGTAACAATTTATGTACAGAAGAAGTACTGTGTTAAGTATGACACATGAGGCATATGGATGTGTTGATCAGCAGTGAAGAATTATAGTTTGCAAATGTGTCTCCTGTCTGTATATCACAGTCAAAGTACCTATTTCCTTATCAAATAAATCATCGCAAAATCCTGAACGCACTCTAGAGCATCTTTTATAGGACAAGCTCACAAAGATCCAGATGTAACTCCTCCTTCGTTTTAACTTGCCTTGTTCCAGATGTGAACAGGCCGCGAGCTTTCAGCTACAGATTCAGAAGGAAAGCAGACAGAATTGGTTAGGACTGAGCCAAAAAGCACCAGGTGGACAAACAGAACCGGGTTTGCCTGGAGTTGAGTCCGCTCTGTCTGGGCCTGGAGGAGTTGTTTGTGAGACGTCTCGGGTAAGAAGAGGTGGTTTGTGTTCTCTTTTTGTGGTTCATATGCTGCCTTTGCTAAAAAAAATTTTTTTTTTTCCTCTCAGGGCTTGGCATTTCCCCCTTCCTCTACAACATGGACAGCCAAGAAGGAATGGTTTGCTTTGAAGAATTCTGCCATCACTATTGTGTTTTAGGGCAGAAGTTTAAAATGCTGAGTATAGAAGCAGAGCTGGTTAACCACTTTTGCTTAAACAGGCAAAAATGCACACAATAATGTGAATTTCATGTTCTATAAAGCAGTTGTTGTTTTTTACAACTGGGTTGAAATCTAAAAGTGAGTCACAGAAGGGGTTGAATATAGTCTAAATGTTGAGCTTATATGAGGAAGAAAAATTGGAACAGATTTTAAAAATATAAGTGCCACACAGGCTGTAGTCTCAGCCAAGGAAACTATGGACCTTAGGCGGGATACAACCTGAACATTGGCCAACTAGTCACAGGGCTGACACAGAGACACACACAGACTGCCAACCATTCACTCTCACATTCATTCACTACGGGAAATATGGAGTCACCAATTCACCAAACATGTGCACATCTTTGGGCGGTGTGAGGAAGCCGGAGCACACAGAGAGAACGCACAGTAACAAGGGGAGGACATGCAGACTCCACCCAGAGAGATCGTATGGTGTCCAGCCAGAGGATCAAACTCACAAACTCCTTGCATGGGATGTTTTATCAAATTAATTGTTTGTCACAGCTCTAGTTTGCATTGTGGCAACAACCTAAATCAGTGGTTCCCAACCTTTTTTGTCTTGTGTACCCACTGGGCTTTTTGTCATACCATGAGTACCCCCCTCACTCATACATGTTGATGATTCACCACAAAATCTTCATAAAAAAACATCTGTGTTTTCAGTGCAAAGACATTTTAATTTTAGCTTATTGTACTAATGACCTCAAAATAAAAATACAAAATAACTAATGATCTGTTGGCTTTCAAATAAACATACAATTAAAATATAAACTCGTTACATTTGCTATTTTTATTGTGTAATTGATGTTGAAAATACACTTAAAAAGTCAATAATAATAATCTTAAAACAAACAAAAAAAACTAAAATCATTTAAATTACTCCCTTTTGAATCCAGCTATTAAACCTAAAATAATAAATAATCTTTAGCAGTTTCACCTCTTTTCATCAGTCACTAGAAACTAGAGCTTGTCCTTCATAAGTTTTAATAGGTCAGTATGAAATGAAATTACCACAAATATTTTTTCATCATCTTAAAAGTACCCCCTGTAAACTGCTCGCGTACCTCTAGGGGTCCCTGTACCCCTGGTTGGGAAACACTGACCTAGATGACAGCAATCTTTCACAGACATGTAAAATTTTCAAAAATGTTTAATAATGGGCGCAGGAGGAAATTAAAGAGATTTTGGTGTGGATCCAAGAGTTTTGTCAAGTCATTACAAGGGGCAAAGATTCTAACTCCAGCCTCAAGAGGTCAGTAAATGTGAGCTATAAAGGCTTTGAGGCTCAGTGAAAAGAGCTTTTACACCAGAACTAGAATATCCCTTTTTTTGAGGTTTGAGTCCAGGTCTAGGCACTATATCTTTACCACTGCGAGAAAGGGCTAATGCATTGGTGAGTGCTTTTAGCTTAGAAAAAATAATTCTATATCTATGAAAAGTCAGTCACAATGAAATCACTTTTTGAGTTATCTTGCTAAATAACAAACCAAAAAATAAACCAAAGCAAATGCCGACGAAAAACGTTGGGTCCCACAGTCTGACCGGTCAAGAGTCACTGCTATGAAGAGTAAAACCAGACTGTTTTTCATTGGACACTATAACAACAATAAAACTTGACCCAAAGCGCTAGAATTTCCCCCCATGTTTCACAACCATACACAGGCAACTGTTTTGTTTGCGTGGTACGGAGAGCTGCACACACACTCATCATGTTATCACTTTGCCTTCAGCTGTATATATACTCCCATTACGACGGGAGGATTCACTCAGCACCTCCTAAACAGCCACGGCTTTTGGCAACGCTCTCTATCCACAACCGATGACGACATCAGCTTCAGGGGACTTGCCTGGATACACTCATGCACCACGAACCAGGTGTCAAAGCTGTTTCCATTACACACACACCAAACCTACCACTTTTCTCCTATTTCAAATTTATCTTTAATTTGGGTTCTCGAGGCACTCTGCCCGGAAGACGTTATGTTTACAATGATCTGTATTCCTAAAAGCTACAGGAAGCTCGCTTGCAGTGTTAGGCCAAGAGTTTCACAGGGGAATTTGAACTTGTCAATGTAGCAACAGGTGCAATGATGCAATCCCATATGCCCCCAGATCCACACACACAAAATCTGACTTATATAAAACAGAACACAATTTAAAGAAAGTGTGAATTCTTACTTTTGCATTTATAAACAGATGTACTTGCAGCAGCTCAAAGTGTGACATTGATAGAGTGCGTTGTGTAGTGCTCTGTGTATGAGACAAAGACACTGTTGGGAGAGGAATCTCAGACTGGAGGAGTAGGGAGGAATCTGTGAGTAGGAAAACAACCCAAATGCATCTCTGGCTTGTGTGTTTAGTTTTTTTTTTTTGACAACTTCTTCACAATTGTTTACTGCAAAAAGATTCTTTCCTTTTAGCTTTTCCCTTCTGGGGTTGCCACAGCCTTCTAGTGTGCAGTGATTAGCACACTGATTTGGTATAGGTTTTACGCTGGATGCCCTTCCTGATGCATTTATTAGGGCATGGAACTGACACAAAGAGTACATTTGCTTGTGTCCCCTTGTAGCTGGATGTAAACAGAATGCAGTATGAGTGCAGAATGCAAATAGGCCATAAACAGCATATTAGGTGTTTTAACCATTTTAAGAAAAATATAGTCTCAAGGCACAGTTTTAGATACAATTTTCTTAGTTTGCTCAACTTCTGTACATATGTATTTGAGGAAGACTCTGCCTTTCCAAAAATGCTAATTTTATAGCCAGCTATGTTATGTAATGACTTTGACCTAATTAGTTACAAATGCTCCTCTAGCTGACTAGCTGTTTTGTAGCCTTCTGTTGGGCCTGTCTGGACTGTATTTGAGATGTATTGTCAGCAAATTCCAAACAAGCTTTTATTTTTATGAAATGATAAACTGTCTTAGTTTTTCAATATCTGATTCTTGTTTATGTTCTGTGGCTGGAGCTGGTGCCTATCCCAGGCCAGATACTTGGGGTCTGAGGCGGGGTACACAGTGTGAGGTATTTAACACAAAAACAAAAAAAATCACACATACTTTATGATGTGAGCACTAGACAGAGTTGTTTTTTGTATGAAATTTTAACATTTCAAGACAGTTCAAGAAGTTTGTTGTTTATATTCTTGTGTGAATAAAATATAGTTTGACTTGTCCCAACTTTTTCCATTTGGGTTTCATTTTTCATTTATATTCAAAACAAATTTACAGCACCTTTAGACTAAGCTGACACACATGGTTTATTCTGGTTCCATGCCCATTTTTCTGATAACAACAAATCACAATTCAGACAAGCCAGGACTTAGCCTCAATCCAAAAATAATGACAACCTAAGGCCTTTTGGAGCGCGCTCTCTCCACAATCCCTCAGAGGAATGCCCTGACCCGCGAGTTCGATCCTCTGTGGTTAAAGGGTGTGGAAGAGGGAAACCTCACTCACTTGACACACTGACCATTTCTGCTCACGTCAAACATCTGTCGGTCAAAAAAACATTTTCCTCTCACGCCAGAAAGAAAAACTCAGCACTATTCTGTGGGCAAACAAATGGATCTAGAGCGGCACTTAACTCAGAGCACTCTTAACGCGGAGCTAACCTTACTCCTCGGTCAGCAGAAAATATGCAGATACAAAAGGGGAGATGAGATTTTGAAAATTTATGGTAATTACTTCCCAGAGGAGCAGTTATGAGTTATATAGTCCACTAGAGAGGCTTAAAACATTAGCAGAGTGCACTTTTGGACATCCACTTGGCAATAAAAGTGATGCTAATAAGATCAACAGCAGAATGGCCTGTTGTTGACAAGGGATTTTAAATAAGCCATTGTTCAAAGCTCACTTTTGGTTATACATAAAATACAACTTGATAAGATATTGTTAAATGGCTCTTTGATGCCAAATTGCTGCTAAATGAGGTCATGGTCACAGGCATTGTGGGATGTTTTTGATATCTAGCTCGTGTAAAATATCGACTTGTAATTGTGCACAATAGACAAAGAATAATGTAGAGTTTGGGACTGGCTGTAGGTGTCACTTGGCACAGAAAAGGGCACATGCTTGGACACAAAGGGTTTTAACACTCAGCGACTCCAACTGATATATTAGATTAATAAAGTATATAATCAGAGATATTTTGCAGCCTGCTATAGCTTTAACATATTAAAATATATTAGTATAATTTAGTATAATAATAGTAGTAGTAGTAGTAGTATAATTTAGGTATGTCCACTATTCATTAATTAATCTTTTCCCTTTAGGGGCTGTGGGTGGCTTGACTCTATGTCAGATGCTCTGGGTCTAAGGCGGGGAAAACTGCTAATTAACCTAAAACAAAATTATGTGAAAAATGCCAGATTTGGGTTTTGTATGAATTTTTAAAAGCTCAAGGCAGCTCAAAAATCCCTGCCAGGGACTATTTTTGCTAACCTAGACAGAAAATTACATGATCCCCCAAAGAAAACCCTAACACTTGTCACCTAGGCTATAATAACACATTTTGAAGTAATTTTAAATACATGAAATGGTAAAATAAATAAATACGGTATGTACACAATAATGGTTTAGATAAAATTACTGTCCTCCAAAAAGGCATTGGCCTGATCTCACAATGGTGGAGATAATACCTATAGTACCCAGACCTGGATTCAAACCAGGAGTAAACTAAAGTCAAAGCCAAAGAATCCACTAAAACCATTTCTAAGTAAGTAATCTGTTGCTTTACTGGCCCCTTGTGGGTGAGGTTAGTATAGTTGGCCCTGTCTCGCGCCTCTGATCCACACAAAGCCAAATAATTGTTTCTCTGATCAATTTTGCAAGTATTTCTTCCATCTCTAATCATCTACCTCATGCAAATACTACAACTACTGACATGAAAAAGGTGCAAAAATATGAATGCTTTTGAACCTCAGACACTTCCTACTTCACCTTTTTTAAGCTAAACCCACAGTCCCATCAGTTCTGTGTGGACAGCTGTGGCCTGTTGTTGTTCATAGATTAACATGGCCAGACAAACACGCCCCGGCAGCAGGGATCTATAGCTAAGACTAATGTTTACAGAGACAGGAAAGAAGCTCGGTTTTCCACCAGCGGGCCTGAATTTTCCTGGCTTTTAGCAGGAGACTCCAGAACAAAGGGCTTCCTCTCTAGCCGACAACACGCTTAGCCAACCAAGCATTAGCAGTGTGGTTAAGAGCACGAAAAAGCCAGAGATTGACTTTTATGAGGGTAGTGGCTGACAATCACCGGGTTTAGATGCTCATAAAAGGTAACTTAGGCTACTTCCTCTGTTTGGATTTAATGCCTTTTAATTATTAATGTGTACTGATGCAAACCTTATTCCAAAAAAGTTGCAAAAATGCGAAAAATGTAAAAGAAACAAGGCAAGGATTTGGAAACCACTTAAAACCACACTTTGTAAACAATAATATGAACAACATACAACAACTACCATGTGACAATTAGGTTTTGACCATGGAACAATTTTCTCTTTTACCTCTGTCCATTTTAAATCAGCTTTGGAGCAGAGAGGTGCTTCTGGATAATGTTCACATAGGGCTTCTTCTTCTGCATGATAGAGCAATAACTTGACAATGACAATGACTTCTGGAAGTGTTCCTGATCTATGCAGTAATGTTCGATACAGAATCATGCCTGTTTTTAATGCAGTGAAGCTTGAAGACCAGAAGATCATCATAAGAATCTAATAATACTAATAAAATAATACTAATGAAAAACCCTAAAATGTTACTTTTATACACAAACATCTCAAATTTTATCAATAACTTAATTTGCTGCAACACGCTCCTCCAGCTGTTTCTTTTCTTTTTAAATTAAAACCACTTTTTGCTGTCTCAACTTTTGTGTGTTGCTGCCATCAAATCCAAAATGATTCAATTAAATGGTAATATATCTCCTTTTCCACTTGATATCTTGATATGTTCAAATGGGAAAAATGTTGTTTTAAGACATTTGCAAACCATTGTATTCTGTTTTAGTTACATTTTACAAACTGGCCTAACCTTTCCAGAACTGGATTTGTAATTTATCCCTTTTTGGATGGGTTCAACAATTCTCAGTTTAAAGTTGCTTAAGGCTAGTGTAGACCTTTTACTGTCCCAGGACATTACACATTACACATATTGAGGGCGAGGTCATTATTTCTTCTGGTCATATTAATCTACAAATATGATCCATCTGCTGATTAATTTTCCCGTGCTTCATTAAAATGCTATCAAAAAGCCAAACCCAAAACAAAGCGATCTGTTCCATTGTAGAGCAGTGTTACCTGCAGGTCAAAGAACTTGCTGTATCTCCTGTAGATGACGTGGGAAGTGGAGTCGGAGTAAGTCACGTTGATGAGGTACACCTAAGTGAAGAAAAAGACAAACAGAGCAGGGCCATTAGGAAAGAAGCCACTTTGTCAAAGACATTACGGCAGCACTTTAGCCTTACTTAGGCCTAATGACATTCCTGACTGACTTAACTTCAGGAGGTCATAAAAGGTCAAATAAACCCATTAAGTTTGTCTGTCGCAGTCACACATCGGGAAGCTGTCAGGGGTCAAAGACAGGGGTCAATAGATTTGAAGTATTTACTATTGTGTACTGTAGCTGTTTTAACATTTATTAGACACTCTAGTGCAGTTATTCTCAACTGGTGGGTAGGGACCTTAAAGTAGGTCACAGGGAAGTTAAATATGTTTCTATGTTTGTGGGAAGCTGAAACTGTTTTTATGTACATGAAATTTATTAAAAATACATTTGCTAGTATGAAGGTTGTAGTAAAATACAAAAGTAAGTTACAATAAAATAAAATGATCAGGGAGGTCCACAATCAGAGCAGTTTAGAACCAAAGCTCTGGTGGAGTGATTCTCAATTTATGGGTGAGGATACTAAAGTAGGTCACCAGAGGTTGAATTTTAATAGTTTTAATTCAGCATCCTATACAGGCTAAAGAAATCATTCATATTCTTCCACTTATTCTTGTTGCAAGGAGACTGGAGCCTGTCCATGCAACTATGAGCCTGAGGCAGGGGAACACCTTGGGCAATGGCCAGTTAGTTTCAGGACTGACTCTTTAGAGAGATACGTTGACAACCATTCACTCTCACTTTCATTCATTAAGATCGATTTACATTAACAATCAACCTACCTTTGGATGGTGGAACAAAGCCAAAGAGAACTTATGGTAAGGCAGGAAGGACATGCAGAGAAAGAGATAGTTGGTCGCCAAAATAATGAAGAAAAAGTGGGTCAAAGTAAAATGATCAGGAATAAAATTTGGTGCCACAGTCAGACCAGTTGAAAACCACATGCTCTAGAGAGTGGGTTTAAAATAAATCATTTAAAATCTTTGCAAAAGACCAAGTGATCATCCCATTCCTGTAAAAATGACACTTTCCAAAAACACCTTCAAACTGTTTTATAAACAGTAGCAACGAGGAAGTGTTTATCCATACAGAAGCTTAAATTGCATTTTCATTTCCCCTGGCACACATCAGTCTTTCACAGAACAAAATTCTTCGAGTGAAGTTGGCCAAAAATAATTTTCTATTTACTCCAACAATAAAAAACTCTCAAAGTATTATGCGTGCACTGAAGTTCAGAAACAGATGGCAAAGTCAAATGCATCTCCATCCAAGCACACAGCACATTGTTTACTAAAGCAAACTTCACACATATGGCGACAATCTATACGGAAATCAGCAAGCAGCTCAAAATCCACCCTCCATTTAGAGTTCATTACAATAAAAAAGGAAAACAGTGTGAGTGCAGTGAGGCAAAACGAGTCCTCCAGCAGCTCACTAATTAGATACAGACAGCATGACCAAACACTGGAAGAGATGTAAGTGCTAAGAGGTAACTGAGGGCGTTTGAGGACAAAGCTGATCACCAAAGCATAGCATGTTGATTTTTAGAGTAACCAAAACAAGATTAAAAAGAAGTCATCTTGAGATAGTTTGTAGAGTTGAAATTGAATTTGAAAACCTGGATGACTGAGAAAAGCCATAAACATCTTTTAGGATTGTCCAAATGTAAATATCAGTACTAGTAGTATGTTGGCTACATGCTCATATCTTGCACACTTTTTTGTTCGGGTACTGCAAATTGATAATGAATTCGGGGTAATGCTAATAATGCTGCTTTTAACAGTATGACTAGTAAAGATTTAAATCACCTGCTATTAACACATAAGAAGTGCCAAAAAGCTGCAAAAACATTATGGTGCAGAAATCTGTGTAAAATTCATAAATACTTTAGGCACTAATATCAATAGTAGGGGTGACTTTTAAGCTCTTATTCTGCAAAAGTATGATCAAGACTGCTAATAAAGAAATTATTTTAAAACAGAACATTCACATTTGTATTAGCAAAGTTGGGCTAAGTTTGTAGTAACAGTATATAAGATGGTGCACTATACAGTATATGGCATATCCTGTACTTAGTTGTCTTAATAGCAGCTATTGTTCTATTACGTCAGCATATTGTGGAAAATATTAGGTACCTTCTGCTCCTTATAGCATAATAATTGTGAGCAGCATGATTATAGTGATTAAAAACATGCTTCCACTAAATAAAACAGTCCAAGCGTCTTCCTGTTAAAGTTAAAGTGTGTTATTAACAGTAGAGTTTATGCAGCAGACCTACTATCCTGGAATGATCTCTCCCTGACTGTGTGTGTAAACAGGGATTAGTGTCCATGCAGCCTCCAGCTCCATGCCATGAGTCTCTGGAAGGAAATGACACTTGAACAGCAGGGACACCAGACAAAGGGATGCTTCTTTCCTCTCACTGACCGGATAAGCATTTTCTGTTGCTTAGCTCATTGATAATGAGATTTTATTTTTTCTTCCTCTCCTTCCCTTGTGGGGACTTCCCAGTTAACCCTCCTCACCTCCCCTCTGCTCCCAGGGGACAGTCAGTGCCCTATGTCCCCTCCTGAAGACAGCCTCTGCAGGAGATAGATGCTGCAACTGATCCTAACTCTCAGGTTAATTAATCCAATTTTACCTGATGGACTAATTGATCTCTGCAGTCCCACTGAGAGTCGTCTCATGGCTTTACTGATTTCATTACTCCGGTCAGTAAGATGACACCAGACCGTGCAGTTGGAGAAGCAGTGGTGGTATGTTGTGCAGCATGTGAACTTAATACACGACAAGACATGAGAAATAAAAAAATGTTGACTTACATAATGTTTGGATGGGTTCCTCCTCTTCTGCACATCCACCACGTTTACGTCAAGAACCGTCCGGAGCTGCATTGTTACAAGAGTTGCACCAACAAAAACTCTACAGAGATGGATGCTCACCCGTAAAACAGCATTGGTAACGCAAAGTTAAGTACGCCTTATAAGGACCGCGCGAGAGGGGAGTCTGTAGAGGCAGGGAGACTTCTGGAGTTGGAGCTTCCATCAAACGATTGCGTCAAGAGATCCCGAGTTTGTGAACTCCTCCGAACTGTGCAGAGAAACATGACAGCGCAATAAAAGTAGCGTTTAATCAGCCTTCTCCTCCCTGAAGAGGGGCTGGACCTCACAACAAAGTAGGCAAGGGAGCGCATGTCAATGTACGGGGCGGTCCCGCCTCAGCTGGCTGGAGACACTGCACGGGAATAATCGAAGAAATGTGATTACAACGTGGTGTACATATTTTTTTAGCATTTGATTAGTTTAAGACGGATAATAGCCTCATAGGCTGTAGCTTACAATTTTAAGCCTAGACATTATGTTTTGTTTTTTGCATCAGCTCATAGAGGGGATATGAAGTGGCCCATAAGCACAGGGGTGAGCTGAACTGTCCACGTGATAAAAATGCAGACTGCATCCTAACTTATAAAACTTTTATCCACTTAAAGTTTTCACAAACGGGGCTAGGTAAGAGGACGCTGCCATGACTTTGCCTCCTCCTGGTGGACAACTAATGTCTCTGAGGTCAGGCACAAATGCAGTAACTTAGGTCCTTCCACACGGTGGCGCTACGCAACACATTTTTAACATAAAGTCAGCTCCTATGATCTATATGAGCAGCTTAGGCTTATTTTTCGGGGATATTAGTTAAAAACCTTAATATTAAATGATATTTTTAACGCTTTATACAGCCTATGCACAGCTTATTTTCATAAGTTTCTATGCCAATGTTTGACAGCCGAGCAAAAGCATGACAACAGCAGAAACCTCTGAGTCTCTGAGTGCTGTTATTTTTTTCTTTCCTCCTAAAACGTGTTAAATTGTGAAACAAGGCCTTCCCCTTTTACCTCTTCGTTACGACAGAAACATCATCAGTGGCATGCGTGGTAGGGCTGAGGGGCTGAGCTGAGCACGTCCTGTGGAGGAGGGCTTTCAGGAAACAGATACCGCTAACTACAGAGGTTAAGCTCTCACACTGCAGCGCGTTTACTGCAGGAAACTGGGATCTATATTTTTCAATGTAAAAGCACGAACTCATAATGCGACACACACACATACACACACACACACACACACATACACACACACACACACCCACACAGTGGTAAACTATTTAGCCTTTACTGACTTGCTGATAGACATTAAAAGCTTTAAGCAAATTATTGCATTGCTTGGCTACTTTTATTTTGGAGATTATTGACTTTGCGCATAATAATTAGTCGTTGCCTAAAGGGGAGCGATTCACTACCTTTGTAGAACTATTAGAGTCTAAAACCGTCATCCCTCGTACATGAATCTTTTCATAAATCAAAAGCTAGTCAACCTTTGGTCGGTCCTTCATCCACAGATATATAATTATGTAGGGAACAGTTTTGTTTTCTAAGCGGAAATGGAACACAACCTGCCGTGCAGCTTGACGACGGTCCGCTAACTTCTGTGTGGTCACCAGCCGAAGCATGAGGTCTCCTCGACCGCTTTTTTCTTCATAACGCTGTTATATATGGTGGAAAATATAAAATAGTTTTTATTGTCGACATCTGGTGTTTAATGACATTTAAATGGTCCGGTACTTGGACGGCATCCTACGCGGAAAAACGAACTCTTCTCTCGCCAAAGCCTGCTTGTGTAGGGTTAGCTATGATGTGATCAGGAAATAATTGCCTGCGCAGAAACTTGTCGTTGCCGTAAGATTTTAATGGCTTTAGCTAATGTTTTCATTTACACCTTCATGCTGTTATTTCGATAGCCATTTGGAAGGAACCGCTACATTTTCTTGGGCGGAAATAATTGAGAAGACGGCATCATCTGCTGCAGCGTCGTAGTTCGCAGCAGAAGATGTCTTTTTTTAATTTTCGCAAGATATTCAAGTTGGGACCGGACAGAAAGAAGAAGCAGTACGAGCATGTTCACAGAGACGTCAACCCCGAGGAGATCTGGGAGATCATTGGGGAGCTTGGAGATGGAGCGTTTGGCAAAGTCTACAAGGTACTGTTATATTTCTACCTACTAGGCGGTTTATTTATTCCTACAATTCCGTTTTAATCATGAATAAAAGGTTTAAGGTTGATATATCCCAGTGTCAACATGCCTGCGGTGGTGTTGGCTGCACCCTTTAGGCCTCTATTTTCTATTAAATGAAGCCCTAGAAGACAGTGAAGTGCACCCATGTTACCTGCCCACTCTTACTTTCTCTGTCATAAAATGTGTCCTAGGGCTGGCTGTAAATCCCTAATTAACTAACCTGAATGTACTTCACAGATATTATTAAAGTTTAAAGCAGCCCTGTTAAGTGGCCCATTAAAACTATGACATTGCAGTGTCATTGACTTGTATTTTGGCTTCAAAGTGCTGAAGGTGTGGTTCACTTGCACAGAACAAACATAATGCCAGGCTGGATCATCTGCGCTTAAAAGAGGTCAAATATTAGTAAGGGCACCTAAGCTGGAATCCAAAGTTAAATAAAAGTCTTAGCCATGTTCTGTGGAAGCAGTCATTTGGTTACAGGACTTTTGTTTGCACAGAGGACAATTGGTTTAAGGTGGAACAAAAATAACAGGTGCCTATGCAAATGTAGCTGCTGGTAAATAGTTTTCACCCTCCGTTAGGCTGTATAACACAAAAATACAATTTTAATCATGTACGTAAGCACTTTTAGCTAATTTAATTCAATCTTATAACACACAAATACAACCCAAATGTTATAAACCCGTAGTAATAGTTGTGTTGCCTTTTAAATGTTAGTAGATTAGTCATTGTGCTTTATTTTCTTTGTCCTACTCATGTTATTGTTAGGGGAAGGAAGGAGAGCCATGTTATTTCACAGGCGTTTGTTGGCTGCCTCATTTTGGGCGGGGTGATAAAGATTCAAAAGTGTGAATCAGCTCTTCAAGCATCCTGAGCCATTCAACTTGTTGGTTCGGCCCATTAGTGCTATTATAAACTTCTTACATATTTCTTTTTACTGTTCCAGTCGGGCCACATTGTCTGTTTGTCACATTGACCTGGGATTGCCGTTCATATGTAATTTAATCATTAATCACTTTCCATTACAGAACAGTAATAGTTGCTCTTGTTCTAAGATATTTTCTAGGGCTGCATGATTTAGAAAAAACATGCAATATTTGATAATGCTGTTGAAAATTGCAATTATGATATTATTCCCATATTTTAAAATAGGGCCTACTTTTCTGACATAGTAAATTAAATTCATTTAAAACAAAAATGTAAGTCCCAGTGAGTCAAAAACTAAAAAACAGACTAAATCAGGAATAAAACAATGCTAATTTGAGACTAAATAAAGGAAATTACCACTAAAACTGGACTTTTTAAACATTTTTATTTAGTCAAAACACATTTTCATTGAAGGCTCTGGTGGAAAATGATTCTTCAGTGTAAAGGCCATAGCATTACTGCGATATATTTAGTTTCTTGTGATACGGATATTGCGTTTGTTGATATTGCAATAACAATAATTTTGCAATATTATGTGCAGCTCTAATATTTTCTGACCGGAAATACTGCATACAAAATAAAGTTTGCGTAACCGGTATTAAAAAAGGACAGTATTTGAGTGACTCTTACATTGTTGCATATAGATTTTAATCCAGCCACTGGGGGAAGGTCAACAGATAGAGGACTCTTTGTGCCGGCCCCATGCCTGGATTAATGGATAGGATTATACTAGGAAGGAAGGAAGTAAAAGCTATGCCAAAGTATTTTGCTGATCACTGCACACTTAGAGACAGATGATTTCCTGTGGTGACTAGGGCTGGGTACCTTTAAACCAAACATCTGTGGTATTGAAAGAAAAGTAATGATACTGCCGGTATTGGAAAAAAACACTTTTATTCAGTACAAATTTTCAATACCTAGTGGGACCTTTAATGTTTCTTTGCATGTATGAATCAAATAAATAACTTTAACTTACAGCTAAGAAGTTTGCTCCAAAAATTGGTCTTTTTAAAAATATTATTGTGTTTTATGATTGTAGAAGATGAATTAGCTCACTATAGATATCAGAAAACGTTTTGCTCAGGTACCAGTATCAAAAACCAGGTACCATTTAAGTACTGGTATCAAAAATTTCTGAATGGTACCCAGCCCTAGTGGTGACTCAGGAATGGGAGAACCAAAATGAGAGAAGTTAGATTCAACTGTTTGATGTATTGTTCTTGGCCTATAAAACATCAAAGTATTTAAATACAGAATAATGTCCTTGTATGTCCTCAATGAGACAAATGTAAGTACCAATTATTAAAGAGCAATAATAACCTCTTAAAAGGCAACAATCATTTCACCTCTTTGCGTCAAGCTCTGAATAAGCCATGTGTTTTGGTGATGGTAATGAATTCAGTCATCTCCCAGCAACGCAACAAGACAATACGGTTGCCAGGTCAGAAATATGTAAATATAGAGCCTGACATATTGTCCAGTAGTGGCTCCCTCCAGTTCCCTTTTTCCTTGAAACACCCTGAGACTGTTTCTACTATGCATAAACATTACAGACATGAAAAATATTTTTGGCTTCACGGCTGTGGAATGGAATAATTTATGTTTTATTTAAATGGCCAGTCCTTTGCGAAATTTAGCTGTCAGTGTAGAGAAAATTTTGCAAGCTTTTAGATTAAACATACATCTTTGTAAGTTGAGGTGGTAGCCAACTAATTGTACCTTTTAAATTGTGTACATATTATGGACATATAATGTAAGCACTGCATTTTTAACTCCTAAATGTCTCAAAAGAGTTCATCTACAGAAACACTTCACTATGAAAGCATCACACACATTTTTTGGTAAATGAATAATGAATAAATTCTTTTTTGCTTATTGTTAATTTGGCTCCCTTGAGTGCTGTGGGAAACACTTAATGTATTTTACCTGAAAATGCCTACTTTAATCCCTGCATAACTTAGAATGCAATAAGTAGGAAAATACATTTAGGTTTTTTAATGCAAAAGTGTCAAAAACATATTGATAGCAGTAGCCAGTGGGTGTAAACACTTCTGATCTTCTGAATTCAGTCATGTTTTATCACAATTGCGTTTCTTACTCTCCTTTACTTGTTGTCCTTGCTGCTCTCAGGCTCAGAACAAACAGAACGGGACTCTCGCTGCAGCCAAGGTTATTGACACAAAGACAGAGGATGAGCTGGAGGACTACATGGTGGAGATTGACATCCTCGCTTCCTGCGACCACCACAACATTGTCAAACTGCTGGACGCCTTCTACTTTGAAGACAAACTCTGGGTGAGTGCGTGACTAAAAAAAAAAAAAAAAAAAAAAGTTTCTCGCTTATGTGCTGATGTTGATCTGAAGCCAAGGAGACAGGCAGCCAGTCAGGCACAGAGAGACACAAATGATCCACACAGAGTAGTGTATTTAGATACTGAAGGAGGGGCACGTTAAAGGGATTTATTCTGACAACAAACAATTACAGCTGAGGTATTCTGTGGCTATGCAAATAAGAAAATAAATAATAAAAAACTCCTACTGTACACATAACAATAAAACGTGTGGGAAATTACAACCCTTGAACCGAACCAGTACGATGCACAAATATAGCCTATTTAATGAAATATAGCAATACTGTTGCAATACTGTTACAATATCTGTGTAACTAAAGGGGTCAACGCCTCTAAATGTTTGGTGGTTTAGTCTTGGGCTTGGTCCTTCACAGCTGCTCCTTGTCTGTGTGCACAAGAACAACCATTCCCATCAAGATAAAAACCTTTCAACTAAATATAGCAAAATGGACTAAATGAAAGCCATAGGTACTATTTTATAGACATCACCTTTGCAACAGATGTTGCAAAGGTGATGTCTATAAAATAGTACAGATGTTTTTGCCAGGGTTGATGTTTATTTATTAGCAACATAACACAAGAAAAAAATTTCATAAAAAAAATCTGGATTCTTTATCATTGCCAGATAGGTTCCCTTTTCATTATCAGAAACATCAAACTTTAAGGAATGGTCAATAATGGGGGAAGGAACTAATTATTAGTTTTTAGGATGAACCATCCTTAAAAATAATGACTTTTGTACATGATTCCTATTACCTTCCTTTTCTTATTAACATATATTGACTTAACAACAGAATTCTTGCAGCAGTTTCTGGTGTGTACGACTCAAAATACAAAGGTAGCACAACCTTAGGGAATAAAACTTTAAGGTGAAACTCGATTACAGGGTGGACTTGTGATACCTTGATGGAGGTCTGCTGTCTCTGAGCACTTTTAGTTCATGAAGTCATTAGTTCACCTCCACATACAGTAGTTATCTTTGGGTAGCGGGAGAGAATCCACAGTAGTAGTAATTAGGGCATCCTTCAAACAATGACACTGTGCACGCCTCAATTTATCTATATCACAATAAGATGAGAGGTGCAAGATTCTGTGTAAAAACTATATTATTACATATTTATTGTCTTTTTTGCTAATCCTACAACATTGCAGGGTTCAGAAGCATTAGTGTAGTTCAGTCAGAAACTAACCCTGCTTCATTGACCTCTCTGACGTAATGGGTTATTATGAAATATAATTCTTGTGTAGCATTTTCGACCAGCAATACCAGTAAACGGACTGGTGTCTATTCTGCCAGTGTATCGGCGCAGTTGGGACGCGATCGTTTTCTGTGTGTGTGCCGTAAGAGGCCCTAGAGCAATTAGGTCTTGGCAGGTGGTGTCATGTGACCGTCCCTTGTGGACTGGCCACATCTATGGGATAGATAATGGGGTGGTTTTGGTGGCCAGAGAAAGTGCCTGTGAATAATTCAGACGTGCATGCAGGTAGGCCCTCCTCAGTCTTAAAGCACATGATCAATGTGTAACTGTCTCTGCATTTCAAGTGCTAGATGTTGAGCCAATGCACAGCAACCAGCTTTAGTGTTCTCAAAGTGCCCTATTAATAGCAGATACTTAAATATTAATCCTTATGAGTGTATTTCATTTCAAAGTGTTTATGGCCACTGAATCTGTCACACCTAAAACTGCACAATACTAAAATGACAAGTTTGATTATTGTGACAAAACAGTCACGCTTAACAGGAACATCCAGTCAGTCTTTGTTTCTGTCCAGAGTAAAGGCTGTGCATGCCATGGTAGTATCTTTGATTGATTTTTTGTCTATCATTTGACACCGTACACTCCCAAACAGTGGGTTTCCCGATAAAGACGGAGTAGTGTGGAGTATTATGGTACAAATGGGGACAGACACTGTTACACAGCTCAATAACAGGGCACTGTGTAATACCATTACATGCACTACAACGGTACACAAGTGGGTCTGATTGTGGGATTCCTGAACATTTTATTATAATCCATTTTTTACAGGAGTTATTTTACTAAATTAGTCACTACAATCTACAGTCTATCAGCAAGAAGTCACAGGCCAGTGTACTCCTTGTGCCAGTCCCAAAGCCCAGATAAATGGAGCTGGTTTTAGAACGGCATCCAGCATAAAACCAAATTGCTATGACCTTGATTGATAGATCTTGACCTAGATTTTTTAACCATGTTTTAATGTTGTTTCCACATCAAAAACATACATGTAGTATTTTTTTAGCTCTCTACATAGACGCTCTACATGAAACCAGGGAGTGCTCCTGCATTGTTTCTAAAGCCCATACACTTTCTCCTGATAGTTTTAACGCTCAAATTGTCATCACTACAGAGTAGTCCACTCATTTATCTATCTGTTAGTGTCATGTTGCTAATTGGCCATTTTATGCTCTGCCCAGTCCCCACCATTGCCAACATGGGATGTTAGACACCAAATCTGCGGTTTCTGCAAATTTACAGTGACAGCTCCCCAAAAGAAGACTGTTTTATACATACACATTATTTAAGTTATAAAACGTGAAATACTAATGCAAAGGTGTCCAAAAATATTTCAGAAAGTTGAGGAAAAAAAGCATAATATAGGACATTTTAAAATAGATTCACTATTTATGTAATTAAAACAATATTTAGACTTTGGCTGAACATTGAAACATTGGACTGCAACACACAGAGTAAACCTAATGCAGTTTTTGTATATATTTGCTATATTGAGACCATACTAATTCTTCACATTTTACTCATTGTTCTACTTTTGTTCACTCTTGCAGATTTTGATTGAGTTCTGCGCGGGCGGTGCGGTGGATGCCATCATGCTGGGTGAGTAGTACATTTGGTTGAAGGAAACAGAAAAAAACATAAGTTCTGGAGCTTTCTCTTGGCTCTGTTTTCCTGTGCCAGTTCCTTTTTATTCCATCCACAAGCCTTGGCTGCAGGTCCTCTTCCTTTTTTCCAGTTGGTGAGGCCATTCCAAGTGTGTAATTATTGTAGCTCAGATTTCAAGGAGCGTTTGTGTCCACTTCTAATGCCTGCACTTATTTTGCAGCTTGAAAAGGCATCTCACTGTCCTCCTGTTGTTTGCAAACCAGAACAATTTACTTGTGTGCTGTTTTTGTAAATAAACAAAAGGACAGATTTTTTTTTTAGGTGACTCATATATTACAGAATTGTCTCCACCAGACTTTGGTCCAGTCATACAATCTGGCTGGGTCAGTGTTGTACCATAGCCCTGGGATACCAACAGGCAATTATGTTTACTGCTAAGCCTGTGACTTTGTTGATATTATAATTTAATGTGTGTATTTGTGGTTACACAGAACTGGAAAAACCCCTGACTGAGCCTCAGATCCGAGTGGTGTGTAAACAGACGTTGGACGCCCTGCTTTACCTACACGAGAACAAGATTATCCACAGAGACCTGAAGGCTGGAAACATTCTTCTCTCATTAGAAGGAGACGTGAAACTAGGTAAACAGCTGTTGATGCATTTCGCTTTTCTTTGCCAAAAAAAAAAAAACAGTTTCCTTTAATGGAATGAGGCTTAGAGAAACAAGTTCACTCACTCACACTTGTACATTCATACCAGGTGGGATTAAAAGTAGTTGGGTTGCCACTGTGTAGCTCAGTTGGTAGAGCAAGTGGCACAAATATACAGAGCCACTACAGCTCGCCTTGGAGTTGGCGGTTCAAGTCCGACCATTTGCCAAATGTCTCTCAAATTATTTCCTGGTACTACTCCACTGTCCTGTCAAATAAAGCCAAAAGGTCAAAAATTGAGTTGGGCTGGCCACTTGTGTAGAGATAGTACTGACCTGCCCCTCAGATCTTCCTGGACTACTTCCCTGCAGGACAGCCAGCACTAATTAACACTAGTTACAGCCAAAGCACTAATAATTAGTAAAGTAAATCTGTCTCTGCTAGTGCCGCCATACCAACCAGCTGAACTATATGGCGTTGGGATTCAAGGTGACTCCAGTCTATTACAGCAATAACAAGCGAAGAGTAGACGGTAGTTATACATTCATGTTGGCTGAAAAATAAACCATGTTATTGTTCACCACTTGTGCATGTGTGGTTGTTGGTGAGTCACTTCTGTAGATATATAGGAGTAAAAGTATTAATAGTTATGTTGTTTCTGTAGCCTCTTTAGCTGACAGTGTCTTGGTGACTCATGTTCTGTAGGCAGTGGGTCATGACAAAGCCCTGCAAACAGTAATTATCCAACCGTTAACAGGGAGCTAATGCTAGAGCTGTGTTTCTGTAATGTATACATGCTGCAAAATGCAAGAAGCTCAAAGAGTGGCATAGGTGAAGGTTATGTAGCTGCTAGAGTTAACCGTGAACTTCTAAGTCTGCTAGATGAGTGGAAAGTGTATACCTTTTGTTAAACATAATGGATTTGTGCTAGTGTTAAAGTCAAATACTCCTTGTAGTCACACATGTTTTTTTCCTCTTTAGTCCTTGTGTGTTTGGTGATGGTCAGAGAGGCCTTAGGCACAGAATGGCTGCCACAGATCTGTCAGTATGACCCAGGGCAGCTGTGGCTACAGAATTAGCTTTCCACCACCGAGTGCGACTGAGGAGTGATGGAATAATGGACTACTGTAAAGCTCTTTGAGAAACCTGAAAGGCTTAGAAAGTACAATATAAATCTAATCCGTTAGTATTACTATTATTATACTAGACTCTACCCTTTCTAAAATACTCCTTTTTTGCCAATTCATCTTGACTGAAATCAGTGAATTGAATTTGTCGTAGCAAAAGGCTCCTCCAGCTGTTTCTTTTTTCAGACTTTTTGCTGTCTTGTCCAAACTTTTGTGGGATGTGTTGCTAAAAATGAGCAGTTATTTAGAGTAAAATGGTAAAAATTTAGCACTTGATATGTTTATGTTATGATTTGCAAACCATTGTATTAGGTTTTTATTTACAAGTTTTATTTAAGTTTGTAGTTTAGATACCACTCAACTGTTGTCATCATCAACTGTATCACTTCCTCTAAATCCAATTATAATGAATTTGTAATGCCTTTAATTTTATTTGTCAGTCTAAAGAATCTCTTTGTGCTTTCAGCTGACTTCGGGGTGTCTGCTAAAAATACCAAGACGTTACAGAGAAGGGATTCTTTTATTGGCACTCCATATTGGTGAGTCATGCAGTCGGGATACAAGAGGGCATTCACCCATTTCCATGTGATAATTATCTGAAAGTGTCACACAGCTTGGAGTGATAATTCATCTTTGTGTCGCTAAAACGTTGTCATGTCTGAAGGAGAACAACCCAGTCCCTATCTGAGTGGTCTATCTGCACTGTCACTGATGACCTTAGCTTCAAAAAGGAGAGGCTTCATACAACAATGCATGAAGAATGTAATTGCTATAAAAATCCTTTCCACTAGGGCTGGACAAAATATTTCCAATTTTATTGTCATTGCAATATATAAACACATGCAATATCTGGACTGCAAACTGAATGTATCAATAATGTTATGGTCTTCCATCTGACAGCAATGTAGACTGAAAATACATAAGTGTTAAATGAATTGAGCCCTTTGGGCTTGTTAAAGTTAAAGTCCATTATTTGTCATTATACATGCAAGGTGTATAATGAAATTGAGTAGTTGGTCAAATGGAGGGTTAGTCCTGAGCAGCAGCGGTTTAGCGTGCCGCCACTAAGGGCCAACCACATGGGCCAACCATAGTGGCAGGGGAAACCAGAGGAAACCTAAGCAGAGACAGTGAGAACATACAAACTTCACACAGGAAGGCCCCGTCCTATGGAGCTATATTTGTCTCAATAAAATGAATTGATGCATGTAGAATGATTTATTCAAAATCCCTAATTTGTGACTTGCGTACAGCGATTTTGCCAATAAATTCTAATTTGCAAATATATTATTCGCAATTATTTAACAAATAAATCATGTTTGCCATTTATAAATCTGCAGCTTTGCATGTGAATAGTCCAATCTGTATTTGTGGCTCGCTCCATTCGTGCATTCATCACTTCTGTGCATTCAGATCTTTTTGAGATGGCTAGATTTATTCACAAAAGAAATCCTTTTCCAGTGACGACCAATGACGTCCTGGACCTTCTTCCTGTAAGGCAAGAGTGCTAACCACTGCACCACCGTGCAAACCAGGGTCACACCAAATCATTTGCCTCCTAGTCTGCAGCAATTTGCTTTTATTTTGGATGCCCTTCCTGAATTAACATTTTCCGTGCAATAAGAAGCAGTAATTACACTCATGTTCAGCCCCAGCCAGAAATTTGTACTTGTCAAAAATACTGTACTGTATTATTGAGTAATACGTTATCAACTAATAAAAGGGAAGTGTGTATTTTTGCAAGTGGGACAGAATAGGCATTAAATATATAAAGTATTTTTTTTGTTTTTGTTTTTGTTTTTTTGTCTTACAGTCTCCCACTCAAATGTGCCTTAAGTTTTTGAAAATGTTTATATAACATGTCTACTGTTTATACGGTCTGCATAATGTTGCAAAAAAACATCACATTACACCTACTGAAAAACCTTTATCACTGATGTTTAAGATTCAGTTTTATTTCCTTATATTATATCTCAGTTTTTATTTTTTACACTTTTAAATTAAACCCTTTTCTTAGTGTGAAATTCATACAAATTATTGTTATTTTGCTGGCATAAAATTTCATGCAAGTGTCATTAAAAAGTAAAAACAAAAGTCTTACATTTCACAAGACAAAACCTGCTATCCTGTAAATTAAATTTTAAACAAACTTATTTTGTGATATTTATAGACAGTTTCACACACTTTTCACTTTTTTTCTAATATTGTGATGCATTACTTTCTTTATTTATTTTATTTTTTCTTTAACCAGGAAAATCCCACTGAAATTAAAAACTACTACTAACATCTGGTAATTCTAATGCCGTTCGTGTCCGGTTTCAGGATGGCCCCGGAGGTGGTGATGTGCGAGACTTCGAAGGACCGTCCGTACGACTACAAAGCTGACATCTGGTCCCTGGGGGTGACCCTGATCGAGCTGGCGCAGGTTGAGCCCCCCAACCACGAGATGAATCCTATGAGGGTGCTGCTGAAAATAGCCAAGTCTGAGCCGCCCACGCTGATGCATCCTTCCCGCTGGTGAGTGGCGATGACGGGAGAGGAGGCGGCGGACTGTTTGCACGCTGAGATACGGATGTGTTGACTGTTGAGCGTGTGAAAAGTGTGGCAAATTGTTTATGCTCTGCTGAAAGGCCACTGGGGAAAGAACAAAGCATTTATTTGATGAATTATTTTTTTGTTTTTGTTTCAAAGGTCTCCAGAATTCAGTGACTTTTTACGGAGATCGCTGGACAAGAATGTGGACAACAGATGGAGTACAATACAACTTTTGCAGGTATTTTAATTACTTCTGTGCATGGCTGTACACACCAGAGTGGTCACAGAGATCCATGGTATTTTTCTATTACTAGACTAAAACAGATGTGAACCAGGCAAAAAACGGGTCTACCAGGACTAAACCAGGATTAAACAAGATCTAAACCAGGACTTAATCAGAATTAAACCAGAAAAAAATACTCTAAACTAGGACTTTTTTAGGAAAAAGACAGGACTAAACCAAGAGTAAACAAGGACCAAACCAGTACCTAATAAGGACAAAATAAGGTCTAAACCAGGACTAAACAAGGACTACTCAGACTATATACATTCACAATAAACCATAAGCAATATATCAGATTAACTATTTTTACCATTTCATTAAAAATAGTAGCTCATTTTTATTTGATGGTTGCAGAAGAAACAGCTCTGTCTTTTCTCGGGCAAAGCTCATTTAAAAAGGACAGAGGTGTAATGGAAAACTATTTTACAGTCAGATAAATCAAAGATAAATCCAGTTGGCCCAGAGAACATGGCAGTGTTTCATATCCAGTACTAATAATAGAGACTCTCCCTTTTGAAAAGTCTCCTTTTATATCTAATCATCTTAGTGAAATGTTACCAAGAAACCTAATTTATTGCAAAACTTTTTTTCTTCTTTTGTCCAAGCTTGTCCCTCAGTTTCAACACCTGTTATTGTTTTTAAATTGTTTATTTACAGATTTAGGTTTGTACTTACTTTTCTAAACACACACATTTTCTATTTCATTATAATGTTTGCTTCTCTTTATGCAGCACCCATTTGTCATGTTTTAACACCTGATATTGTTTATGGTCCTTTGTGTAAATAATATGTTGGGTTTTTTTTTTTTTTCAGATTTGCAGCTCATGGCTTTCTGTTTTTTTGTTTACATTTTACACACTGTCTTTTTTGGGACTTAGGTTTGTACTTATTTTTCTAAACACAATCATTTCATGTTTAATTGTAATTCTTGCTTTTCTTTATGCAGCACCCCTTTGTTACCAGTGTAACTGACAGCAAACCTCTCCGAGAGCTCATTGCTGAGGCCAAAGCTGAAGTCACAGAAGAAATCGAAGAAGGTAAAGAGGAAGAGGAGGAGGAGGAACCTGAAACTCCTTTGGTAAGTTGCTTTTAAAAATTCAGAATACAGTATTTATCCATAAATGTTTTTGTAGTGAAACAATTTTCCTTTTGGGTTAGCCGATTCCTGGACACAAGCGTGCACCTTCAGATGCCAGTGTTGCCAGTTCAGAGGATGAAAAAGGCACGCCCGCTGCTGCTTTTCTGGAGTCGGTTGTGGAGAAGGACAGTGAACCTGCCGACGACAGAGCCAGTGATAAACTTTCGGATGAAGGCCTGGGAACTAGTGAGGTGGACAAAACTGAGGAGGAGAAACTCAACGACGTGTCTGAGGTCAGTAATGAAGACCTGGTACAAGCTCCAGTGGAAACAGCCAAAGAAGATGTCACTGAAGTGGCTGCTAAGGCTGAACCAGAAAATGAAAAAACTGAGGAGGTTCCTGCTGATCTACCTCTGTCAGAAACAAAAGAAATTATCATGGAAACAGAAGATACACAAGGGCCTTTGGTACCTGAGACAGACAAACCGAATGAGACTGTAGAAGAAAAAATGGATCAAGAGTCTCAGAAAGAAGAAATAGAAAATGTAAAAGAGGATAAAGACATAGACAGTAGAGAAGAGCCAGTAGCTACAGTAGAAACAGTTGCAGAAGAAGATGTAGAGTTCAAAGAGGACCAACTTAATGTAGAGTCCAAAGAGGATGAACCTAACGAAGTAGCTGAACAACCAGATCTAGTACCAGAAACAAAAGAGGAAACAAAAGAAGAAAATAATAGGCCTATTGAAGAGCAGCCACAACAACTAGAAACACCTGCTACATTATTAGATACAGATGTAAATAATGACAAAGAATCTATAGTAGATTTAAGCCAAAACTTAAATTCAGTAGATTTAAATGTAGAGAAAGACACAGACACAAAGTTAGATGTTCATGAATCTGCTGAAGTTTTAGTGGAGAAAGAGGCCAAACCAAGTCAGCCCAGTGATGTGGCTGAAGACACAACAGAGGACAAAGCTCCTGAGGAGGGAGAGGCATCTGAAGAGAGTCAGGAGAGAGATGTCGTTAAAGTTGAAGAAAAAGAACCAACTGTGTCCACAGATGTGGTCAATGATGACAGCAAAGACACCTGTGAGGATTCCCAGCCAGTGGTGCCATCTGTTCCCCTTAAACTAGAGGAAGAAAAAACTATTAGTGTTGATGAGAGCAATTCTCAAGATGCTGTTTCTGTCCCTGAGAGTGAGACTGACTCTGAGACTAAGACCGAGCAGGGAAGTCCTGCTGTTCTCAAACCTGAAGGGGAGAAAGATTCAGATTCGGGGAGTAGCTCAGCTGCTGACAGCAACAGTCTCGACCTCAATCTGTCCATCTCCAGCTTCCTGTCCAAGAGCAAAGAAGGCGGCTCCATTTCTGTGCAGGTAATGTTATTAGTTAATGCCTGATTATTCAATATAAACTCCAGTTAATTAAATTGGCCTCTATAATAAAAATGAAATTACCCATTATCTTTGTAGGATTCAAAGAGACAGAAAAAGACTCTAAAGAAGACTCGTAAGTTTATGGTCGACGGTGTGGAGGTCAGTGTGACGACGTCAAAAATCGTCTCTGATAATGACACCAAGAGTGAGGAGATGCGGTTCCTCAGGTGGGTCTGTCCTCACTCTACAGTTAGCTTAAATATGGGACGTGACCCATTTAACGCGCCTGCCATAAATAGTTTTTCATTGGTTTCACAACTCCCACTGCTTTTTACAAACGCCAGATGGGTTTTCTGCTCTGATGAATGTTGTGTTACTGTCATCTCCCATGTTGCCTTTTAAAGACATGGGACACTCTACAATCACTTTTATGGACTCGTTGTGTTCATGACTTTATATCACAACATGCAGTGTCATAAAGTACTGATTTGAAAATACTCACATTAATCCCAATTATGATTCCTGAGATAATGCTTTCTTACTGTTAAAAAGCATTTAACAATCAGTTTTCCCACAAATGAAGGTCAGATAATATGCTGTTATACAGCACAGTCCACTGAGGATAAGCTGATCCTTCTGACCTAATAATCTTTTTTTGTAAAGGTATGTTTAAAGGGCTACTTTGTTCACAGGAATACAACACTTCTCTCAAATCTATGTATTTTTAGCTTTTTGATAGATAATGATAATGTAATATTATTATTGCTAACTGGTAGCTGGCTGAACTACACGCTTAAACAGGAAGACTATAGATCACATCTAACCACGGTACTTTTTCCTATTTAGCAGGGTTTTTCACCTATGGACATTTATGAATACCATTGTGTTATATAAATATATATTAGATAATATTTATATATTTATGTTATCTATATTAGTTATCAAATATAGCATCAATTCGTATGCAAGTTACATGTATTTATGAGGAAAAAGGTTTTATAGTTCAGTTTTAGACTATGGTAGGCCACCATAATCCTCTGAATTCATGGGAAACGCTGCTATATAGGATCATTTGTCGATGCCAATATTAAGCCCCTTACTTTTAGTGTGTAACACATCTTGTCCACAGCAGTTGGCCATGTTGGTCTTGTAGTGTAATCGAATGCTCCTACAGTACGTAATGCAATCTCTTACAAACCATCCTCTTAAATAAACTATTACTTTCTGAAGCAGTCTCACTACTGGAGTTTTCAGGTGGCTAAATATAACCGCGTTGTTGTGGTTTTGTTTCACCAGGCGGCAGGAGCTGAGAGAGCTGCGTCTCCTGCAGAAAGAGGAGCAAAGGGCCCAGCAGCAGCTCAGCAACAAGCTCCAGCAGCAGAGAGAGCAGATCTACCGCCGCTTTGAACAGGAAATGACTGTGAGTCACTTTGCTCACTACAGCTTTTTTATGCTTTTGGCCCAGTTCTCGGAAATATAAAATATAGAAAGTCCTGATTTGACAATAGGAACCTGACAAAAATTTAAGTTACTATGAGCAGTATATTCTTTCTTTATTCTTCATCTCAAACACATGATTTTGGTCCATAATATTAATTAAAACACATAAAAAGATATTTAGATATTTAATTCAATTCAGATTTATTTGTATAGCCCAATATCACAACAAAAGTCGCCTCAAAGGGCTTCACAAACAGTTGATCAAACATAAACACACAATCAGACTTAACACACAATCAGCACAAACAATAACTACACTAAACTAAACAGACCCAGGACACTCCTGTCCTTAGACCCTCCTCCTCGGTAAGGAAAAACTCCTAAAAAAAACAGCTACGGGAAAAAAGAAGAAACCTTATGGAGCCCATATTGAAGGAGAGATCCTCTCCCAGGCCGGACAGGCAATGCATCTAGGACTGCTAGTCCCTTAGTTCATCTATAGGATCATAGATCAGCTCTGTAAGGATTCATCCAGACGAGAGTGGGTGAGATAGGTTGATAGAGATAGGTATTGTTTTAATACTATATAAAAATGACCCACGTGTTCCCAGATATGATGTGAATATATTTAAATCAAATATTAGTTTTACTGACAACAATAGCACAGTTGATTTATTAACAATTAAAAATATTTTTTACATAATGGCCAAGTTGCGTTTGTTTACATTTTTTGTTTTGGTTCTAAAACTGCATTGCCCCTCATCCAATCAGAAAAGAGTAATAATAGTAAGTAGTAATAGTATGAAAAATGTATACATATATAAATATAGTGAAAATTCCCCCATGATTCAGTGAAGATAAACCATAAAAGTTTATATATTATTAGTGACAATTCCTCGCTCCAACAACAGCATAGCTACTTTTTTTTAGGTAAAACTGGACCATTTCGCCATCCCAAAATAGTAATTCAGTACATTACAGAAGGTTTAGAGCTTACCTTAAACTTGTAGTTCCAAGTTTGGCAGACTACACCATCCTATAATTGTCTTATCCTGTGTCTTATTAAATATTGAGAGAATGTTTTGCCAATGTTTATCCACATTCACTTTGCTTCCCTTTTTCTGTGCATGTTTTGTTTTTGTTTTCTGGCATTTGCTCAGCCCTAGATGGTACTGAAATAGCCACTTTCTCTGAATCATTGGCAGCCATTAATTCAGTGTTAAGCCACTCATCCGCATTATCGGCAGCAGTTGTAGACCAACCAATCATAGCTTTATGATAAATCCTACTCTAGGTTTTCATAGATTATTTACTAACTCTCATCACAAATCACAAAATCACAATTATAGATTAAAACACTAACACAAAAAAATAATTTATGTACTTGTGTGCAGGGTAAAAAGCGCCAGTACGACCAAGAAATGGAAAACATGGAGAAAAAGCAAAAACAGACAATCGAGCGTTTGGAACACGACCACACCAGCTGGCTGCGGGACGAGGCCAAACGCATCAAATCCGAGCAGGACAAGGAGCTCTCCAAGTTCCAGAACATGATGAAGAACCGCAAGAAGGAGGTACGCTGTTGCATGGCCGCTCGTAGACATGCTGCTGCTGCTGCTTTTAGCTTCAATATTAAAGCGTTGGAGGGGTTTGCTTGTCCAGTAAAATGTTTAATGCTGCATGTGTTAAAACTGCTTAACTTGTGGGGTACTTAGTGCTGCCGTAATAATCTTAAAGAGTGGTTTGCCTGGCTGTGTATTCTGCTGAGTACTGCTGAGGGTGTGCAGGTGATAGACAGATACTGCTGTGTTACTGCTTTACTGCTTGGGGTATCTATTATTTAAGATCTACCCCTGGAGGTTGTTGCCAAATAGTGCTGCAATGCTGAAACTATTTTTAACAAGCTAATAAAGTTTTAGTTTTTAGCCTCTTATGAAGAAATGCTAAGGTAGTGCTTTCTCTTCTTGGCAGATGCTTAAGGTGTGCCCTAAAGTTCAATGCTTATGTGGTGATTTTTGCTTCTGTTGCCTCTGTACAGTGTTGTGGTTGTTTAGTTGCAACCCTATTTTTTGTTTTAGATGTGGTTAGCATTGCTATGTTATTGCTAAATGTGTGTTATTGTAATGGCTTGACTATGTAAATAACTTTGTTTCCTGTATGGGTATGAGTGTGAGATGGCTTTTTGGGTATGGGAACACCTGTTTTGAATGAGTTTTAATTATGGTGCTGGGCTCAAATGAGAAAATATTAACATCTGTCATAGTAACTAATGCAGAATAATCCTTTCTCATAATTAATATTGTTGCATTTTTGCCTGGGTTGGTTAATAATACGCTGTAAAAGTGATCATATCGTGTATAAGATCTTGGTGGCTGTGGGACTAATATCTCTTGGTATGCTTAGATCAAATCTTTCTGGTGACTTCTAACTATCTACTAATCAAACATTACTGAGAAGATAACGCGGGAAAAAAACACATTATTTTGATTTCAAGTGGTGAGCTTTAACCATTTGGTGGTGGGAGGAATACTGTAGCTCTCCTCGATGGTCCTATTCATGTCCAATAATTATGGTGGACCGGCAATGTTTGAAAGACTAAGCCGTTTGACCTGGCGTCTGCAAATACACTGTAGGTGAAAATGGAAGTTGGACAGTCCCCTAAACACATGAGAAAAGATCTCTTGAAACGGTTAAAGGAGGACCTATCGCTCATTAAGAGTGCTGAGGTAAACATCTTTTACAGTGCTTTTTTACTCTATACCAAAGTAAGATTTTACCCTTTCTTTCTTTCTCTTTTTCTGCCTTTATTTCTTATTTATTTATAATTTATTTATATTTTATACGTCAGACAATCGAGGAACTCAGATTTTTTTCTTTTGTACATTGTTCAAAATGGCTTCCCGCGGGGCATTAAAAGTCATTAAATTGATTTTGTGAAAATTAAGGCCTTAAATGGCATTAAAAAGCATTAAATTTGATTCCAACAAGCATTAAAAAATTTTAATTGTTTTAAAGTAAAATTGCTGACATTATTCATTTTATTTGTGAATATAAACATTTATATATAAATAAGAATTTACTATTTTTGTGTCCTACAGTAGCGTGATAAATGGTGAAAAGAGTTTGCTTCCAGTGGGACCAAGTTACCCAAACATCAAATGTTTGCCTTTCAACATTATTGGTATTTTATGAACTGTATTTTATAATCTTAAAAATATTTTTTGACAATTTAAGCTGCCACAATGAGATATTGGTGGCATTAAAAGAAAAAAATTGAATTAGACTTGCTGTTACCTGCAGGAACCCTGTGCAGTATATTAATTCTTCTAGACCAGTGGTTGTCTGAATTCTGGTCTCAATTCTATCTATTTTATTTTAACCCATCTTTTACATTTATATTCAAAATAATTTTACACATCCTTAAATCAGTGTTTAAGCTTAAAAGAAGCTGAACTTTAACAATGATATTCAACCTCTCCGTGCCCCACTTTTGGGAAACTTTGTCCCTAAATAAAATATCACGTTTTAGGATTTGTCACATAATATACTGACCACCTGACCGGTCTGACAAGCACCGTTAACAAGGAGGAGTGCTTTTGGACATGGGTTTGCTTCCCAATGTGAACAAACAAGAATGTCCAAGAAGTGTCCTCATCTACAAGAAGCTGTTTTCTCTAAAATTGTTTACCGTGCTACCTCTCCAGAAGCATGAGTACAGTCTAACAGACTGCTTGTTTCTAGGCTGTATCAAACTTGAACAAAGAGAAGATTAGCTGCTTAGCATGAGAAAATGAGACGTACATGTATATAACTTATTAATAATGCTTCGCTAGCATGCTTGCTGATATGTTTAAAGTGAGATGGCCATCTCTTGTGTAACACAGGAAGAGCCGGTGTGTGTGTGTGTGTGTGTGTGTGTGTGTGTGAGTGTGTGTGTGTGAGAGTGTGATTCGCTGGTTTGTTTGTGTGATGTGGTTCTGATTCAGGCGAGTGCGCTGCTGTGTGCTCTCCTTCGCAGGCAGTGGCCCAGGTTATGATTCAGTCTTTTCAGTTGTCCTCATGCGCACTCTTCAACGCTCAGATGCAGGATGTAAGTCACCACGGTGCTGTGTTCCTCCTCACTTTTTGGCCCATACTTAGATGTGCTTCTTAGTGACGAGATAGTGTGTAATAGATGAGCACATGTAAGCATGGGCGCTGTGTTTTTGAGTGTTCATCGCTGTGTTTGTGCAGTGGGTCTCTGCTCTTCTTCTGTCTGCACTATTTTTAGTGTATCTGACATTGTCTAAACCTTATTTAACCAAAGGCAACATATACATACAGTTACCTACTTTTGCTCACTATTATTAAATTTAATCTAGGAATATCAAAATATACAGTATTTAAAACCAGGGTAATAGAAGTTAGCTTTGGGGCCTGGCAAGTGCATACCAAATACCAGAGTGGCCCAGGCTCGGGCCAGTTTGTCATTTTGTCATTTTCCTCGCTCTCCTTAATTTCCCGTGCATGTACTTTTCAAATAATATATACATTTTCAAATATTAAGATTAATTTTAACAAATAAAGTCATCCAGATATGGTTTGTAGATAACCATGTTTTGATTGTGATGATAACCTGGATGGCTGCAAGAATATTCATAAACAACCTAAAACAGGGTAGCCCCAAGGTCTTAAAAGTATTAAAAAGGTATTAAATTTGATCTTTTGATCAAAATCAAGGCTTTAAAAGTATTAAATTCTATTGTCAGGTATTAAATTTGCTCATTTGGGTTTTAAATTCTCAAACTGTGACACCTAAGTCAAGTCCTTGCAGTATTGTAGGTAATAGATTAGTGAATAATTTCTAGAAAAGCGTTTTAGTTTTGTTTTTTGTGGAATTAATTATTCAAATCATTGTGTCAATCTTTATTGTGTTGTTCAGCCCCAACTAGAAGCTTGTACTTGTCAAACAATACAGTAGATTTTTGAGTAATGCATACAGTAACTAACAATAAAAAATTATGCCTTTTTTGCAAGTTGGATGTGAATTTGGCATTAAATTTTCTCATTACTGGGTTTAAAATATCTTAAAGTTACCCCCTCAGTTGTGTCTTTAGTTTTTGTGTTTTTGAAAGCTTATATGATGGGTCTATTTTATTTATTTACTGCATAATGTTGCTACTGTAATATACTTTATCACTGAAATTTATGATTCAGTTTTATTTTTTTAATCCAGCACTGGAGTTATGTCATCTGTAGGCTTTCATTAGTGTAAAATTTATAAAGACTTTTGCTGGCGATCCAGCCATTCAGTTTGATTCTAAGTGGCATTAAAAAGTCTTAAAAAGGTCCTAAATTTCACAAGACAAAACCTGGAGCTACCCTGTAATACATGCAATAAAAATCTGTTCTATCAAATTGCATGACATAGCAGTAGTTAAAGTAGTAGTAATAAAATAAAATATAGTTCTTTGTAATATTGTAAATGTGGGTGTAAATGTTTTCATACAATTGTGAATCTTTATATAATTGTCTCTTCTGTCTCTCCTCCCAGCTGGGGGTTAAAGTGATGGCATCGTCTGTGTTCAAATCCTCAGATATTATAAGTTTATGACATCCATCAAGGCAGTTGTGGTTTTTCTCTGTCTGGTTTTGGCTGTACTCATCTGGTGTTTGAGTCTTCTGGCTCCTTGGTCCTCACCGGTCTCTGGTTTCTCTTCAGGAGCAAGAGTTCTTACAGAAGCAGCAACAGGAGCTGGATGCGGCTTTAAAGAAGATCATCCAGCAACATAAACTGGAAATCGCCACCATTGAGAGGGACTGCCTCAACCACAAGCAGCAGCTGATGAGAGGTGAGGGCTTCAGCAACAAATCTCCTTCTGTCCTTTGTGCTTTTCCTTTCTGGATCGCCACAGCAAATCCTCTGTCTCCTAAACACCAGATTGTAGTGTTATAGTGAAGAGGCACTGCCAAAATATTAAGCCATTTCCAATCAGTAAAATCTTGTCAGACCGATCATTTGTTTTAAATGGGGTTGGCTCCATGCAGTGCTTTATTTCTCTAAACAGTGGTATGTCTAAGCAATTTCATCAAGAGGCTATTTATTCTGCAGTCTTAAAAGTATTAAAAAGGTATTAACTCTGATGTGGTCAAAATCAAGGCCTTAAAAGTATAAAATCTTAAGAGCCGGTATTAAATTCTGTTCATCTTGGTATTAAATTTTAAAAAAGGTGTTTTTGGCATACATGCATAGATCAATGAATATATGCTTGCACACTTTGGTGTTTATCAATTTAATCACACAAATCATTGCGCAGTAAGAAGTAACATTTATGTTCAGCCCAAACTAGAAGCTTGTATTTGTAAAAAAAACAAATAAAAAAATGAATATTATACATCATAACTTGTAATAGACAAGTACAGTATGTTTTATTTGCGAGTTGGAATTAGGCATTCTATCATAAATGGTTTAAAAATGTTTTAAGTCACCCACTCGAATGTGCTTTTAGTTTCCAAAAGCTTTTGTTACAGGTTTATATTTGCAAAAACATCACAATACACTTTTTGAAGAACCTTTATCAGTAAAATGTATGATTTAGTTTTAAGATTTTTTTAATGCAGAACTGTTCTTTCCTTTGTTTTAGGCTTTTAAAATAAAACCCTTGAGTGTCAGAGTAGTATGGATATTTAATTAGTGTAAAATGTATACAGACTACTGTTCTTTTGCCAGTGATCCTGGCATTAAATTTTAGTCTGAGAGGCATTCAAAAAAATCTTAAAAAGGTCTTAAATTTCATAAGACAAAGCCTGTAACCACTCAGTTCTGTGTCCATTAAAGCTGCTCTTTTGGAAAGCCATCTCTGCTTTTACAAGAATATTTAATGTGTCACAAGCTCACAGCTGACTTTCAATTACCTCTCTTACTATGAAGCTGTAAACTGAAGAGAAGAGCGGATGTAAAAGGCCTGTGTTTGATTTCCACACCACAGCTGCGCAGCACTACACTCCTCCAGACACGCAACACATTAACATTCAGTGACAAATTGCCCTTGATAAAAAAGGAAGCCATGTTTAGCAGGTTTCAAGTCCATATGCTAATATCCGTGTTGACAGTGAGATTAATGAAAACCAGCAGCTGGTTTAGACGCTGTCATCGTGTGAGGACACTGTGGGATGACGGTATGTGACCGTCAGACAGGAACATGTCTCAGCACGCCTCGTACACCGTTTTCTGTCGCTTTTGTTTCATCTCACGCTGCTCACCTGCTAACATGTATGTGCATGTAGGCTGACATTTAAAAACGTGTGTTCTTTGTGTGTGTGTGTGTGTGTAGCTCGGGAAGCTGCCATGTGGGAGCTGGAGGAGCGCCACCTGCAGGAGAAGCACCAGCAGCTCAAGCAGCAGCTAAAAGACCAATACTTCCTGCAGAGGCATCAGCTGCTCAAGAGGCACGAGAAGGTAAGGTTTGAAAGTGTATCCCTTTAAAATGAGGCTAAGCAAGTGGTTAATTTGTTTACAATTAAAAACCCTTGCTTTTGTAGGAGATGGAGCAGATGCAGCGCTACAACCAGCGACTGATCGAGGAGATGAAGAACAAACAGACCCAAGAAAGGGTTCGTCTTCCCAAAATCCAGCGTAGCGAGGCCAAGACCCGCATGGCCATGTTCAAGAAAAGCCTCCGTATCACAGCTACAGCGGCCGTCACTCCAGAACAAGAGAGGGAACGCATCAAACAGGTACTCACGCAGACTTTTAGTATTTCATTACGTGTAGTCATAGAGAAATGTTTTATAAAGGCATAATGTTTTGACTTTTGGTTTTAGTTCGCATCCCAGGAAGACAAGAGGCAGAAGAACGAGAGGCTCCATCAGCATCAGAAACATGAGAACCAGATGAGAGACCTGCAGCTCCAGTGTGATGCCAACATCAGAGAACTGCAACAGCTGCAGGTACGGAATAAGATTTAGGACTTTATTGTGCAATAGCCACTTAACTGCAGCAGTGTCAGAGCTGGCGTCACACTGTTTTTCCAGTAATGATGAGAAACTGCTCCCGAATGTTAAATGGTCCTTGCAAACTCTTACAAAAGCAAGGGTCGTGGTTGCTGCATTGCTTATTTGCGTATATTCATGCTCTGATTATTGCTGCATCTTATTAGAAGGCAGGTGATAGATCTGTTGTTGTAATTATTGGCAGTGACGCACAGATGATGACTGTAAAGAAGATAAATAGCCAGGCATTGCTTGGCCTTGCATTTCTTTTTTTACAAGCTTGCATATCTCATCTCAGCTGTCTTCGCCTGACTACTAGTATATATTCAATCAGAAGCCAGGTCATAGAGGTCAGTTATGTTTGATATGTAGAAGTAAATAATTGTTTTAATGACTCTGTGGGAAATAAATAGTAAGGCCAAGCCACATTCATCCAGAATATTTGTATTTGAGGCCAACTCCTGAAAAAAAATATGACAGAACAGGGTTAGCTGGACTGGTTTGATAAATTAATCCTACTGTAATTCAAAGCAGTAGGTAACTAAAGCTGAAGCTGTTTTGTTTAATACTTCACATTCCCTAAAGGCATGAGCTCACCTACGTTGTCTTTCAGAATGAGAAATGTCATCTACTGATCGAACACGAGACACAAAAGCTAAAGGAACTCGATGAGGAGCACAGCCAAGAAATGAAGGAGTGGAGAGAGAAGCTGAGGCCCCGGAAAAAGGTAACATTCATTCTCTCTCTGTTTTTATATACAGTATAGTGGTGGACAAATTACTCAACTTCATTACTTGAGTAAAAGCATATATCCTCCTGGTCAAATATTACTCCAATACAAGTAAAAGTTGCTAAGTCAAATTTTTACTTGAGTTAAAGTACTGGAGTATGTGCTTTCAAAAATACTTTAGTATTTAAAGTACTTTTTTTCCACAATCAATTTCAAATGAATGCATGAATTTTGAGTAAAATTTTGACTACATTCAAGTCACAAATTTGCAGCTCCAAAAATATTAATCAAACACATTTCCATACATTCTTAATTCTGCCCTCTTGAGACGTCAGACTCATTTTAGTGAGGAACTGTGGGGATCAACTTATAAAACCATAATAGATAAGATTGTTCTACAGCAAAAATGAGCCACACATTTTATAAATAAAGCTGGTTTTGATCATACTAATCAATTATTTTTAAATTGGATTATTATAGAATCATGCAAATAATGTTCAAGGCAAAAGCTAAATCACTTCCAGATTGTGTCCAAATGTTCTTTTCAGTTCCAGAGATAAAATATGAGTAGTATTATGTAGTAAATGATTATCTTTGGTGGTGGAAGTCAGTTGTCTTTCGGTTCTTAAACAATTTCTCTGCAGAAGTTACGTTTGCTTTTTTTTAGAAATGTAGTGGAGTAAAAGTATTATGTTTTATTTTTTAGATGTAGCAGAGTAAAAGTAGTAAGTTTCCCCTAAAAATACTACTTAAGTAAAGTACAGATTCTCAAAAAGTATACTTAAGTACAGTACTCAAGTAAATTGACTTTGTTTCTGTCCATGTGTGCTGTAGTCCTTGTAGAGTGTGTTCAAATGGGGCTGACTTGTATGTGCTGCCCCCTGCAGGCACTGGAAGAGGAGTTCCAGAGGAAGCTTCAGGAGCAGGAGGTCTTCTTCAAAATGAGCGGCGAGTCTGAATGCCTTAATCCCACCGCCCAGAGCAGAGTGTCCAAGTTTTACGCCATTCCAAACATGAACAACTCCGGTGTATAGCCTCTTGTGAGCACCGAGCTGCACTTACAGACTCTGGTGAGAGGCGGGACGGGGACGATTTCCTGCAAATCATGAAAGTATCCTCATGCCTTTGATTTCACCACTAGGGAGCATGATGTGCCTAACCCAAATACACTCACACACACCAAGAAAACAACTCCTTCATCTGCTTTGATGGTAAAGGCCCAAAGAAAAGATGTTACGCACCTTTTATAGCATGTTCAAAATAATATTGGTAGCTGAGGCCATTCACACATTGATAGTGAACACTCCTTGCCACTAAACAAATCTAGTGGCTTTTTTCTCTACCCCATGATTCTTACATCTTATTCCCTAAATGTTGTAGACTCAAAAAAAAAAGGGCATTTCCTCCATTTGAAGCCAGATGTTTTAAAAATATTAGTGTAAAAAAAATATAACCTAGGAATCACAAGGGGGAAAAAAAGGCATTCTGGTCTCACACTTAAAATTGAATGTCAAAAATGTCATTGTGAAAATCAAGCTGATGTACTGTGTTCTGAATGTGGAAGAAAATACATGTGACCTGTATAAACGGTTACTGTACTGTAGAGTTAAATCAGCAACAACATCATTTTATTCAATGATTTCACATTCCCCCCTTTCACTGGATAATTCTTATATAATAGTATACAGAAAACATCTGATAGATCACTTTTAGGGAGTTACTTTAAGCTTATGTGAAAAATGAAGACAAATGGATACTAAAGGAATGTAATGCTGTTAATTTGCACTGTTTTGCCACATCGGTTAATGATATTAAATATGCAGTGTGCTGACTGTCGCCTCTGACGGTACCTTTTTGCTGCCTCTGCCTTTCCAAACTGCAGACTGACTGAATACATTTATCAAAGCTCGCCTGCTTCTTTTTACTCATAATTTCTGTTTCAAATAATTCCTTATTTTATGATCACTCTAGTTTTTTAAATCATATTTTTGCTTGTCACTGATTTATTTTGTATGAAAGATCCAACGCTGTATGTGAATGTTTGGACAATCATTTCCGTTTTATTTTATGAACCCATGTGGTCCTATGAAGATGTAATTCAAGAGAAGATCGATGCTGTATTATTTTTATTTTTGCCATTGCATATGAACAGCTGATTTTGTCCTAATGCTGACATGTCATAGATGCTGGACTTTTATTAGTTAATGCTTGAGTTGTCCCCACACCTCAATGATGACATTTTATATTTTGTTATGTCACAGCATTGTATCGTTTATTAATTGATCACAATGACTAGCATATGCATTTTTAATGTCAGATCAAATGTATTTAAGTTGTCTTTATAAATGTAAATAAAGATGGACTGTTTGCCATGATTTTCTATTATAACTATTTTAAAGAGATATGTCATACACTGGAGAACAATCTAAGAAAGAGCAAAATTAAACTGAATTTAACAGACATATTACAGCAGCATCTGAAAAGTGAATGCCACAAAGCTTTGTTAAAGTATCTTACAGACACCACCCAGATTAGTGGAATATAGTTATTTCCAGTGGTGGAATGTAATGAAGTAAAAGTACTTAGTTACTTTACTTATGTACAATTTTCATGTATTTGTACTTGAGTAAATTTTACAAAGGGTACTTTCACTTTTACTTCACTACATTTTAGAGCAATATCTGTAATTTTTACTCCACTACATTTATGAGTTGGTTTGAAGTAAAAACTATTTTGAGTTTGATTTAAAATCATTAGTTTTTGCCATGTCGTTATTGTACTTAAGTATAACAGAAAATTGCAGTAAAGTAGTACTCTTCAGAAAAACCTCAGACATATTCAGTATGTTAGTTTTCAACATAGTTTTTCAGCAAAATTCCTCACCTTTAACACATTAGTTCTTGAATGTGTGCAAAATACTTTTACTTTTTTACTTACAAGTACATTTGAAAGTAAGTGCTTTTATACTTTTACTTAAGTAGAATTGTTAAGGTTTTACTTTTACTTGCATCACTTTCACAAACACTCCGCCTCACATGATGGTGAAGCATTTCCACAAAGGTAAGTTAATTATCCTCAGTGATGTGATGCTATGTGGTTACAGCTAACGTCATACAAGTTTACCCAACCGACTTAATGTTATGACCGCAGAGATAGAATAGAACACTAGAGTGGCCATGACAACCGCTTCGGTGGCTACTTCGGCGGCCATCTTGTGACTGTAGGCTAATGCTAATGCTAATGCTAATGGAAAGTAACATAAAAACTGACTTCAAAAAAATAAATGTTGGAAATTGAGGAAACAGTGATTGTTTTGAACTCGTAATAAGTCTGGCCGTCTCGTTCAGTGTGTTTTTCACTGAAATACAAAAATGAATATTAACATTATTAATATTGCAGCACTTTTATCCAGAACCACTGTGTTTGTATTTGTAAAGGTATCAGAACAGATGACTAATGCAGTAAGTATAAGAGTATATATTAAGCGTAAGAGTATAATTACAATAAATTAAAATATGCAATTATACTGAGATGAAAACAGAGCATTGTCCAAAATGTCTCTGTGCTGAAGCAAGGACATTAAGTAAGACTAGACATTAGATTAAGCACAAATACCAACAAAAAAAAATGGAGCAGGTAAAATTATTGGTTCTAATTTGTTCTGTTATTCCTACTTACATTCATACTCCTTTTGTTTGTGTGTTTGTTACTTTATCATATTGTAAATGTAATCATATGTTACTTTACCTACCTATTAATAACATAATAACAATGCATAAATAGCTTTTCTACACACTCAAGGTCACTTTACAACTAATACTACCTAACTACTATTACTTTCCTTAAAATCAAATCCACAACTGCCAACTCTATGTCTCCAGATGAGAGCTTCTGAAGAAAGAAACAGTTCTCAGTTATATGTTTGTCACTGGGAAATTTTTCTGACTATTATTATAAAATGTTTTGCCATCATGACGGTTTGTTTTTCTGTTTATATTCATCTCAAACTGTACATATATATATATTGTTTGTTTTTAGCACCAAACATGATTGCACCTGCTGCTGAGGTGGAAATAGGGCAGATCGGTCAAGAGGATGATGGACAGCAGCATGAATGTGGGCTATGTTCCCTCAGGGATGGGGAAATCATGCACTTGCAGCAAGAGAATAGAAAACTCAAGGAAGAACTCTCCAAAAAGAGCCTGGATGAGAATTTCCTCAAAGACGATGACCCAAAGGTGAAATACACAGGATTTTCATCTTTTATCAGATACGGGCAGAAAAAATGCCAGTGACAAACACATAACCGAGAACTTGGGTGTACACCATGTTAAATGACTCCATAGGTCTGGGTTTAGTGGTGCCATGTGAAGGAAAACATGACTTTGTTAGACAAGATAGTGACTGTTTCTTGTGCTCTCACTAATATATATGCAAGTGCTGTTTTGAAGCAATAATTTTAGATTGTTCGACTGATATGTTTATATTATATACATTTATTATATTGTTTTACTGTTTATATTTTGCAATTCACTTTACCCTAACTGCAAATAAAATACACAAAGAATGAAAAGAATTATGGCTCTTTATTTGCAAAAGGTGCAAAGCTAAGATGGGAACAAAATGTTACAAATGTAAAAACAATTGTGACAACGTGTTATGACCACCAGCCTCGTATACTTTTTCAAATCCTCATATTTACCCATTTTTCCTGCTTCTAATGCATCAACTTGTTGTATTTAGACCAAATTATATGCATAAAAACCAACAATGCAAAAAATTAAATAAATATATGGATTGAATTTTGGAAGCTCGCTTTCTTATTAGACATAGACAGTGCACTACCCCAGAATGTGTTATCGTTTATGGAGTTTAAGACTAAAATACTTGAAATCCAACTGATACCAAGTCAAAACTAAACGCTGTGATTTCAGCTCTGATCGGGCAAAGGTTTAATTTAACGATGAACCAACTGTAAGCCTGGGAAACCGTCACTATTATATTTAGATAGAAATTTAATATTTAACAAAACACTTATCCCACCGTAGGCAAGGCATCAAAAAATTGAGTTAAACTCTTACTGCTCCTCTCCACGGAAATCTTTAGTAAAAGGCGAAAGATTTATACGATCTGAAGAGAAACGAGAGTGAAATACTTGGCAAATGGCCAAAAGAAGAAGGCCATTCTCAGGCATAGCCACCTTGGTCACGGTTTCAGCAACTACTACTCTCTCCCATGATCCTCCAGAACAACTCTGTCATGCAAATGAACCACATGGTGTTATCGGATGGCGCACAAACGTCTTCAACTTGAAAACAATCTGAGTAGCGATAACATGGTCCCTTTTAATCATGAAAACAAAACAATAACTCGAAGCATTGGGATAACAGTCTAGGCTGTGTATTGTTTAGCCTAAACTTTGGTCTCCATATGTAAATGCGGCTATAAATAATGAAGTATTTAAGTGCGCAGTAACGCGATCGCGGAACGGGGAGAGAGAAAGTTAACAAACATTACCTTTTAAATGTTAAAATGGGAATATAACCATGGCAATTACTATTTTAAGCGACAGAGATTGCTTAAAAACTACAAACCGGGATCAACAGAACCACTAAACAACAATCCCTCTCAGTATACAGTATCTTATGTTAGTCGTTTAGAAAAGGAAAACTTCATTCAACACATGACAAGCCCCATCTGGCCATGATTTACAGAACAAACATTAACTTCTTCACCAATTTGAGATCCAGTAGCTCGTCACGCTGTCATCATCTGTCGCTGTTCCTTCCTTGGACCACTTTTGATCTGCAGACTGGAAACATCCCACAAGGGCTGCAGTTTTGGAGATGCTCTGACCCAACCATCTAGTCATCACAATCTGGCCTTTGTCATACTCGCTCAAATCCTTAAGTTTGCCCATTTTTCCTGCTTCTAATGCATCAACTAGTCCATCAACAGGTGCCATTCACCTGTCAGTGGTCATGTTATTCCTGATTGGTGTCTTTAGACCTCAATACCAAATGATATGTAAATAAAGATAAAAAACACCACAACTCACATTTCCAAAAATAAATTTATTCATATGTGTGTCAAATATAGCATTCGAATGTAAATAATGACCATCTTTCAAACAATTTTATAAAGTGTATATAAATTTCAGTGCTCAATTATACAAAAATATACAGCCCAATCAGCCATTTCTTAGTGATTATCTGACTCCAGCCGTCTCTTGTGCCTTCAATACCTTTTATTTTGTTCATTACACCTTTCAAGTAAAACATTAATGCAGCAAATGTCCACGTGCTGCAAAAATAGCCCTCAATTCATAGTGTCCAGTTGGAAGATAACTCACTGTCTGTGCACTTCGAAAACACTTTGCGTTATGAAGAGTTTAAATGAGTAATTGAGTCTTACCTATTGATTTATATGGATAGTATGATTTGATAATATTGACATCAGTATTTAACATTTATAATCCTTGATACAGTATAATCCTCCAAAAATACATAAGAAAAAAACACACAAAGTTACAAAGTGCAATCAAAACAAGCGCAATACATAATCCTTTAAAAAGTACAAAAGCAAGCTCCTAACTAAACCAGTAAACATTATACACCCACGTGTATAAAATCACCATTCACCCTTCTACAAAACACTTTTTTAACAGAGAGACGGATGCATTTGGCCACTTTTATTTCTCCACTTATCTGTGCAAGACAGAAGAGCATTTTAAAACAGATGAATAGCTACAGTTTAAAACCTAGAAAAAGGTGAGGAAAAACTGAAATGAAATGACCCAGCAGTAGTAGTAGTAGTAGTAAATGTTCAGCCGCCATCAGCTGGGCGAAGGTGTCTGTGATGAAGACCGTCCGCATGTTTACCTGTAAAAGATTGACAAGTGGTTATTGTAGAAAAAGAAAATCGTACTTTTTTGTCTTTGGTGCAACTTAACTCATTTTACCTGTGTCCCTTTTCTGGAGTCTGTGTGGAATCTGTACAGTGTATGATCCTGGTAACCCTGGTAATCCTGGCTGCCCTGGATCACCTGGAAAAATATAAATATTCTCAGGTTAAAAACTGTCTCTGGCTAATAAAGCAGAGAAGTGTGTGTTCTACCTTTGTCTCCTTTGGGTCCTGGGTAGCCTCTTTCCCCCCTCGGACCAGGATGTCCCGGAGGACCTTGGATGGTGCCGTGTGCTGCGACAGAGGAAGAGATTTAGTTGCAGTGAAGCAACACTTTCCATCTACAGTTACATAAGATTTTAAACTGGTTTGCCAGGATTGAAAGTCCCAATACTTAAACTTAAGGTGAACTTATCTGAAAATCTTTCTACTGTGATAAGTCTTTATTCATTACTACAGCCAGTTGGTCTGTGCTGTGCTCTCTGCTCCTCAGGCCTCTCTACTGTAGTCGCTCTGGTAAAGCACTTATTGACAATGACGCAAGCAAACCAAATTATGTGTTCTTACTCCTGAAGAAGTCCATCAGGTCAGCAGTTATATTTCCATAGGAGGCGAGGACACGGCTGTGGCCCGGGCGCCCAGGGGGCCCAGGTGGACCAGGGGGGCCTTGAATAGCTCTAACTTGTGTTCGCGAGGGGCCATCAATCAGATACTCCTGCAGCAAGCCTTGATCTAGAGAATGGTAAAGAGAAACCTTGAAGCTTGTCTGTCGTTGCTTTTTAACAGACTTTATGAGGCGCCCAGATCTACTCACTCTTGATGTAATCAGTGACCTTCATTGCCACGTTAGAGTAATCCAACGTCTCTGTCAGCCCACTGATGTCAATCTCTTTGACCTGAGTGCCCTGAGTCCCATAGCGAGAATCACCCTGAGAAACACTATGGCTCTGAGTGTGGCTTCGGATGTAACCTGGCTCTCCACGGTCTCCTTTCTGTCCTTGTGGCCCTGGAGGGCCCATGATAGACCGGCGAACAGTGTCACCTGTAACACAAATTACACATTTTTTCAGAAGAAGGTGTTTAATATAGTGAATTGTTTAGCTGATGAAGCGGTTAGTGCTTACTGGACAGATACTGCTGTATTTCAGAGCGGATGCTCTCTCGAGGGAAGTTCCCACTGTAGGAGATGGATCCAGTGTAACTGCCTGGCGGTCCCTGTGGCCCTGGAGGACCAGGAGGCCCTGGCAAACCTCGTACCCCAGAAGCTGAAATATGAATAAACAAATAAATATACATATTAAATAGTTTTGTCCTGACAATCCTTGAGTTACAAAATTTGTAGAGAGGGTTTTTATTCTTTCTCTTCTCATCAGCAAATGATCAAAGCACAGGGAAGTCACACAGAGAGAAATAAAGAGTTTTGACCAAAAATTATAAAGACTAAAGCCAATCCCACATTACTGACGACAATTTACATTAATGAACATCAAAGAATTACACAATCTGAAAAAATGCAACTGCTCTTTTTCTTGAGCAGGGCCTTTCTCTGGCGTGTCCCTCTCTGTTCAGGTTTCTGTAAACTGCAGCCTCACTCTCCTCCACAACAACAGCTAGTGCTGCAGGACAGAAACGCTGCGTAAAAAACGTTTTGTTTGTAACTACTGTAATTTAAGATGTCATTTTTACACAGACAGTTTAAAGATCTTTGCATTGGGCTCAACAAGACATCAACGCGTCAATAAAAAAAGACAGACTTTTGAAAGTTACGACGTCTTACCATTAGCCATAGACAAAGTAGGGTAACACTTTGTACTGGAACAATGGTTGGTGCCACACAATGGAGACAACAAACAACAACAAATTTTGTTGGCCATTTGAATATTGTTTCATCTTTCAGCAGTGTAATCTACACAAGAAGCATCATCATCACTAAAGCCCTGCACAACTGCAAGGCCTCAGTCATGTGTCTCCACAGAAATGTTTAGGAGCCAAAGATTTGTTTAGTCAAGAGAAACAGGAAGAAAAACAAATTAAGTGACCATGCCTTGCTGTTGTATCTGCAGTTAGAGGGAAACTGATGGTCACATATTTTCTTTTCATCTATCTTCTTGAGAATAAAGCAGCCATAACTAAAAATTCCAGCACATAATTTAAAAAAGCAGTCTACAGGCCGTATTAGTGAACTACTCTTTCATTGTGTTGTGCAAACTATTTAAAACAAACAAACAACAGAGTCTATAGACAAATGGTATTATCAAATAAAAGGATTGGATGTAACATTAATTTGATGATGGCTGAAGGAGCAGAGCCACCTCCATCACCAATAATCCAGCCCATCCAGCACACAGACTGTTCACAGAGGCTGTAAGCCTCAAGAACAAGGCTCACCTTGTCCATTATGCTCTGCTGGACCTAAGTAACATATTTTGTTACTCTAGTCTTGCAGTAATGACTATAAACATATTGCATTAATGCAGATCTGTACATGGCTGATACATTGAGACAGTGTAATGACTCTTGACTCACTCTGTATGTATCGCTGGATATCTTCAAAGCTGTAGCTGCGGCCTCCTGAACCGTACACAGTGGAGGTGGAAGTGGACACTCCGGGTGGTCCCTGGGGACCAGGAGGGCCAGGGTGTCCTGGAGCACCTGGAGGACCTGGGGGACCTGTAATACCATGTTGTAAAGCAGAGCTCATCCACGAGCGGAACTCCGAATCTGAGTGAGAAGAAAATGTTAACATCACTGTGATGACAAGATTATTTTGTCAATGAGTAAAGCTTGAAAGAGCGCATACTTCTCATTAGTGCAGAGTAGTCAATGGTGGCTGTAGTGAAACCAGTGCTTCCAGGACCTGGAGGTCCTGCTGGGCCAGGTGGACCTGGTGGGCCTCGAGCAATTCCTCTGTCTGTTCATAACAGGACAGTCAAGAATCAGACAAAATACCAAGATCAACAGTGACTATAGTCAAGACAGAGTCTGATTCTGTGCCTTTACCGTTCATTATTTTGAACACATATGTGGCTATCTGCTCTATGGTGTAACCACCAAAAGAGCCGTCAACTGCTGCTCCTGGTGGTCCTGGTGGTCCTTGTGGCCCTGGTGGTCCTATCACATATCTCTTCACATCATCTCCTAAAAGGTGGCAGAGTTAAAAACAGAGGCATTGACTACACAGTGTTCAGTGAATATATTACTCATGGTCTCTGTACTCACTCTGTAACAGCGCGATCAGAGCACTGATTGTCAGAGATCCTTGTCCAGGAGGCCCGGGTGGTCCTGGAGGTCCCGGTACACCAATCCTGACACTAGAGCCTGACCCTAAAAGTGCATATTTAACAAAATGATTAATGTGGGTTGTATTGTACACACAGTCATAGATGAACGAACCACAAAAATAGATATAACAGACTTACGCTGCAGGTATGCAATGATCCGAACAGATAGGTCCTCCAGAGACCCAGAGAAGGTTCCTGGGACACCAGGAGGCCCAGGTGGACCTGGAGGTCCTTGGACAGCAACCTGACTGCTGCGACCTGAATGCACAGAAAACATCATATTTATATTACGTTACTAGAAGGTATGGCCTAGTGTCTATAATAGTTTAATGTAACCAAAAACATACTTATGTAATCAGTGATGTACTGCCGCATCTCACTGGAAGAAGAGAAGGAGCCTGGCTGTCCAGGAGGTCCTGGAGGTCCAGGAGGACCAGGTGGGCCTGCAGTGACTGACACTGAGCCTGATAAAATGTATTAAAGGAAGTTAAACTCTATAACCAAACAACCGGGACTGGCTAAAAATCTAAGATTGAATTTCATATCAGTTCAAATTTAATCAAACCTACCTCTCGATGGCCCAGGGACTCCAGGATCACCTTAAATAATGACAATAAAATGTGTTGTTTATTAGTCACAATAACACAACATTATGTACATTACAGTATGTCTTGAACACAACCATCCTACATTAATGATGCTATAGAGCCATACCAACCAAGCAGAGTACTGCGCTCACAAAATGCAGGGCTATTAGTGGTTCCCAGGGTTTCTAAAAGTACAGTTGGAGGTAGAGCCTTTAGTTACCAAGCTCCTGTTTTATGGAATCAGCTTCCAGCTCATGTTAGAGAGGCAGACACAGTCTCTACATTTAAGGTTAGGCTTAAAACGTTCCTCTTTGAGAAAGCAGCTAGGAACAGGGTTAACTCCACAGCTGAAGATAGGCTGCTCTAGGAGCTAGAAGCTGGGGGAAGTATGGTGCACTGAGCCTCTGTCCTCTGGTTTCATCTGCTGCTCCTCTCCTATCACGGTCATTAATGTTATCTAATATTATATATCTCCAATCAGTTCCTTGCTATTCACAAGTTGTCCCTCTCTCCCGCTCCCCTCTGGGGGAGTGGGGACTGTTTCAGATGCCTGGCTGCTGGCAGATGTCCCAGTGACAATTGGCTCTTAGCTGACCCCATCTGTGCTCCTGTCCCGACCTGTGGGCCCTCAACCTCACCTCTAAGGATTTCCCGGACCTATCTCTGGATGAGGCCCACCTGCTGCATCCTATGGACATCCTCAACCTACCTCACCCCACTCCCTGGATGAATCCTTACAGAGCTGATCTATGATCCTATAGATGAGCTAATGAACTAACTCCTAGACGCATTGCCTGTCCGTCCTGGGAGAGGATCTCTCCTTCAGTTGGGCTCAATAAGGTTTCTTCTTTTTTCCCGCAGCTGTTTTTTTTTAGGAGTTTTTCCTTACCAAGAAGGAGGGTCTAAGGACAGGAGTGTCCTGGGTCTGTTTAGTGTAGTTATTGTTTGTGTTGTCTGATTGTGTGTTTATGTTTGATCAACTGTTGTGAAGCCCTTTGAGGCGACTTTTGTTGTGATACTGGGCTATACAAATAAATCTGAATTGAATTGAATTGAACATTTTATGTATGGTAAAAATTACCTTTAATTCCCTGTGGTCCTTGACGCCCGGGAGGTCCAGGTGGACCTGGAGGTCCTTGGACAGTTTGTACTCCACTATGAGACACTGTAAAGGATTTTCAAATCAGCATCATTCAGGTCTCACAACAAACACTTTTGTTTGTATCTGATGCTTTGACTCACCAGAGCTTCCTGGTTCACCTAAAAACAATTAAGGATAGCGTTACAAAAATATACACAGAGGAGATAAAGTGACGATAAAACCACTAGGTCGACGTGTGTGAGATTATAAATGCACATACCTGGGTAGCCTCTTGGACCAGGGGCACCTACAGACACAACATATTATCGTCTCAATGAACTAATACTATTCATTTAACTGACAGTTCTATGAACTATACAGTACACACCTGTGGAACCCTTCTGCCCTGGAAGCCCAGGTGGTCCAGGAGGTCCAGTGTAGAAGGTTGTACCTGCAAATGTCACATTTTCATTTAGAAATACAAAGTCCTTCTTGGCTGAGACTATTAACATCAAAGTACTGAACATGCCTGAGCTGGACGCAAAGCCTGAATCTCCTTTGTCTCCTTTAGGTCCTGGTCTACCATACCCTAATAAGCAGAAATAATGCATGAAATGTGTTAATTTTATAATAATGACAAAAACACAGTAAAGCCGTATCTCAGATACTTGCCTGGCTGACCTGGTGGACCAGGAGGCCCAGGTGGGCCTTGTCTTGAATCGCCTTAAACATGATTCAGTTCATCAGTGACTCATTCATATAATCAGATGCTGAACATGACTGTTTTTTATCAAAAATACATCAGTAAAAATAATAATTTTATTATTATGCTGTTGGTTACCTGGACGTCCAGGGGATCCAGGTGGACCGGGTGGACCTGGAGGGCCGACTGCTCCAGATGCTGCACTTGCACCAAACTGGTCTGAATAAAAACAGTGCATGTTTTTATAAGATGCCATATATTTTATATATCTTGAGTAGAGATGGGTTGTTAGTAACAACAGTATTACACCAGAGTTTCTTTGTATTTAAAAAACACTCACTTTGAGTTCTACTTGAACTTATGGTTTCAGTTGTTCTCACTGTTACTCCAGGTTCTCCTTGGTCTCCTTTGTCACCTTTACGACCTTAGAGACAAACAATAGCATAAGACAAGTAAAAGGCAAATAGAAAAGGATTTTGTGTAAAGTGTGTTGACCTACCAGGTGTACCAGGCAGGCCAGCAGGACCGATGGGACCTAAACACATGAAAGGAAGCAACTGTTGGTGAGTAGTGAAAATGTATATGAACATTTGTAAGTACTCTGACAGTGCCAGTTCAGACCTGATAGTCCTGGAGAACCAGCGGGACCAGGAGGACCAGCAGGCCCTGGTGGTCCTGGGATACCAACAGAGGTAGACCCAGCTGGAAAACAAAAAGAAAAATATTAGTAAGATGTATTTAGACTCATTTTAAAGTTGACATGTTGTCTTCTGTTACCTGCATTAATGATTCTTCCTGGTTCACCTTGTTCACCTAAACACACAGAGAAAGAGAGAAAGAGATGTATTAAACATTAAGAAACATTTAATGTATATTTTTTTAAATAATTTGAACAAAAAGCATGCGCTGACAGGTGCTCTACCTTTGATCCCAGGACGTCCGGGATTTCCTGCAATGCCTGAAACCAGAACAAAATAGAGAGCTTATTAACAGATCAATACACAGCATTCATTGATGTGATGGCTGAAAGCAATACCTGGTGGCCCTTGAAGCCCGGGTTGACCTATAATAAACAGATCATACATTAATCTGAATGATATGACTAATAGGCCACATACTTGTGCAGCTCCTTCAGATTAATTTTACCTGGGAGACCAGCGTCTCCAGGAGGACCAGCAGGACCCCTGAGTCCAGGAGGTCCAACTGGGCCTTGGTCACCTTGAAGAAACAAGATGTAATACAAAAAATGATTCCACTTGATTTGTTAAATCCCAATGACAGAAATACTAGTAATCTTATAATATATTTTAACATTGAGTTCACTTATCTACCTCTTGAGCCTTTCGCACCATCTTGTCCAGACAGACCTTACAAAAAATACAGTAAAACATCAGACTAAACATCTATGAGCAGATTGTACTTGTAAACATTGGCCTGGTACTGAATGTGTTCTTCACTGAACAGCAGAGGGAGACATGCAAACAGCACACTGCCCTCTCGTGGTATACTGTTGTTATTACTGCTGTAAATATGAATTATCAAGAATTATTTTTAATAGGTGTCACAGAGTTAAAATATATTGTAACACAAATATGAATTTAAAATACACAACCAAGAACCAGCAGTTTACCATACTCCAATCCATCCAGTGCATTATATAGTTGTAGGTTACACATATAGAGTACATTATACCCAATAATACCCCAAAATAAACAAAGAGGTGTTTGGTGTCACTCACCCATTGATCCTTTTGGTCCCTTCTCTCCCGCTGGCCCTGCCACCCCAGGTAAACCAACGTCACCTAAGAACAGACAATTTAATTAGAAACTTCAAAGTGGATAGAGTTGAAAATTAAATCAGATTAAATTAAAATTAAAAGTCTGACCTGGTACACCCCTGGGACCCCTGTCACCCGATTCACCTATAAAGAAGATTCATCAATTAATTTTTTAACAGTTTGTTTACCATTTGTGTACCAAGCGTAAGCTCTATAAGAAACAAACCTTTGAGACCCTGAAATCCAGGAAGCCCTCGGTCACCTTGGCACAGCAAAAGTAACATGTAAATGTAAACTCTTTTATTAAATACATTTCTATTTATCACTTTAGCAATTTAAAAAGCCACCTTTGGGGCCTGATAATCCTGGCTCTCCGCGTAATCCTTGGAAACCTGGTTGGCCTAACAAAGCAGACAAAGTGAAGATATTAAACTAACTGCAGTCAGTAATGAATGTGTCTGGAAATGGCATCATTGACTGACGTTGATAAAACAGAGGCCCTTACCTGGTGGTCCAGCAGGGCCAGGGGCTCCATTTAAGCCTGCAACCACAAAAAATAATAATACATTGTAATGTAAAATAATAATATCATAGGCTTTCTCAGATGTTTACTTAGAGATATGATCAATAGCTTAAAATGAAGATTATGGAAATGCAGTATTGCAAGAGCATTAGCATACATGTAAAAAGAAGAACTACTTTGGGTTAAACAATCTGTAGGTTTTCAACCGTGCTTCATTTGTAAAGGAGGATGTACCAAAACATATACACAAAGTAATTTTGGGGCATGCTCTGGCACCACCGAGCAGAAAGGAATTGTCTCAAAACATTTAAATACAGGAAGATGGCAAAATAGCAATATTTTAACTAAATTGTGATTGAGTTTACCAGAACTAAACAAAAAATATTATAAGCAACTATGTTTGTAAACAATGTGAGACTGAGATTATGAGTGGTTTCTTGTATTTCTTTCAAAGCATTACACGAAATGAACAGATGATCACAGCTCCATACTGCCATCTGGTGTAATTTACAGGGATCACACCATGTGGCAATAATCAGTCACAACTGGATGTTATTGCTGCCGCTGATCTTCTATTAAATCAACTTACCTTTTGGTCCGACCGGGCCCATAATTCCAGGAATACCAGCTTCTCCAGCAGCACCTGCAAAAACGCAGACACGTTTCATCCACAGCTCTCCAACTCTGGGCTGAATTAGTGAAACTTTGCTTGAAGAATAGAATTGATCAGATTTATACCTTTGTCTCCTTTCTCTCCAAAACCTGGTGGTCCTGGCTCTCCTCTTGGACCAGATGGACCCTCACGGCCCCTGATACCTGGAGGGCCCTCTAATCCTGCTTCACCTGATCACACAAACAGGTTTTCAATCACAGTCCTCCTCAGCACGCATGGTTTTATCTGAGCCTTTACTGTGCACTCTACCTGTATTTCCTTTCTGGCCTTTAGGACCCTCAGGACCAGCATGCCCCATGGGACCTGGGGTCAAAGGTCAGTGTAAGTAGAGTGCTCATTCAACTTATTTAAGTAATGATTATAAAATAAGTGGATTTTTATTACTTACCTGGAATTCCTGGATAACCTGTGTCCCCTGTTAAAAAGCCAATATGTTTGTTATATCAAATCATCACAGGTAATTAATATTTTAAAGTATCATGTTTCCAAACCTTTGATTCCAGGATCCCCTAAACAAAGAGAAACATTATTAGTTTCTAAAGAGTATAAAACAATAAAAGTGATGTAATACATTTTCAAAGCCTGAAAACAGAGGTTTACCTTTAGGTCCAGGTAGCCCTCGTTCTAATTTTACAGAAGAAGCCAAAAGAGCTACAACAGAGAACAAATGCCATCAATAAATGTGGATATATTGCTTTTTTTTTTTTAAACAGTGTATTGTACTTTACCCCTGAACGCTTGTGACTGCATCTCAGATCTCATCATGTGCTGGATGGCCAACTGAAGAGTAGCGGCGTCCATCTGTCCTCCGCTCCAAGTAAAACCAGTAAGACCAGTGCCACCAGTGCCGCCTGCACCAAAACCACTGGAGCCGCTGGAGCCGCTGGAGCCGCTGGAGCCGCTGGAGCCCGAACTAAAGCTGGTTCCACTGAAGCTGGTGCCACTGCTGGTCTCAGTGTGGCTGGTCCTAGATTCAGTGATGGTGCCTGTTCCAGCTCCACCACTGCTGCCGCCACCGCCAAAGTAGATGATGGTGTTGCCAGCGCCAGTGCCTCCACCAGCGCCTCCACTAGTGCCTCCACCTACTCCTCCTGCAGTACCACCAGCTGTACCTGCACCAGTGCCACCAGCTGTACCTGCACCAGTACCACCAGCTGAACCTGCACCAACACCAACACCAATAACGGTTGCTCCACTGGTCCCAGAGCTAGCACCACCTGCTCCTGCTTTTCCTCCTGCTGTTCCTCCTGCTGTTCCTCCTGCTGTTCCTCCTGCGGTTCCTCCTGCTGTTCCGGCTCCAACTCCTATTCCTATTCGCGTGCCCGTCCCTGTACCTCCAGCTCCTCCCATGTACAGCTTGTTGTCAGTACTGGACCCTCCGCCCGCTGCTCCGTCCAGGTGAGTGTTGATTTCATTTCCGCCTGAAAGCCGACTGGTATGAGCGGCAGCGGCGGCGGACTCAGCCTCCAGCGTCGCAACACGATTCTTTAACTTCCTCACATCCTCAGCTGAGAAAGACAAAAAATAAAATACTACATTAATACAAGAGGTGTAAGAAATTGTTGTGATGTTTTATTTGGCAATATTGCCCAAAACAGCTGTATTCATATTTTGGTATTTTCCTTTACTGAAAAAGCATGGGTAGGCTTACTGCTCTTATCCTCACCATCACCACCACATCAGTTATTACTTTGGTCTCATTATTCATATCTCTGTTCATAATATCTGTCAGACTGATGTGATAGCTGAACGTTGTTTTAATAAATGCACCTAAACAAAATCCTGGATCTCAGCGTCTCTGTTATATAGGCCTCTCAAAGTGTGTCACAAATCTATTTAGGACCCCCTCTCACCCCATCAGCAGCTAAAAGGTTTGTTTTGGAAGCCGCAGCATTCACTGTTCAGATTATTAAATAAAATGTATTTACTAAAATGTTGTGCATGTAGTGGTGACCTAGACTTGTTTACAGGTGAGGCTTTTTGAAAAATATGTTCAAAATAAAAATTGCAGTATATGGCTTTTGTTGCAGTATTGTGATATATCGATATATATTGTACTGTGATACTTATATATCGAGATCATATTATTGCCAGTATACAGCCCTAATAAATACAGCAGCTTACCTAAAGGCAGACAGCTAAAACATAGCAAGAGTAGAAAATGCAGAATTGTATTCAAGGTGCGCAGTATTAACATTTGCAACAGCGTCTGCAGCTGCTGTCTTTACAATGCGGCACTATGCACTATTCTGACCAGGCATGGTTCTTAAGCCTCCATAGTACCAAACACCATCCAGTGTCTGTATGCAAGGTCTTATATAACAACATGTTGAAAGTTCAGCTCTGATTTAAACTGTATTACAAAATGAAGGGGTTGGATCAGTTCAGAACAGTCCATTTGCAACATATTAAAAAACTTAAAAGGACGCAGATTAAACACAGATGCATCAGTGATCCTAGCCAAAAACTCCACATTCTTAACATCTGCTCAGAACAGCCAGTTTGTCCCAAGCCTGTGAGTACATTTCCTCTTTTCATCATCAGCCTTTGTCCCTTTTCACTGTAATCACTTTTAGCTCTTAATTCAGATGTCCGCAATATGTAATACAGTAGATGATAACAACTGCAGGGCTCTGGTGTCCTAAGTGAGTCTCGTCTTCAGTTCAGAAACCTTTTCCCAAGACTTCCTGCCAAAATCTAATTAGCCAAAGCCAAACATTTAAACACAGACACAGCCAGTCCCCTCTGACTGATAAAAAGTGCAGATCTCTAGGGCAACCACAAAAAATTCATAATGATATCCCACTACCGCTTATTTTCAAATTACTTTTAACCAGTACTTTACATTTGTATATAACAAGTTTAACCCTAACCCTAACCCAAGTGATTATTTTACTGTATACTGTATACATTTAAGCCCTAATGTATTTATACCCTGGCTTTGCACAACAACCCAAAACACACAGCCAAAGAGGTAAGTAAATGAAACAGGAGCAGGATCAAGGAATTGAATTGGCCAGGACCAGAGTCCAGACCTGAATCATCCCATAGTGAAATGTGTGCAGAGAACTGAAGACCAGAGAAATGACAAGAAAGCCTTCTGACATCAAGGGCCCGGAGATCTATGCAAAAAGACTGGTCCAAAATCCCACTGGAAATGCATAAAAACATCTCAACAATTAGAAAAATCAACATGTAACAGCTGTGATACAAAAAATAAAGCCTGTGAAATGGTACGAATAATTTGGGATTTGGACCTTTTTGTCAAAATGCTAGATTAAATGTGCTATATTATGCTTTTATTCATGTTTTAAACCAATCTTAGTCACCACTAGAAAAGCACTACAATCATTACTTTACTACTGCCATAAAGAAACAAGTGAAGAGACCAGCAGAGGGCAGCAGAGGGCAGAGCTGTTACAAGAGAACTATGGAAAAAGAGCTTTTAATTTCCTTAAACTTATTGTATGATGCCAGTTTTTTACAAAATGAAAAATGTCTGTGAGGAATCAGTGGAAACAGAGCTGTACGCTGTGTTTTTGGATAAATGAATGAGAGCAGACTGGATGTAGAGGGCTTGTTAATTGGTCAGTGCTTCTTAGAGTGGATGGGGGTTCATGGGAGAGGCAGAGGTTTGAGGAATTGAGAATTTTGAGACCTCAGAATAGTCGTGCCAGAGAATACAGGATTACTTAAACATGTGTGAATGAAGCAAAACATGACTCCAGGTATGTTTTTGATGAGGGAACAACATTATAACATCGTAGAAAGCTCAGAAAAGTTGATTTTGTATAATACATCCCCTTTAAATAAAAATAGCTAAAATTTCTCATTAGTATATTTAACACAATCCAGTAAAAAATCACTTTAACTTAAAATGTGGCCAGGGTAAGGTCAATATTACCTGTGTAATGGTTTTTAAAGGCCTGCACACGCTTGACCACTCTTACCAGGTTTTTCAAAAGTGAAAGCTTAAAAAGCAAAACGATTGATGTCATTAGGTAAAAATTCCCAAATCCTGCTCCACTGACAATGAATGCCAGACTTCATGGCACTGGGACAAAACCCTCTCGGATCATATTTCCAGGCAGAGGAGTGCATTTACTTACTCATAGCTCCTAGAAACTGTGTGCAATAACATTCACTTCCTTGTAAAACCCAAAACATTTTATTGGTTTGGTCCCAGTGAGCTCCCCAGAGAGATTAGCCTTTGACATCTCTCCCCTGTAAACTTAATTCTTTTATCTTTAGCTGGTGCATCTGGGGGATTTGTGTTACTTTGTGTTGACTTACCCAGAGCGATGAGGCCAAACAGGAGTCCGAGGAGGAGAAGAGCGAGGAGGAGAAGACCCAGCAGCCATTTCCACCAAGAGCAACATGAATCAGAACAGCAGCAAAAACCCCCGCCTCCGAAAACCCCACTGTCCCGCCGGATCTCTGAGCACATCAGAACAAGTTTATAATGGTATGACAAAACAGCTATCATGCAAAATACTGTGTGGAATAAAATATAAACCTGCATATGTGGCTTTGTCTTTCATCAAAACTCCAGAGCTTCCATCTGGAAAATAGATATCAAATTTAATATACTTTTAAGGTTTTTTTTTTTTTTTTTTTTTGGCACTGTCATGTTGGAAGTGTCACTTACAGTACGAGTTTCCAAGGTCTGCCTTAAGCTGACCGGCGTCACCGTAGCTCGCAATAAGTTTCTCTTTCTTGATGGAGTCTCCAGACAATGAGCCTGCACAGACATTTATCATAAACAATTGTGCATGAAAAATTTATTTGGATGTTTTTGTGTGACACATGAGCCAACAGTATTAATGTCCTGAGTGTGACAGAAAAGAAAACATCTGGAAAGCACATGAGTCAATTTGATATTACATTATTTAAAGAGACGCAAAAAATAATTTAATTTAGCTCTTTCTGTGCCTAATGAAATGCAATTGAAGTCTCAAGTGAGATAACTGTTTCTGTTCCCATCAATCAAGTCATTTCTTGCAGCAAACAAACAATAACAGTATTTTTTCTAGGCAGTACATTATGAGCTGTGTCAGTGCAGGATTGGTTTGGCACAGGTAACCCCAAAACACCGCCTGCTACATAAACACTGATGCACAAGTGCACTTAAAGTTGTGTTGGAAAATTATATTTATATCTTGTTTAAAGCTACTTAAACATCACTTAAACATGAAGGCATTGCCAATATCTAATAAAAAGACGAGCGTAAATCCTGTTGTGTGGCGGTGTGAGGCCGGAGGTAAAGCTGTATTAGCTAAAGTAAACAGGAGACTGTTTCTTGTTGCTAATATGGCCTATGCTAGATTTATTTTTCAAAAAAGCACAACATTTTGCAGATTTTATTCCAATAACATTTTCCTATTTATACACGGAAGTCCAAAGTGCTCAGGAAGTTTTTCTCAAATAAATATTCTGCATTGAAGTTGCTGTTTGGTGCTTGGGAACAAAAAACTGGTGCAAAAAACTGAAGTATAAAATGCCTTTATTATTTTGGCTACATGATTATATAAAATCTTTGAAACACTTTAAAAACATAGTGTGGTTGGTTATAAGTCTAAGTCTAAGTACAACCGCTATGTTTTTATATAATCATATTATAGCTGCGTGAAATAAAGGCTTTTATACTTCAGGTAAAAGAAGAGTGAATGTTTTTTCTTCACATTCTTCTATTTATTGACTGAAATGCCTAATTAATATCTTAAAGGTGCAGTGTGTATTGCTTTGGTGACATCAGGTGGCAACATTAGGGCAAGGGCACGCTTCTCTTCATCTCTGTGCTGACGGTAGCTCAGAAGGGACATTTTGTTGTGTATGATCATAATACTGGAGAAAATGTGTGACGGTAAGTTTTTTTTTCTTTTATTCTAAGAAGAGCAGAGTGCATACAAATTACAAACAAAAAATCTGATAAATCTATAATGAAAAGCTACATTTAAGTGTGTCTTCAAATAAATTAGTATTAACCAAAGCTAAACTGTGTAATATGTAACTGACCTCCTCCAATGTGCACACTGCTGCCACTTGTGAACTGCTTTCCACTGTCTTTGGCCAAGATGAGCGTTTCCCCATCTCTCTTGGCTGCAAGATTTTCCTTATCTGAGGCTACAAACCTCTTATAGGACTCCTCTGTTTGAGATCTAGTGGCTGAAAACCGATTCTCAAGTTAGTATGGCATAAAAATGGTGAAATATTTGGTGAAATCTCTATATTCTTACCTGTGGAAACTCCAGAGCCAAGGACAGCTCCACCACCACCGCCGCTGGATACATTTTTCTGCACCCCATACCCTGTAAAGGACACGAGAGAAACAGTACGCACATGTAAACACACACATACACACAGGTTAGGAGAGAAACTTGTTGTCGTGTTTTGTCCGCACCTCCCAGGCTGGCACTGGTGTTGGCTCCACTGGTGGTGAGCACACTGCCAGACGTGGGCGCCAGATTATTCTGAAAACCATACACTGAAAAGAGAGATGCCATATTTAACACCTACTGTAAAGATTTCTTCATTTCTAGGCACTTTAAAAGAAAATCTGCTAAACTCCAGCTGTTTTTGTTTTGTGTAGTACATAAACAGTGGATGGTAATTCATTATGTGCAGTATTTTCCCATTTATAACCCAGTAAACAAAGTCTAATTGTCTATATACGCATCTGAATGGATTGGATTTTTAAAGACTTTTAGGAATGTGATTGTTCATTTTTAGTACATAATTTATAATAATTAAAAACACTCACATGATGTAAACACTATGCACTAAATGTTTAAGACACCAGAGAACCAATATGTGGGAGTGTATGGTGTTTATATCATATTGACACTTCACAAGAAGACTTAATTTAATCAAACTTCACTGAATTATGACGGACTAGGTTATGTCAGTCACTTTGAGCCAAATCCAATTTTACTATAGTTGTATCTTGTTTTGTTCTGTTTTTAATGATGACTGTGTGAATTCAGAGCGACCTTTCCCATACATAGTTTCAATCAAATGCTTTTGGCAAACTACAATCTGCTGTTGGTGCAATTGCTGGTCTGAATATTTTGGTTCTTAATACCAACTTCATTTTTCTATTGCAAATAAATGTGTATTCTTTTCATGGCTATGGAGATCAGCAATGCCATCCTCCCTCCTGTGCCAAAAGTAAATTTCCCATAAATGTTTCCCATAGACTTTTCAAAAAATACATGTTAAAGGAATAAAAGCTCAACTCAGCTGATCAGCTCTTTATGACACAACAATATAACACAATTCACTTAGATTAAAAAAAAAACTTGAGAAATTGTCGAAATACATTTGTAGCTTTGCCTTTTTACAAGTGTGAGATTTTTTATTTATTTTTTATTGAAATGAATGGTGTTATTGTTACATCGCTAAAATAAACGACCACAGTCATGTTCATCTTCATTTTTAGGTAACTTTTAATTTCCATGGTTCATTACCAGGGTAAATTCAGGTTTTGTCTTGAGATATTTAAGACCTTATTTAAGACTTTTTAATGCTACTTGAATGAAATTTAATGCCAGGATCACTCACAAAACACAGTAATGAGTTAAATATCCACTCAAGGGTTTTATTTTAAAAGCCTGAGGAAATAACAGTTCTGCATTAAAAATAAATCCTAAAACTGAATCATACATTTCACTGATAAAGGCTCTTCAGTGAGTGTATTGTGATGTTTTTGCAACATTACACAGCTCATATATAGTAGACCTATAACAAAAGCTTTTGGAAATGTACAAACTAAAGGCTCATTCAAGTGGCTTAAACCGAAAACATTATTATTACCAACTCACAAATAAGGTATAATGTATTTTCTATTATTAGTTATGAAGTATTACTTTAAAATATTCTTTTTTTTTCTTTCTTTTTCTTTTTTTTTTTACAAATACAAGGCTCTAGTTGGGGCTGAACATACTGCTCACTGTACTACTTCTCACGATACAATGATTTGTGTGATTATTTTGATAAATGTAAAAGTATTCACTGATCTATATAATAACAACAACACTAAAAAGACCTTTTCATTAAATTTAAGACCAAGATGAACAGAATTTAATACCTACAGATAAGATTTAATACTTTTGAGGCCTTGATTTTGAGCATAAAAACACGTTACCTATTGGATGGATTTAGCAATAGTAAGCAAATGTTTTTAACTAATAATAGAAGAAAAAATGTATTAAGTACTTAAAAGTACATACAATACATTTTTAACAGAATTTCTATTTCAGGGCTCTACATCATGGTCACGTGTTTCCCATACAAAGCTGATTAGCCTACGTCAAACGTTTAAACTTTAAATTTCCTTTAAAGTTGTGCTCTAAAGAACGAGAGTTTTATTTGGAAATTATGAGAATGAGAAGTCACAAATAAGGCAGTTTACAGCTCTCCATATTGCAGCTACAAAAAATAAAACCTGAGAAACTGAGAAGATTGTCACTCTTTTTCCAGATCTTTAAGTGGCACTGTTATGTTACGTGTTATGTGAGTAAAAACCATGCTTGTGTTTCATGTGCTCTGCTGTGGATGCTTTAATACCTGACAGGGAGGAGGGAGACGCGGGGCTGAGCGGGACGGACCCTCCCATGTTGTTGGTGCTGACCTGGTAGCTGTAGCTGGTGCTGCCGGCTGTGGCCACACCTGAGGAGGGCAGCGTGGCCGAGGACCAGGTGAAAGCCGGGAGCACTGCGTCCAGCGTAGCGTTGTCATACTGAGCTGAGCGCACAGTGGAGTGGCCCGACTTCACGCTGACGTCATACTGACTCGACTTCGCCCCCGAGTCGAAATGGTCCGGCTTCAGACCCAGATCGTACTGCCCGGACTTCAGACTCATGTCGTAATGGCTGGACTTGTAGCCGGTGTCAAACTGCCCCGAAGCCAGACTGCCACTGTACGTACCTGCTTTCACACCTGAGTCATACTGCCCTGACCTCACACTGACGTCGTACGCACTCGTCTTTAAGCCTGTGTCGTACTGCCCCGACTTCAGACTCACATCCCGCTGACCGGTAGTGAACGGGCCGAAGGAGATGGTGTTGTCGTAAAGGCCGGTGGTGTCGATGAACTGGTCTGATCTCACGCCAGAGTCAAACATGCTCGAAACTGAAAAGAAAACACGTGAAATATAGTTTACATTTATGTTTACATTTCTGTGGTCAATATATTGTAAAGTTATTGTTATTGTAATATCAGCAAATACAATATTGTTATGGTGCTCCATCTGACAAAGATTTACACTTGCTTTTAAAAGTCCTTAATCACGGTTTAGTTTCTGTTTTGAGGTAACACTTTAGAATAACTCACAATATATTATAAATCTTCCACATATGCTGCATTTTGACAACATTGGGCCTCTTAAGAAAGTTACATAAGGACCCCTGCTAAAAACTGCTCGAGAGAACCAGGACAGATTCATGACACATATTCAGGCAGCCAGATTCATCTGGGGCAGGGGTGGGGGGTGGCATGTAGAGCCATGGCGAGGGCCCACAGTAATATTGGAGTGTATACAGAGGGGACTGGGACAGAGGACAGAGACTGAGGTGGGACTGCTCACTGCTGAGCAGCACAGAGGCAAATAGTAGTAATAATAGTATTATTTTTATGAGAAATAATTTGTAAAAAAAAAAAAAAAGTAATATATAATCAGACTGAAAATATTTTTTTTCTTCCTTTATGAGTTTGATAAAATTATAAAGAGTCCTCAGATCCTGTTCTTGGAATTTGTTCTTCCAGAAGAATATTTTACTGATAAGAAAAAAAAAATACAAATGCCAAAATCCTCCTAAGTAGGGCTTAAGCACAAATTCACATGAAAGAAAGTGTCATGAATGAGGCCCAATGTCTCTAGTTATAAATGGCAAAAATTCCATTTAGTTCACTTCACCTGCAAGTTTACTTTTTATATATATGATAACATCTTCAGCCTCAGAAAATGCACAAACATATATAACTGTTATATTGTTTGTGTGTATTTCTTAGTTTGTACAAGCAATTAATATTAAATTATCAAAAAAATCCTTCTCTGCCCCTACACTCACACACATTGCACCTCTATTTAAGTCTGTGTCTGGAAATACTTTCAGAGCAGATCATAGGAATAGTTTTACTAAACTTGATTAATTGTATTCATCTGGAGAGTTTTCATAGCTTTATGCCTACTTACTGACAACATTGCTCAAGTGTTAGACTCTTTAAATAATGACTTTATCTTGCGTATGAGCACGAATGCTTCGCTGGTGACTCAAAGAAGCTGATAATGAATGAGAGCGGAGCTAAATTAGGCCATGTTTGGACTGTGAGACAGAGGCGACGTGTGGAAGTGTTGTACTCTGTGTACTCTGTGTATATGAGGTAATGAATACCTGACTGAGTGGCCACCGAAACAGTCTTGGGTTCGGCAGTGACCTTCTTGGGTACGGGCAGAGTGATGGAGGCGCTGGAGGAGCGGGTCGGGCTCACGCTGTTGGAGCGGCCTTTCAGAAGCTTCTTCACATCGTCCAGCTCTGTCCCTGAAACCACACAGTCACTTTGTTAACTCTGCATTGTTTTTTACAAGTTATTAAAGGCCCAGTTTTTAATAATGGCTTATATATCTGTTCTAAAAGCTCCTCACTCTCATATATTTGTGTTTTATCTGTTTAATGTCAGATCTGTTCCTCTTTTGTTTTGTTTGTTTGTTTGTTTGTTTGTTTTGTGGTGTAAGAAGTTGTATCCAGCACTGAAATTGATATCTTTCCAGTTGAACTTGATCCAAATGGGGCCCCACCTCCTCATTTTATTCAACTAAAGAATTTGGTGTTTTATGTTCAAATTAAATTCTGGTTTATAGTAAAGGATAGAAAACCGAAAACTATTCAGGTACATAAAGATTGTTGGTCATGAGAGATGTTGGACAAGTTGTACATCAAAGAGAGTCGTATACTTTGCTATGGTGTATATTTTAGTGATATGTTCGGGACGTATATGACAGCACAGAAATACGAGCCTCTCTGTCTAACTGTGGGTCGCTGAAGGGGCACCACATATGACACAGTCTGGTATTCAACCCAACCCTGACCCCTTCTATATTTGTGACGTTCCTCGTCCTCTGAGGCGACAAAGAGAGTAGTTACTTTTAGTTGAGTAACTTTGAGTACAAACTTTGGCATCTGTGCCTGTCTCTGTATTGTGTTTAAAGTTTCTTGTGCCTTAATTTATGCTATTGTACTTTAATTTGACTATTTCTTGGTTTGTTTGGAAATTCCAGAATTTGCAAAATACTTTATATTTTCTGTCTGATTTTTTAATTTTTATTTAATGTACCACTTGCATTAGTATGTACATAATCATATCTTATAATCATATATGACTTATTGTACAATGTAAATTTTATATTATGCTTTGGCTAATTTTGTTTTGTTGTATTGTATATTTATGTGTTATTTTCTTGTTGAGTTTTTCCCTGGATAAATAAAGTTTAATAATATCTGGTACTTATTAAAATTCATCTGTATAGAAAGAGTTTATACTTAAAGCCTAGTTTGTGACTACACACAACTTAACTTAAACACATTGTTTTGTTCATATCTGTATATTTTTTAAGTTTAAATTAGTCTATTTATATCTATATCTATATTTTACTTTATTTTTTTCTGCATGCTTTTTATTATATGTTACTTGTTTTGTGTTTGCAAAAAATAACCAAAGCAAATTCCTAGTGATGTGAAACCTTTTTGTTTACACTGGCAATAAAAATGATTGTGATTACATTAATACTAAAACATAAACCATGTTATGTCCTAACAGTTACTCAGTACTTAAGCAGTTTTTCCACCATTTTTACTTCCAATGACTAATTATTTGGATGACTTTTTACTTTTGACTTACTTTTGACTTCAACTTGACTTGAGACATATTATTTTGAAGTGAAAGTACTCTTGGTGGTGGTTCATTAACTCAGGTATGTAAGTTACTATTCAGTGAACCAGCTGCTGTTAAATTACAGTGGCTGAGAATCTGTGTCATAGGTGGCAATTTGCAAACTTTAAAGAAGAAAAAAAGTCCTAAGAAAGTTAAAATATTCAGACACATACCAGAGCACGTCTGTAGTAGATTCACACCAGACCACTTTTATGCCATCAATTGTTTTTTGATCAATAACTCTTTAATTATCTGACTCACAGCCTTTAGATTCTCTCCTCTTGATATATGGACAGAATAAAATACACAATTAGGGTTAACTGTTAGAATAATTGCACTTATAAACCAGCAGGGGGAGCGTCTAAAGTTTGCCAGAGTCTGACCTAAACCAGGGAGGTGCTGCTGTGACTCAAGTGTGCCATTGTTGCCAGCAGCACACATTTGTCTTTCTATTTTTTCTCCCTCTTGCATAAACACAATGGGGAAAAAAAATCCCATTAGACTCTAGTTTCAAGCTCAGCACTTTCCTCCTATCTCCTAGAGTTATGTCTACAGTGTGCACATGTGTAACTAATCCGGATTTCACTGTCCTAAACGTGCATGTGAGAACAGGAGAAGGAATGCTATACGGGTGATTTAGTGAACTTTTTGACAAGGACATCATTCAAAGAAATACTGCTCTGATGGCCCGGAGTCTGTGAGAATAGACCCCATATTGGAGTTGAATCGAATAAAGATGCTTTTGTTGCTTTATGAGGGGTTACATAACTTTCCCCGTGTTTCCAGTGCACTTACATCTGGTGGCTGAGGGTGAAGCGCTCTGCAGCCTGGCTCGGATCTCGCTCTCTGCGAGAAAACACACGCACAGAAGAATTTAGATTCAATAAAAGCTAAGACAGGACGAGTCACAGTCAGATGGTCAGTTCTTAAAGAGAACTGATGACTACCTCTGCTTTCACTTCTTCCTCTGGAGTTGCCGGAGCCTAAGAGCAAAACATAAGCATATAAGTGAAGTTGGATGAACATTAAGCAATCACACAATGCATATGGTTGTCATTCGCACTCACAATAGTTCCCATAATCTTTGCGAGTGAATTCAGGAGAGGAATTTGCACTGGAGCTTCCTGGATGAAAACACAGTAAGTAATAAAAAAAGTAAAAAAACCTCACCCTTGTTCCCTTCTGCTTCCTCCCTTTCTCTCTGTGTTTAAAAACCACACAGTGACAATGCCAACTCAAACAGCTCACCGTCATAGCCTCCAGATCGGCTCGACACGACCGTCCTCTCTCTGAACGCCGGTGAATGTCCCCCGCTTGAGCTGGCAGCCTGCGTCCTCCTGGCGCCGCCGGTCGAGCTGCTGGACCTCACCTTTGTGACCGAGCTGACCATGTAGCTGCTGCCCCCGCCTCCACCGCCGCTGCCACTGCCATAGCCCTCCACGTCCAGGAAGCCCCCGCTGATGCCACCACCGTCGCCTCCTCCTGAGGAGTCCCCGCTCAGGTAGACCCCAGAGGAGGAGGCGTAGGTGCTGCTGTTCATCCCGACAGAGGCTGCACGGACAAGAGAAGTGTATGTTTTTGTGGTTGTTGAAGGAAATTGTGATAGTCCTCAAAATAACACGTATTGTATTCTTCAAATTTGTAACAACTCCTCATGTTTTATCTGCCCTACATGTCAAACTCAAGTATCCACCTTTGGAATATATTTTGGTTTTCATGAGCAAGAACATTTACAGCCGAATGTGAAGCGGCTGGGATGAGAATCAGCACCTCCAAGTCGGAGGCCATTGGTTTTGAATCGGAAAAGGGTAGCTTGCCCTCTCCAGGTCGGAGGAGAGTTCCTACTTCAAGTGGAGGAGTGGAAGTATCTCGGGGTCTTGTGAGGGAAGAATGGAACATGAAATTGACAGGAAAATCTGTGCAGCGTCTGCAGTAATTTGGTTGTTGTATCGGTCTGTTGTGGTGAAGAAGGAGCTGAGCTGAAAGGGAAAGCTCTCAATTTAGTGGTCGATCTACGTTCCTAAGCTCACCTATGGTCAGGAGCTTTGGGCTGACTGAAAGGACAAGGTCCCGGATACAAGCGGCCAAAATGAGTTTCCTCTGCAGGGTGGCTGGGCGCTCCCTTAGAGTTAGGGTGAGGAGCTCGGTTACCCGAGAGGAGCTCAGAGTAGAGCCGCTGCTTCTCCACATTAAATGGGGCTAGATGTTGTGGCTTGGTCATCTGTTCCAGATGCCTCCTGCACGCCTCCCTGGGGAGGTGTACCAGGCATGTCCCACCGGGAGGAGGCCCCGGGGAAGACCTAGGTCACGCTGGAGGGACTATGGCTCTCAGCTGGCCTGAGAACACCTTGGGGTTCTTCCAGGGGAGCTGGAGGAAGGGTTCGGGGAGAGGGAGGTAGTCTAAGCAGGGCTTAGACTGCTGCCGCCACATCTTCTTCCAGATAAAGCAGAAGAAGATGGATCGGTGAGTAAGAAGGTAAAAAAACTAGGGGTCAAGGCCAAAATGAGATTGTGTATAGTGTTTGGTTTCCATAATGAAAAATAGCAGATAATATGGGTTGGTGTCTCTGTGGTGCCTCTATTTTCTTCTCTATCTGCTTAATGATAACATGACATCAAACTATTAGTGGTTTTAATATCATGGTTCAGATTATTCCTTAATTTCTAAGCTTAATTAAAACTAATAAAATTAAAACACACAAAGACAATTTAATGTGCAACAACAACCTATTAATAGTTACTTGTGCTCTTTTGCCTGAGACGGCCTGTTGCTCATTAAATAAATTGTTCGTGCTGTGTGATTTCTGGCAGCATCTACCGCTGACATTGCTGACATTTCAGTTCCACACCTCACACTCATACAAACACCTACGGTAGCCCTGGTGGGACACGCTATTTTCTAAAACCCAAGAGGAATAAGTCAGATGATTTAAGTAGAAAATGTAATTTCCTCTGGTTTCTGTAGAAATTTTCACTATTTTTAAGAACAGACAAATGCAAAAAAACTGTTTAAAGACGACTACCAACACTGAAAAATACAGTTTCAAATGTTTTTTTTTTTTTTCTATTTGGTTACTGTGAGCTATTTTCATCAGGCTATTTTGCTTTGAACTAAACTAGAAACTAAAAGTTGTTGATGACAAATGTTCAGAGTACATTTTTACAGCTTATTTTACCAGCAGCTAAGACCTTAAAAACCCTTCAGTAAAACCCTGATTCAGACTCTTAAACATGCCCACTTTCTTTTTGCCCGAGTGGAAAGTCGCTCTCACATGAAGAGAAATAAGTTCCACTGCTGTTCTGGGTTAAGACATTCTTCTCCAAGCCCAGCCCTCCAACACCACTGGACATATTCCTGTGATTTGATCCTCCGGTTCCCTCTAGCAACCAGAAGACACACAGAGCAAAACAAGAAAAGAAGTGTTACTCATCATCCGGGAAACTTCCTCCTGAAAAAAAACACTTGGCTATAATTATTCTATTATGTTTTGGGGGGTTTTCAGTGTTGATATTAACCCTTCTACACCCTTAAGACATTTTTTTTATGTTTTGTTTTTATGTTTTTGTGGATAACTTTTGCTGTGTTGATTCACATGGCATAGAATTTGGATGAATTTTTAGATTTCAGGATTTTTGTTTTTCCTCTTAAAAATTGTCTATAAAAATAATCACACCTTTACTTAGACATTACGTGCCATTGACTCCCATTCAAACGACATTTTTATAATACACTGCCATTGCTATATAATTTCACATTTTATTACTTATTACTTATTATGGTTTATTATGGTTTCATGATAGTGAGGGATTGGAATTTTAGTTTTTATTGTTTTCTACTAGGTGGCGCCATTTCCCCAGATATGGTAGATAGAGGTATAAATGGGGAAATTGTCCCATTAGTGTTTGTATAAATTATGAGCCTGCAAGCCAAATAAACAAAAAAAAAAAAAAAAAAAGAACTAAAATGATTTGGGAGTGTTTTAGGGTTGTCATAAATTGGTGTGAAAGTGTTTGTTGAGAAATTTGTTTATTTGTGTTTGAGTGAGCACGCATCCAAAACGTAGTCTTTACTGAAATCTGATGACTCTGTGTGTGCTGGATGTGTATGCGCCACAAAAACTGAAATTTAAGGGTTAAATTTCATAAACAGAATTCATTTTTACTATGTATGATGAGGTACTGAAGTTAATCATTGTAACCATGAAAAAAAGAATTATCCATTAGGACCTAGGTGTGACTAAAAATGTTGCATCTACACAAAAATGTAAAATCTAATAAAATCAATCATAATGCCAGTTTTTGACACTCCCAATCCATTTTTTGTGCCTTAAGACTAAAAAGTGTGGCTAGTGTGACCAAAAAGTTAGGGGTGCAGGAGAGTTAAAAGGAGCGAGAGTAGAGGGAAGCTTACTTGGTGGCAGAGAAGTCAATCGACTCGAGGATGTGGCGATTTCAGTCACAACTGCTTAGACAAAGGAGAGGAAGAGAAAGATTAGTGTTAGACACAGACATCTCTTTATTTTATGATGAATGATTAGTTCTATAAGGCTGATTATACACTATCATTACAGTTGGCAGGCGCTGAGGGTTCGCATTGGGGCGGGCTGACACAGTGATGATGTGAGGGCTGAATTAACGACAGTGTTTACAGCCTGGGTGAGCCGTCTCGCCGCACTCTCACAATGTGAAGGGCTATGACGGACTGCGCGGGCGATAAGGAGCCGTCACTCAATCTCCTGTGTGTTCAATGTCAAGTATGTGCAGGTCGTAAACTACCAGCCACGGTATAGCCACGTTTTCACTGTCAGATCCAAGCTGTAAGCGTGCCTCAACAAGCCCAGCATACTCTTTGTGCCAATCCCAAGCCTGGATAAACTGCACACTATAGGAAGATTGATGATTTGCTGTGGCGATCCCAGAAAGGAAAAGCCCAAAGACATAAAAAAGTATGGCACAGGGCGAGTTGGTTACCCCTAAAGTGCAGGGTGTCTGTGGGGGGAAAGACGCATTAGCTGTGTAAACAATGAAGTCATTCTATGGGGGGTAGGGTTACTTGGAGAAATAAATTATACTTGACGTGACCTTTGAACTGTGGGTCTGTTGCCCTGTAGGTTCATGAAGAAGTCACTCAGTCCTTATGTGCAGTAAAGGAGGGTTATTCTCAGTAACAAAAGTTAACATTTTAAGGCAAACGCTGCTATCTACTGTCTTTCCTTTCTGCTTTTTGTCTTACAGTTATCACAGAAAATAATTCACCTCCTAGCACACAATAATTTGCATTTGCATGGGACGATCACAAAAAGTACACTGGCTTGTGAATCCTGTGAATGGAAATAATAAATATAAATTGTCACTTGTCAATTGTCTAATGCAGTATAGATGCAATGTTTTTCTAAATAAGAACCGTAAGACACTAAAAGAGCTGTTGCTCATTAGGTCCTTGTGCGTTGGCTTATTTTGAAAAACATTTTAGCATTTTGTCTTGTGCAAAAGAAAGACCTGCTTTATTTGGGAGAACACTGCCATTTTGTGTTTCTCCTCTTTATCTAATTTTTCAAAAGAAGCTCGGTCATTGACCAAGGTTTCTGCAGGGTTCAACAAGTTGAATTTAAGACTTTTTTAGACCTTTTTAAGACCAATTTTGAAGAAAATTAAGACCTATTTCATAAGCACACAGTGTACAAAAAGCTGAGTCGTAAACTGGGGTTGCCATGTTTAATTACAACCATTTGTTACAAAAAAAACCTTTTGGTCTTGGTAAGGAAAGATCTGTAATATCGGTGATGGTTAGCAATACACCTTTGAGCATTAAGTGGCCATTTTGGAATAAGCTAGGTCAAATCTAGCCTATGTGACATATTTAAGACCTCTTTAAACAGATTTAAGTGTAATACTCTGCATCTTGACAAGACTTTCTAAGGCCTTAAATTCATATTTTTTATTTAAAACTTTTTTAGACTTTTTAACCCTGTAGAACCCAGACATAGAAATATTTGTTGGAAAAAAACATCCGTGCTAAATTTTAGTCAACGGGGATGGGTAAAAACAAAAATTTGTCAATATTTTTGGTAAGCAGCATTCATGAATTAGTTAATACATTTTAAAAAAAGACTCCTACTTTTTTGCCATGATCTTTGAATTATATGCTGCATATTTGCAACAGAGGGTGCTACGGGGTTAAGACCCTGGGGAAACCCTGTGGAGTGAATAGGCTGCTTTACTTTGACATAGGTTTTACACAGGATCCTGAGCAACCCTGTCCATGTATTCAAGCTTGGGACTGGAACAAAAGGTACCCTGGCTTTGTGATGCCCTGTGGCCGGACTGGACACATTTCACAAGTTATGCTTTCATCTAATGCAATACAGAGAGTCTAGGACTAGAAGTGAATGCAATGTTTCAAATTCACAAGCCACAAGACGCCATATTTTTTCTTTTCTTTTTTTTTTTTTTTTTTTTTTGTATATTGGAAAAAAAATGCTGCCTTGTAACTCTCATTTAAACTTCTATCCATCACTAGTCCACAGGCTGCAGAATATATCTCCACATTGTGGTAATTGCACTACAGAGTTGAAACCATAGAAGAGGCGTGAACAAAAAGGTGCAGGATGTTATGCCTAGTTTAGTTGCTTCATGTCTCTTTTGACAACAGAAACACTTTAAAAGCATACCGTATACTGCCAAGACCTGTGTCAGACTCCTCCAGTAGATACGTGGTATGCAGTACTGACAAATACTTGAGCAAGGTGTACTCTGTAGCGATTTTCTGTGTTGACCTTGTACTTTGTATGTCCTATGTACTTTCTCATTAATTTTTATAGGGCTCACAATAATAGGAAAGCATGCAATATCTGTTCTAGATGTTTTAACATGATATATTTGAATTTAGCTTCGGGTAAAGGATTTTTAATTTTAATTAAAAATGAATGAGGAAAAACAGTCTGTACTTAGAAGAGCCTAAGGGAGAAGGCATGTTGTTTAAAATAAGCACTTTTATTAATATCATAGTTCATTTGGAAATTGAAGCCAATGTAATGAGACAAATTATAGGCATTTTTTTATTCGGAGAAGCTTTTTTTTCTCAGTTAAAACTTGTTCTTGTTCACCAAAAGACTTTCATTCTTTCAGGTGACCTCTGTCTGACCGTGCGGACACAAAGCCACACCATCTTGTCTGTTTTTCTTTCTTTGTGTCCTCGGTCCTAGGACAACAAACTGTTTTGGAGAAGTACAAGATGAACCAAATTGGCGCTCACGACTGACACGTAAAAATCCAAGAGAGACTAATTGCATGCTTCAGGAGGATTTCGGTCAGTGTCAGGCATGTAATCAGCCGTTCTTTGACCTCTTCTTGCTTCCTCCACCAAAAAATGTCAAGAGGACTAGAGCCAAGATTCGATTTAAACTCCAGCCTGGATGCAGCAAGACGTAAAGATGACTTCCATTCTCATGAGCAAGAGCAAAAGTGGAAACTATGAGCAGCCCAAGTGACAGTCAGCTCCCCCCAAAAGAGAAGAGAAACACCCAAAAACAGGCAGCATACTGCTTGGTTTGTGCAAGTGTCAGACTAAAATCACAGGGCGTAAAGACAATTTTTGTAGCCACAATAAAAACTGCAAATACCCAGGATTTTGTAACTCTGTTTTTGTGAAAATGTTTAGGCGTGATTAGTTTTGTGGGAGGTAAGGCATATCCCAGTGAGTCTGCAAATAAAACTAATCCTGTCTTTGTAGTTGAAGACATAATTTGACAACTAAGTGCTTTTCCCACTCAAAAACGTAAATTTAAAGATGGAGTAAGATTTACAAGCTTCGTCTCTGAATGCTGTCTTTAGTAATAGCCTCGTGTAGCATCAATGGTCTAATCTTAAATGCTCAAATATATAAAGTACACAATAATTTTGCCAAAATAACGTTGTCTCCAGCCCAAGTTATAAGCTAAATCACCATGCGTGGTTCGATGTGGCAGCATAATACCAGTATTTCAATTAAATTTTACTTGACTGATATGATTAATACTTGTTTATAATGTTTTTAGAGCTTATACGTTGAATTATGAACATTCGTTTATTCGATTTTATGTGTTTGATATCATATCTGCTAGTCAGTTGAGTAATTTTACAGTATAATAATAAAGATTTCAGCATTATGTAAACCTATGGTATTATTATTTGCAGCAGATTTGGTGTCCCCTTCAGGAAACTGATTCTTTCTTTTATATTTTACTGTTTATGAAATGAAAAACCTGCCACTGTATTTGCTATGAAGTAAACAAACATGAGCTCTCACCCCTCTCCTCTGTTATTCCTGTGGAGAAGTCCATCTCTCTTGTTAATTTCTCCATCCCATCTTATCGGCTGCAACGGCAATAAACTCGGTCATAACTTAAAATCTGTTATAACCCCAGACTTGCTTGTGGTTAGATGGTATGATAAAGAGGATTCGGTATCAAAGAGCAAGAGAAGTCACAAGTCACAAGTCATGCCAGGGAAAAAAATGTGGGTTAAAATTATCTTCAGACGACACAACAGACAAACAGCTATGTCCTAACTTCAGCTTTCTTCATCATGACTAAAACTTTCCCTTACTTTTAAAGATATAAAGAAGAAAGTGGAGAGACAAAACAAGACATTGAAATCTCTGGCCACATAAATCATGGGAGCCTATATGGATTTCACCACACTAGGGATTCATTCTTGTCTCTTTGAAAACTGTACCAACAAAAGGAACAAAAGAGGGTGTAGGATCAGTGCACCGCCTGAATAGACCGTCCTCCCACCACGCCCTTGCAGCCACAGACATTTAAACGCACGTGTTCGGACGAATGCACACAGGAGAAACGCTGGTCCAGCGCTGAGAAAACTGCAGAGGTTAAACTGTGCACGTGGTCTAAGCTCTGAGATAATAACGGTGTTTATTATCTATCCTTGTATGGTGTGCTCTGAAAAATCAGGAGCTAATGCTAAACTTTGACTAAATAAAAACTATAGCCTTGAGCAAGGTTTCTCAAACAGTGGTGCAGGTGCTACTGGTGGTACGCGGGCTTGTTCTAGTGGGACTATAGTTATTACATAGGTAACTACAGATACATGCTGGTTTAGTTCAAGTTCAGCCCTGGTTTATGGTTTTTGGTTTGATCTAGTTGGAGCTTGAACTTGATGTGTGTCATGGTTTGGTCCTGGAGGCAAAGTTTAATAGTCCTGGTTTAGATCTGGTTTAGACCTGGTTTAGTCCTGGTTTTGTCCTGGTTTTGTACTGATTTTAGTTTTTTCAGGTTTAGATCTGTTTTTTTTTTTTTTTTCCCTGGTTTTGTCCTGGTTTAGACCTAGTTTTGTTCTGATTTTGTTTTGCAGGTTTAGATGTTTTTGTCCTGTTTTAAACCTGGTTTAGTCTTGGTTTACATCTAGTTTATTTTTAGTTAAGTCCTGGTTAAGTCCTGATTTAGACCTGGTTTAGTCCTGGTTTAGATATGGTTTAGACCTGGTTTAGATGAGATTTAGATCTGGCTTAGTTCTGGCTTTATCCTGGTTTAGTCCAGGTTTAGACCTGGTTTAGTCCTGGTTTAGTCCAGGTTTAGACCTGGTTTAGTCCTGGTTTAGCTCTGGTTTAGTTCTAGTTTAGCCCTTGTTTCATCCTGATTTATTCCTGGTTAAGTCCTGGTTAAGTCCTGGTTTCATTATGATTAAGTTATGGTTTAGACCTGGTTTAGTTCTGGTTTAGATCTGGCTTAGTTCTGGTTTTATCCTGGTTTTGTCCAGGTTTAGTCCTGGTTTAGTCCTGGTTTAGATCTGCTTTAGACCTGGTTTAGTCCTGGTTTAGATATGGTTTGAACCTGGTTTAGATGAGATTTAGATCTGGCTTAGTTCTGGTTTTATCCTGGTTTTGTCCAGGTGGGCGTCTTTTTGAACATGAGTTTAGTCTTTGATTACTTCTGTTTTAGTCCCAGCGTAGTCCTTGTTATTGTTTATTTGGTACTACTGTTTTTGGGGTTAATCGTGTGGTTTAGGTCCAGGATAGGATGGTTTTGGGTCTTATTTTTGCATTTTTTGTTGCTTGGTATGAAGTTTGGCAAACCCTGGCACAGCGTAAATGTGGCATAAAAAAGCAGAACCACAACAAGATTTAAACACAGAGAAAGATGATAAACCTGAATTAAACCAGTACTGTTCTCAGCGCTAACTAAAAGGTAGAAAAACAAAACCAGAACTAAAAGTAGGAATAAACACAAGTCAAAAATAAAGTTTATGGGGACTAGAGCCAGCATTCAAACCTTGCAATATATTAAGATTAAAACCAGGACCAACTCTTAAATGCAGAGGGAGTAACGTTAACAGTAATCCAGGACTAAAGCTCAAAACCCTGCTCAGAACCAGGGCTAAACATAGGCCACAACACAGCTATAAATCAACACTAACACTAGGACTAAACTAGGTCTAAACGTAGCTCTAAACAAGGTCTAAACATGTAGGTTTCAGGACTAAAACTAAACATTATAACTAAAAACAAGACCAACACTGAACCAGGACTAAAAGTAAATGGGCAAGAAGACTAAACAAGATGAAACCCAGGACTAATCTTGGACTAAGGCACTTCTAAAGTTACTAAAACAGGAATTAAAACTAAACTAAACCAAGTAACACAGCTATAAGTAAGGACAAGGGCTGGACAAGACTAAACTCTCAACTAATCCAAGACTAAACCAGTTCTGAAGATGAAACCCAAGACTAATACAGAAGAAATGCTGATCCATTAAAAAACAGACCAATACCAGGACTGAACCCCAGAATCATTAGAACTAAGTCATGTGGTCTAACACGTGAATAAACCAGGACTAAAACTAGACCTTGGACCAGAACTAAACCATCCAAAATAGTGCATTTAGATTTGGACCAACAGCGCTTAACTCGTGACTTAGTTTTAGCCATAATCTAATCTAAATCTTGTGGGCATCATCTGAATTCCTGGATGATTTGGCCTTCACAAAGATCACCATGAGTGCGGTGTTAGCTGATGCTGCAGCCGCTGTGGTCCCTCTTCTCGCTGTCCGACTGGGGTATATATATATTTAGGGCGGATGTAAATAGCCGACCAAACGCGCGCCCCCTCCGTGTAAAACTACCCCCGCTATCACCGTGACAGACAGCTTTTTAGATGGCACCGGAAGAAACGTGATCCCCCGGAGAGCTCCCCTTCTGACTAAAGAAACATGTCTGTTAAGTTTACATTGTTACAATAAAACTTTGCGCAAATCCATCCATAAAAACGTAAGACAGCCATCACCAAAAGAGTTCCCAAGTGAGGTTATTAGCGCACAGCAAGCAGGCAGGTGAAAAGAAACATGCCCAACTCTTATTCTTCACTCAACCATTGTTAAATCCATACCTTTAGTGGCAAAAAATCAATCAAATCCAAACTTTTCCCTCGCGTCCAGTCCCAAACACGACTTATCTGCTCCCAAGATGCGCACAAGTGGGATGTTCTATGCGTCTTTTTCTTTTGTGTGTTTTTTTTTTCTTCTTTTTCTTCTTCTGTTAACTTTCCCAGACAAGCCAAAACAGAGATTTGGGCATCGGTCCCAACCGCGCCCATCAGCGTTGAGAGTTTGGCAGGCAGGTGTAGCAGCAGACTGCACACGAAAAGCGACAGACGAAGAAGTGAAAAAAGAAAAGAAAAAGGAGGAGAAGAAGGAGGAGGAGGAGGAGAGAGAAAAACCAGCGCCGTAGGGAACTAATTTACTTGTCAATCTCTGCCCTGCGTAGACACCCCGTCCTATCCAGCCACGGGAGAGAAAGAAAGAAAGAAAGTGATGCGCCCCTCCCGTGCTCCTTACTACTGGTTTAGTCGCTACTTTTTGAAAAATAGCAAAGTTTGGAGTAAGCGCAAGGGGGGCAGATGAGTTGTACTTCTGCACCCCTCCTCTCTCTCTCTCTCTCTCTCTTTTGCTTTCGTGGAGCGTAGGAGTCACGGCCACTGTTTCAAGCCATTTCAGGATCATCTATTGTGCTGCAGCGGCTGGACCACATCTGGCAAGCACATTGGAAAAATTTATATGGCCTCAGTCAATGTCAACCGTGAGCAAGCAGCGCCTCACCACACATGCACTCATATTTATGTCACGGACAACCTTACCTGACTTCCTTCCTATAAAACATTAGGCTGCAATAGCATTTGTCCAGTTATTTTACTGTTTTTGTGGCTATGAACAAGTGGTGGAATAAGTAAAAGTATAGATAAATGAGAAAAAGAGAATCACCTTAAAATTTCTACTTAAGTAAAAGTATAAAAGTACTTGCAAGTAGAAAAGTAAAAGTATTTCACACAGACTTGACAATTTATTAATATGTTAATATCAGAGGTGGACAGTAACAAAGTAAATTTACTTGAGTATTGTACTTAAGTATACTATTTTGAGAATCTGTGCTTTACATTAGTAGTATTTTTAGGGGAAACTTACTTACTTTACTACATTCTAAAAAAGCAAAAGTAACTTCTGCAGAAAAGCAAACTGACTTACTCCCTAAAGATAATCATTTACTACATAATACTACTCATATTTACTCTCAGGAACTACAAAGAACCTCTGGACACAAACCGGAAGTGATTTAGCTTTTGCTTTGAACATTATTTTGCACGATTTTATAATAAACCAATTCAAAAATAATTGATTAGTATGATAAAAAAAAACAGCTTTATTTATAATATGTATGGCTCGTTTTTGCTGTAGAACAATCTTATCTATTGTGGTTTTATAAGTTGATCTCCACATTTCTTCACTAAAATGATGTAAAATGTGTTTTATTCATATTTTTGGAGCTGCAAATTTGTGACTTGAATGTAGTCGAAAATTTACACTAAAATTTAATACAGTTTACACTTAAATTTTAATACTTTAACTCAAGTAAAAAATTGACTTAGCAACTTTTACTTGTATTGGACTAATATTTGACCTGGAGGATCTATACTTTTACTCAAGTAATGAAGTTGAGTACTTTGTCCACCACTGCTATAAATTCAGTCATTCACACCTTTACCAGAGTCTATAGGTTCCTCTTCACTCTTGTCTATAGATTACAGTAGTTTCATGTGTTTAGCTGAAGTACGACACATTTGCAAGCCATTTCAAAATGAAACTCTGTATATTTATGTTACTGCACTGTAAATGTGTAATCTTATACCCACACACACACAACTCTGGCTGCACTTCCACTTTCATTTGCTATAAATGCTCAAAAAACAACATTATGAATATGAAGTCCTTCAAAATTACAATACAGCAGTGGTTCTCAAACTGTGGGACGGGAAGCCAGTTTTATTCATGGAGTTGTCATTGATTTGTCTTGGTTTAGTCCTGGCTCAGTCTGCTTTAGTCCTGTTTTATTCCTAGTTTAGTCCTGTTTAGACCTTATTTTCTTAAGTTTTACTCAAAATCTCATTATTTCATTGGTTCTGCAACACAATATCTGCAACATTTTCCATCACCTAAATTTGCGTTGCTTGCTGTCGAACTTTATTTTGACATTTTCAACTTTAAACCCATTTCACTTGCTATTATTAATAAGCAAAGTCTTTAGAAATCTTTAAAGGAACATTATGTTTTGATGGACAGAATGAAAGACATTAAAAGCATTGCTCAGTTGTGCTCTTTGTCTATTTGAAAAAGACATCTGAAGACACACTGGACACTGAAGCATGCAGATTTTTTCTTTTTACCCTACGATCTTGCATATAATGGCTTAAGGAGTCTATGTAAAACAGAATGTCTCTGTTTACTTACTGTAGAAGGAGAAGCAACTATACTCTCAACTTCTGTTTTGCCAAAGTTACCAATGTATGTAAAAATAAAAGTCAGGGAGCGCCATTTTAGGCAGACAGTTCAGTGCATTGCTTAGCTATAGTATTCTTCAGTGCAACACAAATGGAAAGTTTCTTCTGCTGTTTAAAAGCTTTGTGAAGATACTGTGTTTTATGTTTTATGGACTTGATGTCATTATATGGAAAAATATGATTATATGATTGATTTAATGCAAAAAACAGTATTAAAAGTACTTTAGCTAAGCATGTTTGTAAACTGCTTGCTGTTACATCTGACTTTACAAATTTGGCATAATGATAGTTTTCATGTTTATATCCGTCTCCATAGAGCTCTTCCACTGCTGTCTATGGGAACAGCTTCCACATTATAACCTCATAATAAACACTTATGTCTATTCATTTGCATTTTTGCATTTTGAGACAAATTAGACGCTGCGCTCCGTTGGCAGCCGCAAGCGCCTTTGGGATCCTTCCCCCACCACACCCAAAGCACACACTCACCCACCCAGGGGTGACTCACCGCTGGGTATGGCTCTAATCTGCTAAAATGATGGGAAACAAATGGCCCCAAGGAGGGAATCTGGAGGAGGAGCTGCAGTCACATCCAAGTGTAAACTCCAATCATGCCAAATCTAACAGGAAGGGGCTGAGATGAAGAGGAGGCCTGTAATGATTTAAGGACAGAACATACCATCATAATGATAACACTTTTCCACTTAATGTAGTCTCAAAATACAAATAAATACACACTGCAACTATTTTACAACTCATTAAAAGCAGATTATTCTTCTTTGTTGGGGGGAGTTTTTTGTTTTTGTTTTAAGTTTAAGTCCAAAGTTCATTCTAGATTTGGAAACAGCAGCTGTCAAAACAAGCAGGTCTGTGGAGTATTTCTTCAAGAGTCCTCACTCAGATCCTGTAATACGATCCTTATTAGCAGACCGGGACCTGCAGAGTGGGAAGTCCCAATTGTGGATATAAATATGAACATGATGAGTTGAGTGCTCACCAATTCTATAAAAAACTTTGGCCTAAAAGATAAAGAATGCTTATTGAACCTTTTTGCCCTAATGAGGACAAAAGTCTTTTTCAAATGTTATATTTTTGATAACTAGTGCTAACTTTTTCTATGAAATTTGGCTCAGGTGTGTATTCTTTCACTAATGTTCATATTCTAAACACAAATCTAATATTACTTTATGTTTACACTCTTTAACTAAATTTGTTACATTTCTTCTGTTAAGTGACAAAAGTGTCCTTGTCGTCAAAATGTGGTAAAAAATTTATACATTCATATTGTTTTCTACTTTTTTCCATAAATCTTTTAATCAGCTTCTGCCCTGAACATAAATACCAAATATTTAATTATTTTCAGAATTTTAACGCTCTTCATGCCAGTGTATGTAATAGCATCTATACTTTTTTTTAGTAAAAAACAGGCACAAAAAATGAAATATTTTCAATATGCTCAATGCAAAGTGGATTTTTTTAGGGAAGATAATTAAAGCCTTGGGTCTGTCAATTTTTGTGTCTGTTTTTTTGTTTTTTAATGTGATGTAAAGTAATGTAATGTGATGTAAAGTAATGTAATGTGATGTAAAGTAATGTAATGTGATGTACTGTGGGTTCTCTGCAGGAATGGTTGACTCTAAATTGCCCTGTGTGAATGAATGTGAGAGTGAATGGTAAGTGTGTAATTTTAAGTGTAAGCCTTGCGACCAATGGGCCATTAGGTGTACCCCACCTCATCCTCAAAGCAGACAGGTTCCAGCCACCAGGTCCCCCCAAATGGAGCAGTAAAAAATAGGTGAATATAAGTGAATTGGTGACTCTTAAATGGCCCCTTGTGAATGAACGTAAGAGTGGATGATTGTCTGTTATGTTAGTGGGCTCCCTCCTGCATATGTGTTGATGTTGCTTCAAAAAGTTTTTTGTCTTTTTTTTTTTCATTTAACCTTTATTTTAACAGGTAGAACATTAAGAACAAATTCGTATTCACAGTGTTGACCTGGAAGTGCTAGAGAACACATAAAATGTACACATATACAAATAAAAATGTCCTTTATTGTGCTTTTGTTGGCAGAAAGGTCCAATCATTTGCAGCAGCAAAACGAAAAGACATAAGGCCAAAAGATGACTTTAAAGACTAAGAAGAAAAAAAAAATCATAATCTGAATTAAATAATATTCTCAATACAATAATGATTAAATAGAAAAATGTATTACAAAAATGTATATAATAAAAAAAATCTTTCTGTAACAAGCTATTAAACTTTTATGTAACAAATGCATTTAAATTATATTCTTTATCAGTTTCATCAGTCTTTGAGATGCTTGAGCATGCTTTTCTTCCATACAGATTTCAATAGTTCAATATGAAAAGATTGCAAATATTTTCTTATTATCTTGAAAATTAAAATCTGAAATAATTCCAAGTACTCCCTGCAGAGTCCTCGTGTACACCTGGGGGTCCCTGTCCCCCTGGTTGGGAAACACTGCTCTACAAGAACCCAGGCTTTTAGGTGAATCGGTGCGTGCATGTGTGTGTGTCAGCCCTGGCATTGTCCTGTGTGCACCCCACCTTAGGCACAAAGTAGCTGGAATAGGACTCAAACTTTTAATAACTGGCACCAGATGAGTTCATTTCTTGTCTTACGTCTATCTCACCTTGTAATAAGCTGTAAAAAGTTGTCATTACACACATTAATAAGCATCAAAGACTAATTTAACGTCAACACAGCACATCACATAGCAACCACGCTGATCAGATGAGCTTTGTCAAGATAACAAGACAAGTACACAAGTGGAATCTGGCACAGAGGTGTTCAGAGAAAACCATAATCTCGCCTCAGGTAAAGAATAGAAACAGATTCAGGCTGTGTGACTGAAGCCTAGGTGAAGATACGATGTTGTTTATGTTCGCTTTGCAAACCACAAAGAGATTTATGGATATTTTCGCAATGCACGCTCAGATGTGGGCATGGTATTCGGCTGATGGCATCTGTAATAATGTGAGCAGTAGAATGAGTGTAGGCAATGTTTTATTGTGTTTCGTTTTATGGCAAGGAAAAAAAAGAAACAACTTGGGGTCTATATCAAAGTCAAGGAAATGTGTCGTGTCTATTGATTCACTAAAAAGCATAGTTGCAACTCTGTAGGCACTGATTCACTGTATTGTGGTCAATGGCGCTTTAAATGTTATTAATTCTATCGGTAAATAAAGGCTTTATTTCATTTTGCTTAACTGTGTACTATAGAGGTTTACACATTTTTTTTTTACTTTTAAACATTTTTTAAACTTTTTCTATATTTTCTTCAGATTATGTTGTTTGTCTGGCTGCACTAAAACTGAATGTGAATAACTGTATGACAAAAATATGCAGCAGTGTACTGGGCAAATTACTACACGAGACCCTTGTCTTTGAGAGGAAACAGAGCTGGCTCTGCCCCTTCCTGTTAAAGCCCATCTGTATTTATGAATCTAGCTTGTTGTCCATAATTCACTTCAAAGTACTGGCTAAAATAATAATCACTGTTCACTTACTGTCAGAGTTTTTTTTCAGTCGTAATGGAGGCTGGTTTAGAAGACTATATTTTGACTTTATTTAATCCACGCCACTGTTGCCATGCCTGTAGTGTTTACTGTATTTTAAATGAATAGGCAAAAACCTTTCATACATTGCCATAAATTTGAAGTAAACACAACACAAATTGATCTAAAACAAATTTTACTATCATTTGCACTATGTCATAGCTGATGCTGTTAGGTATTTGCACCACTATGCTGACAGTCTTGCACATCAGCAAAGATATTGTTTCTGCACATAGGTTTTGTCCAGTTTTTTTGTCTAGTTCTGACATATATTTTGTATTTATATTGAAATTATTGTACGTTTTATCTATTTTATTTACACATTTTAGTCTATTTTTATCTTATTGCATGTTGACACTATACGAAGAGAGCAGAAACGACATTTCGATTCCTGTGTCTGTACATATAGAGAAATTGACAATAAAGAATCTTGAATTGAACTGTAATAATATGCAACACCACTAATATCTCACAAATCCATATTCAATCCAGAACAAATTAATATTTTTTCTGCAAAAGATAACCTTAACTTAGAAATAAAACATAAAAAAAAAAAAATTCCTTTTAAAATTTGTTTATTATGATGATTTGCTAAGGCTGTGTGCTGTAATAATAATCATCCCAGCAGAGAGATCAAACTGCTATTTAGAGACCACTAAAACTGCCCATCACTCACTAAAGCCCAGCCATTTGTCACAACTTTTCTACTAAGTAACTCAACTACACACATTTACATTTATTTTAATGAGGTCTAAAATTCTTAAGGTTATAGCACAGCAGACAGACTATCCGCCCTTTTACCCGAGAGTCATTATTAGCACAGACGTGAACGTTTTATGACGGTGCTGGATAATGTACCAGCAGTCAAAGAGTTGGCAGCCTCCGTGTCTCTCATGGAGCCTCTAGATTCTGTAACCTCATACTAGCGCTGCGCTTCCGACGCTTATCAAGGAAAAGGCCTGGTCACCTCATGTCACCTCTGCTAAAGTAAACTCTGGCTCAGACTCGGACAAAGTAATCCTCAACTTTGCACATTCATAGGTTAAAAATGATAGAAATTCTCATAACCCCGAGGTGTGCAATTTCACTCAGGTAGCAATAATCAAGCCGAGGCAGGTGCTGGTTTAATTCACGCCTTTCCCTAAGGGCTAAAGAAAGGGGAAAAGATCAGGATGAAGACTCATGTACGATAAATCAAACAAAGACATAATCAGCCCAACACATTAGGAATAAGAGTCTTAATGGGGTGAATCAACGGCTGAGTAAAGGTGAATCACAGTATGAGTCGACCCCACCAGGAGCCGTAGCCAAGTAACAACAACAACACAAGCAGACACTATTTTAAGCCAGAAGGAGAAGTGGGAAATGGTGAAGTAAAAGTGATGAGATGGTAATTTTGTGTGTATAGGGAGACATTACATAAAGTTTTCCTGTTTAAGCATCTGTAACTTAATAATACTTGGACCCTGCTAACATATTAACAGTTCAAACACAATGGGTTTACTTGTTAAAACCTACCCCCACAGCCTGAGTAAGTTAACAAAACCAACTGGGGAGAGGTGTCATGACTGGTAACTGGATGGTATAAAGCCTGAGAGAAAAATAAAAATGGGACATTTGAACAACCTCATTGTGCTGTTGTGAAGTAATCAAAACCATATTTCTTCAACAGAAAACCCCATGTATGGTTTAGTACACTAACATTAAGTAAGTAACCTACAATTACCAGAGGTGGAACAAGTACTCAAGTAAAAGTACTGTTTCTTGAGAAAAACTATTGTATTACATAAGTCAAAATTTTGAAAGTGTTTTTTTGCAACTACTACTAGTAATAGTGCTGCTGCTTCTATTACTACTATTACAACCTTCAATTTTAAGGTCAAACATTTATTCAGTTTAGAAGTTTTAAAAATGTAACTTTTCCTTCAAATATTATTCAAGTGAAATAAATGTGTGTTCAGCAAAAGCACTGGGAAAGGACATTTTCTTAAAGAATATGTAAGAATACTAAATATAAAAAAGAAAAAAAAAAGTTACTTTCCACCACTGTTAGGCTACTTCATTTTTATAATGCCAGTCCTTGTCATGATCACAACTCTTGGTGATAACTATACTCAAAATGTTGACCATTAGCATTTATTTTTGTATGATAAAATATTATTTAGTTATTAACACTAACCGACCGGCCAGTTGCTGGTAGATTTAAATTTTTAGATTTTATGTACACATTTTACTATATAGTAATTCATCATGATCAAAGAAATAAAAACATAAATTTAACCAAAATAAAATGATTTAAAAATGTGACAGATCAAATGCACAGAGATACAGTTTATTCTGTCTAAACCATATATATAAAAACAAATTTTACATTTCTTTATGTTTGTCCTATACTATAAAATATACACAAAAACAAATTAAATTGTAGCTAGTAAAAACACTAACTGGCTACCGACTTTTGACAAAGACTAGCCATGGTGGCCAGTGAGCAATAGTTATTGTGAAGCCCTAGTTATAATATTCACAAAATTGAATGCAGAAATTTGAACTACATTACATTACATTTGTTGGTCAAACTGTCAGCACAGAGTCATGCCTACATTATAACCCACCCACCCCCACCCCTTTCCCTTCCATCGAGTATTTATTCCCATCAAGGAATAAATAGTCCTTTAGTTGGCTGCAAGTCCCCCTAATTACAACCTGGGTGGTATGCCGTAATGGTCCTATTTAAGGAACAGCAAAAGCTAATAATCAGCTGTTGCTCCCCTGCTGGAGGCTAAGAAAAGTTAAGGGTGTCCTGGGGAGTCCAAGATGACTAAACCATGACTTTGTATTTGTAACGCACCTATTTACAGTCAAGCAACAAGTGTTTTTATCTGTTGTCAGTGTGACCTAACTTTGCAAAAATGTTAGTGCTTCCTAAAAAAAAAAAAAAAAAAGCCAAAAGGAAAGACAAAAATCATTCACGCTTAGGCGTAGTAGTGACTTAACTACATATCCCAGAAATCTTTGCGGCAATGCGTCATTAAAACCCGTCCAATCGCTGTCTTTGGAGGTTTTCTTGAGATCCAAAACACGGAAAAGACGAATGTCTGCTGTTGGTTTACTGAAAAGCCTGAAACATTTTACAAAGTACCAAGATAAACGTTTGTTTTGGGTTTGCTACAGCTTGTATTTATGTCGACATTTTATAAAAACGCGTTAGATTTTTACTAGCCCAATGACGCTAGATTAGCACAACTTGCATCAATGGAGATTACTCCTAAAGCAGCGATCAAACTAAAATCTGTTTACTCTACCCCCGATAACACGGGGAAAGGCTACACAAGCCCCTGTGAATCCAGTACAGAAAAGGTAAGTCTACTTAGTTTTGTATATTTAATGGTTTGAGGTGTGGTGAGTGAGGTCTGATTTGAGTTGCTTTCGTTTACTGGTAATGTTTCTGTTTACAGTCTCACCAAAAGCTGAGTGCTTCTTTGAGGGAGAGGCTGAAAAGAACAAGGCGTTCCTTCACCTCACCTTTGTCTGTGGCCAAACGCCTGTGCGTTGATGAAGAGGAGGAGGAGGAGGAGAAGGAGGAGGATGGCCAACAAGTTGCAGCAGATACCAAAGAGACAGTTAATAATCCTCCAGTGATCATACACGATGTCCCCGCAAACAGACACGTGTTCAGATCAAGCAGTGAAGGATGTAGTGGAACCATATCCCTGCACTGTCTGGACTTGACCCAACAACGTGACCAACTCAGGAGGGAGGTTAAAGACAAGACAGAGACTCTGCGAAGACTGAAGATGGTTAAAATGTACAGAAGCAAGGTACAATCTGATTTAAAACATCTGTCCATCATGCTGCACATACACAAGACTTAATATTATTTAATAGTTTTTGTATTTTCTCCTAGAATGATCTTGCACAACTTCAGACCTTGATTGACAGGTGGCGGAGCTGTGCCCAGGCCGCGCTGTACCAGCTGCAGTCAGAAGTTACTCAAGATGGAAAGAAAGCCAGTCTGTCTGAACTGATTGATCTCTTTGGTCTGGAGGACAGTATTCTGCACTTTGACCGCTCCGAGGAGGACTTCTTTACCTAATGATGTTAGACTTGCACACATACGCAAACTGTAATAGTCCTAAATATTAGACAAAGTGATTCATCAACATTTTTTTTAAGTAGTTGCTGCTAAATGTTTTAAGTTATAAAGTTTGAATTGCTCATTATCTGTTGAGAAAAGTGTTAGATAGATTATTACATTTGTTGACAAAAACAATTTAGCTTTTCTTAGTGGTGTTTGAGTTGATTAAGTGAAGGAAAGTTCTTCATCCTCAAACGTTCAACTTCTGCCCAGACTAAAGCCAGCTTCTCGGCCTGTGCCTGGGCCAAGTCCTTCAGGTTCTTCCTTTGAACTATGTCCTGGTAACGTTCTTCTGTTTTCACTGATGGATCATCTGTAGCTACATACCGGACAAAAAATGTATGTTGATTTGTTTGTCTGGCATTCCTCAAATCCATGACATTACTTCACGATGTGCCTTATTAAAATAAAAACATATCTTCTTACTAAAATGTGGATATGGTTTACCTATCCTTTCATGAATGTGTTTCCTCTCTGCAACAGTCACTTCCATATCAGAACGCTGCACTTCTAAAACTGAGGACTTGTCAGATTTCAGTGCTGCCTGGCTGTTAAGCTGTTTAATCTTCTTCTTGCAGGTGCTCAACACTCTTGAGATGACTCTGAAAATGTTAGTTTAAAAGGACTGTCCAAGCACTGTATAATGTTGTCATACACTGAACAAAAATATAAACGCAACACTTTTGCTTTTGCTCCCATTTTTCATGAGATGAACTCAAAGATCTGAAACTTTTTCTACATACACAAAATAACCATATCTCAAATATTGTTCACAAATCTGTCAAATCTGTGATAGTGAGCACTTCTCCTTTGCCGAGATAATCCATCCCTCCTCACAGGTGTGCCATATCCAGATGCTGATGAGACAGCATGATTATTGCACAGGTGTGCCTCAGACTGGCCACAATAAAAGGCCACTCTGAAACATACAGTTTTGTTTTACTGGGGGGGTTTAGTGGGAGGTCTGGGGACTCCAGTCAGTATCTGGTGTGACCACCATTGGCCTCATGCAGTGCAACACATCTCTTTCACATAGAGTTGATCAGGTTGTCGATTGTGGCCTGTGGATTGTTGGTCCACTCCTCTTCAATGGCTGTGCGAAGTTGCTGAATATTGGTAGGACCTGGAACACGCTGTCGTATACGCCGATCCAGAGCATCCCAAACATGCTCAATGGGTGACATGTCTGGTGAGTATGCTGGCCATGCAAGAACTGGGATGTTTTCAGCTTCCAAGAATTGTGTACAGATCCTTGCAACATGGGGTCGTGCATTATCATGCTGCAACATGAGGTGATGTTGTTGGATGTATGGCACAACAATGGGCCTCAGGATCTCGTCACGATATCTCTGTGCATTCAAAATGCCATCAATAAAATGCATCTGTGTTCTTCGTCCATAACATACACCTGCCCATACCATAACCCTGCTGCCACCATGGGCCACTCGATCCACAACAGTGACATCAGAAAACCGCTCACTCACACGACGCCACACACGCTGTCTGCCATCTGCCCTGAAAAGTGTAAACCGGGATTCATCCGCGAATAGAACACCTCTCCAACGTGCCAGGCGCCATCGCATGTGAGCATTTGCCCACTCAAGTCGGTTACGACGACAACCTGGAGTCAGGTTGAGACCCCGATAAGGACGACGAGCATGCAGATGAGCTTCCCTGAGACGGTTTCTGACAGTTTGTGCAGAAATTCTTTGGTTATGCAAACCGATTGTTTCAGCAGCTGTCCGAGTGGCTGGTCTCAGACGATCTTGGAGGTGAACATGCTGGATGTGGAGGTCCTGGGCTGGTGTGGTTACACATCATTTGCGGTTGTGAGGCTGGTTGGATGTACTGCCAAATTCTCTGAAACGCCTTTGGAGACGGCTTATGGTAGAGAAATGAACATTCAATTCACGAGCAACAGCTCTGGTGGACATTCCTGCCGTCAGCATGCCAATTGCACGCTCCCTCAAAACTTGCAACATCTGTGGCATTGTGCTGTGTGATTAAACTGCACATTTCAGAGTGGCCTTTTATTGTGGCCAGTCTGAGGCACACCTGTGCAATAATCATGCTGTCTCATCAGCATCTGGATATGGCACACCTGTGAGGAGGGATGGATTATCTCGGCAAAGGAGAAGTGCTCACTATCACAGATTTGACAGATTTGTGAACAATATTTGAGAGATATGGTTATTTTGTGTATGTAGAAAAAGTTTCAGATCTTTGAGTTCATCTCATGAAAAATGGGAGCAAAAGCAAAAGTGTTGCGTTTATATTTTTGTTCAGTGTATATATTGATATAAAGATCAAAAACAGCAATTTACCTCTTCCTGAAAAGCTATAGTTTCCTTTAGACTAGTAACTTGTTTGGACACTCGACTGTCTCTGTCAGTCTTGAGGAGATACTGCAAAAACAGATGTTTACACTTTATGTAAGTACAAGGTACTTTGAAATAACTGCCAGTATAGTTAAATCCAAATTGTAAAACACTAAACAAAGAAGAATTTGGGGTGAATTTATTTCAGTTGTTTTTTCCTGTATTAAACTCTACACAAAGACAGGAAAGTGTGCCACACCTCAGGGATTACCTGAATCTAATGCCAAAATCAGGCATTCGTGCCCGGAAAAATTATTCTGTGCTGTTTTTGGACTTGTTCAAAATGGTATGATGGATGACTCATTTCATATTAATGTGTTTTTTATGTTTGGCTTTACCAGCCTTTATCACTATGCTGGGCATTATAATATTTTCAAGCAGTGTCTGTATCTTGAAGTTTGGATGTTTTTTATTATGTCAGATATGTGTAGCCATCATTTTAAAGGTGCAAAAAAAACTTAGGTGGTAAGCCACATTGGATGCAATGAATAGTTTTTCTATGCGTTATCACTAACACACCAGCTGTAAATGATAGCAAAAGATCCATCTGATAACAATTTTCTGCCTGCAAAACATCTGATGCTGCCAAACCAAAGACCTGCTACAGGACTGCTGACATGGTTCATGTTTCAAGTGCACAGAATTTTTGAATATTCTTTACAACAATTTGTAATGCAATGCAAATGGTAGCATATATGTTACTGTGAATACAGTATTAAGTAAATGCTGCTAAATCTGTTAATTACCTCCTGTTGCTCCTCAGAGATCCATAGTGTTTGTATGTCCCTGGCCTTGTTTTCTATGTCTTCAATTTGCATCCTGTTCTTCTCATGTTCCCACTCCTCCTGAATGATGCCTTTGCGGACGTCCTTGCATAACACCATGCTAGAAATATTCTGCTCGCCAAGCATCTGAATTTAAGAGATACTGTAAGTTAAACATTAAAAACAAAATGACACAGCAGAAGTTTTATTTCTGAGTGTAACTGTTTCTGACCCTAATGTTTTTGTTGAGGTCCTCCACCACACTCCGATGGAGGAGCACAGAGTCTGTGTAATCTGGAGTGAGGTCTGTGTTGGACACCTCCACTTGGCCCTGCTTTAGCAGCACCTGGACCATTATGTCTACCATGAAGCGACTCTTTACTTTATGCAGTCTAGAAACATAAAACATCCCTTCAAAAATGCATAGCTTGATAAAACTAAATGCACAGCAATTGTCTGTTTTAATGCCTATAATCAACTCCAATTATAACACATACCTTTCAAGCTCTTCAGAGATTATTGTAATTTCCTCTATAGCAGCTCTCTCTTCTTCTCTCCTCTTCTGGAGGAATGCTTGCATCTCAGCGAGAGTCAATGCATTCATTTTTACCTGCAAAAGTCCCAATGTGTAATATATTGTAATACAAAAATAATCCCCTCTCAAAACAGACCTAAAGTACAAGTTACTCTAGTACACATTGAGCGCCTTAACAGATACACACAAGCACTGACACAGAGGTACAATTACTCAGCTAAATATATGGAATACTTGATGATACACTTGATTAGACAAGCTGTAAAAATTACAAGTATGTAAGTATTAATAGATGGCTCCTGTCATACTTTAGGCCAACAGATATTTTTGTATAAGGCTCAGGAGTTGGCAGTGCTGCTCTGGATTTTGTATCACACAGTTTAGACTTTGAGAGGCACTGGTTCACATTGCCCATATGACGACTGTAAATCCTGACTCTTACACAAATATTTAACATAAAATGACTTGTAAAAGTTTCTGTACAGTACCTAAAAATAATATGCATTTCTATTTTACTTTTTTGGCATACCTTATGCTCTTTCTCTATTTTGGTTCTCCGGAAAATGCAAAATCTTTCCCATATAAAAGGATTCAAACCCTCTGGCATATTCTGGGGTGCGTCCATCTCATCCACAGCTTTCAACAGTTTTCCAAGGTTATCTGGAGCCATTGACCCACACAAAGTTGGGTCTTTGAAAGGGATGGGATTTTTAGTGGTCTGTGCCCTCATCTTTTGGACCCTAAGGCATAAAACATACCAACCCAATACTCAATAAAATGCATATCTTTCACATTTGCGTGTTCTTGCATATAAATAACAAACCTGGGCCTGCGCTTAAACAACCTGTAGAGTTCAGTCAACAAAGTGGCTTGGTACATCACTGAACTCCTTTCTGAATTCCTTGTCAAGATCCTTCAAGAAGAAAATATACAGTATCTGTCTGCAAAAGGACTTACGCACTATTATTTAATTTGTCTATGATGACTTACTTTGTCCTCAGCTACTGTAGTGTCATAGGTCATGCGAAACTGTTCCACTTCTTCTTCACATTTCACCACCTCCTCTCCAATTTCATCCTGTCAGAGAAATATATATGTGCTGGTTCATATAGAGGATATAAAACTACTATCTATTTGAAATTATGAGCGTACCACACAGGTTCGCTCTTGCACAACAAGCCTGAGCATTGGGGAGATGTTTCAGTAAAATGCAGAATCACTCTTAAAATATTATGTTCTGGAGTGAGCAGTAATAAATTCCTTGTGTAAAAGTTGAATTTTCTGACCTTGTATGTCTGTACTTGTTCAAGTGTAAGCTTGAGTTCCACCTCCCGATTTTTCATCTCTTCTTCAATGAGCAGGCAATAGACTAGAAATGTTATTTTTAACTCTTCCTGTGGATAAGATAATATGGAAAATGTATACAAATACACTAAGGATTTCATATATAGTAACAAAACAGGCAGTGATTGGGATTAGACAAGATGACATGCACAAAGCTATGAAATAAATGAGATAAAATGTGGTTCCTAGCATTATACAACAAAAAGCTGTTAAATGAATGTTTAGTGGAATAATTAATAATACCATAGTACATTGTAGTGGCCTGGACTTAACCTATAGCTAGTTATAAGTTATTTTAGTTACTAGTTAGGTTTCTATCTGTCAGAAATGAAAAGTTAAACTGCTATGAAATTTTAACTGAATGTGCTTCTTGTCCAGGTAACAACAGTGTTAAAATGTCAGACACATCTGATCTTTCTGTGGCAAAATGATCCTCTCATCAGCTGTTATTAACTTGTAGATAAATCCAGCAGCAGTTAAGCAAACATACTGCTGAAAGACACCACTGTTTATCCTGTTAAATGTTTTTACTGAGTGACTTTTATAATGTGAGTGTCCAAGAAGTATAGACTGTCTCATTTCTCCTTTTTAACACCTCTGGACCCTTATGCATTTCATGGGGTTAAGAAAATGCGCATTTGAACAAACTGTGTACGTAGTGCGGGTATTGGGACAGGGCCTATGTGAGCACGATAGCTTTGCAATCTCCCTTAGAATCCTATGAAGTTGAAAGCTTTACATGGATGTTTTTTTTCTGTGCATTGTATGGTGCCTCACCTGATTCACAGCCATTTCACATTTCATTTTCTTCTCAAATAGCTTTGTCGGCGTTTCATCAAACTTTTCTGTGGCTTCCTTATTGGCTGCCTGCAGTTTTTTCATTTCAGTTTCCATTATCTGAAAATCAGCGTTGACAGACGTGAGTGTTCAAATCTCAATAGTTAAAAAATAAATGAACATATTTTGTACTTTTCTGTATTTCTCCTTCTCTTCGCTCAGCTCTTCGGACTTCTTCTGGTATTCTTTGTGCATCCTTTTCTCTTCCTCACTCCACTGGGAGTCAGGTTTGGTCAAAACAAACTCAGGCGGAGGTATTTCCTGTGGAGTCAATTCAAAAGAAACTATGTACCCTTCATGCTGATTTGTCCAATTCAACTGGCACCAGCTAAGCTAATGTTCAAGTAAATGGCTTTTTTTTTTATTCTTACGTTTTACAGTATTAATATAATCAGTTTTTTGTTTTACCAAAAAGTTATACATTTTTCACAATAGGAAGATATAACTCACTAGTTTTAGGATGTCCTCCATTTTAACTTCAAGCACTCCATCCATCATGTCGTCCAGTGCCCTGTCCCTGACATTATCACCCTGCAACCAAAATTAGCTCATAATAAAGACATTTTTATTTAGGAGTATGGAAGTTAAATGCAATACTTAATGTGTTTGTTGTTGTTCAACTATACACTACAAATCTATATACACTTGTAATAGTAATGGAAGATGTCACAATAACTATCCACAGAATGTAAAACTTGCCACAAACACGTGCTAAAAAAAATGCAATAATTTTAATGGGCACATACCTTGGCAGCCAAACGCCTCTGCTCTTCCAGTTTCTTTTTCTCCTGCTCTTCTTTTTGCTCTGGGGTGAGGTATTTCTCAGCTGTAATCTAGGGTAGAAAAAATGCATTTATTTACATGCATGAGAATGTGCAGAAAATCAGTAGACATGATACATTTCTAAACATTCAAGCCACTTAACATGGAATACAAGAATTTAAATCAGGTAATAACCTCTGAGTCCTCCACGGTCACCAGCTTCTCGGACCACTCAGCCACAGTTAGATCGGGCTCCCAGATCTTCTCCTTTAGGTCCAGCTCTGTGATTATCTCCATTATCCTTTTGTTCCTTTGTTTGATATTTTTGAGCTCGTACGCTTTCTGTCTATGCGCTGCGTCAAATTCTTTGTTAAAAGCTGTTTTGACTTGATAAATCACATCCTGTAGGAAAGTCAATCAAGGTAAATAAATCACAACTTTACGTGCACTGATCAGGCATAACATTACGACCACCTGCCTAATGCAGCCAGAGAATATCATTAATTCAGAAGACTATGGCAGCCCACCATAATATAATTTAATCCTCCATAATCTAAAACTAAACTTAAATACTATGTAGCTTTTGCAGGGTTCATAGACTTTTTACCAAGAATTTTCCATGACTTTTTCATGATTTTTCCATAACTTTTGACTAAATTTCCAAGACCCAAAGAATGACTTCCACATTAATAAATAGTATTCAAAATGTCCAACGTGGTACATTAGAAACATTATTTTGCTGCAAGTTTCGTCTGTTAAAATTGGAAACCTGAAAAAAAGAAAACTGTTGGGGCTCTTCCCCCAGAAATATATTATTCCACTAGTTTTACTGACTTATAGGCCACACCAGTGATTAAAAAATAATTATGTTTGATAAGTTGGTTCAGAATGCAAGATGGCAATAGAGATTATATATTTATTGATTTTTTTAAGCTGCTGCAAGTTAATTTGTACTGGATGAATGTTACTTGCGCTGTTAAACTTCCAAAACATTCTCCAAAACTTTACACCAAGATATAAAAATTTCAAAACTTTTCCAGGGGCTGGAAATTGCATTTTAAAATTCCTTGACCTTTTCAGTTTTTTCATGATTGTACAAGCCAAGCTTTTACCATAATAGCAAAATACAGAACAAAAATGTCCAGTCTTTAAGTCTTCTTTCTACATGATGTAATGTGGCTATAATTGGAATAATTTTTACACCAATATAATGATAAGAAACACACAGAAACAATAATTAAAATTGCTAAATATTTTAGGAGAATTTAAAAAAATCCCCAAAACCTTCACTCCCCACATGCATCACTTTTCACCAGTTCACCACTGTTCCTTCCTTGGACCAGTTTTGATAGATACTGTCCAATACAGATGGGGAACACCCCACAAGAGCTGTAGTTTTGGAGATGCTCTAACCAGTTGTCTTCTCTTCACAATTTGGCCCTTGTCAAACTTGCTCAAATCCTTATACTTGCCCATTTTTATTGATTCTAACACATCACCTTTGAGGACAAATTTCACTTGCTGCCTAATAAATCCCATCCTCTAACAGGTGCCACGATCAAGAGATAATCTGTCTTCACTTCACCTGTCAGTGCTCATAATATTATGTCTGTGCTGTGTATATTTATATTTTAATATGTTTTGTGTGTTAACTATTGTACACTTACCTGTAGCAAAATTATCTGGTTGGCTTTCTGTTCTCGACTCTGTACTTCAAACTGATTGTAGATAAAGGGACTTGAATACCCAAATTCAGAAGAGAAACTGCTTTTAACACTGGCGCTCTGTCCCTCTTGCTCTTTGCTCTGAAAGGGAGGGATAAACAGCCCTTTCAATAAGACGAGGTTTAAGGACAGATTCTGTGGCTTCGAGATTATAAACTTGCTCCTACGATTACTGAGAACTTTGCGACTACTTTTTTGGTGGCCACACAGCTGTAAATCTTGTAAGACTTGTGGACTGGCATGCGTTCAGCAATTCCAAAAGTTACAACACTAAAAGTTCATAGTTAGGACTGTCAGGCAAAGCATCAAATTATTTTCGAGCAGTAAACTTGTTTTGAATTGCTTTGCTGCCATGTTTTTTGCAGAGCGTAAGGAACACCCATCGCCAGTGCGACACAGAAGCACACGACCTGCATTCTGCTGCAGACTGTAAACAGCAAACATATGATCGAACATATTATAATTCATTGCATGTGTTTGTCTTTGCAGAATTAACTGGAATCTAAACCACGAACTGTCTAGGTCTGTGTACTCAGTTTGCTTACTGTGCATTGAGCTTTTTCAATCTTCCTCATCTGCTCAACTCGGCGCAGGTCCTCCAACTCTTGTTTAGTGCGTTCTTTCAGAGGGTAGTTCTTTACTTCATGGTCTGAGTGAAAGGCCTGTACAAGATTAATAGAACTTTAGCATACTTTAACATATTGTATCTTCTAAAACACATGTAGTAAGGTTAAATACTATCCATTGAGCCACAAATATACTGTATCTCAAAATGATAAAGATTGCACTAAAAGTATTTGTTTCTTTACTGACCGCTTGTAATATTAAATGATTTATTTCTTGGCCAATTACTATGGAGGACCTTTACTAAGATTAGAAAAAAACAACCAAACTTGGTAGAGGTAAGATTTCACCAAAACTCACCTTTATAGATCTGCCTTTAACCTTCATAGCATCCCAGCACTCTCTTTTTAGGACCTCACGAAGGTAGCTCTTAGCTAGAATGTCCCACTCAATTTCATTTCTCACCTAAAATGTAATTCAACCATGCAAGCAGTCAGACAAAATTTAAATTTTTGTTTGTAACTTTTAACTTATAAATACAAATCCACATTACCTTTAACACATCTTCCTCCATTAAGGTGTCCAGTCTCTTCTGCTCATCCACGTCCCAATGGACCTCCTTTTGTTCCAGACGCTCGATTTCAGGAACGTTCTCATTTTCATGCCTCATATCTTGTATCTGCACACATTTATATCCAGCTTTAATGCTGCTGCTGAGATGTGCTCTATCAAATCTTATAGCTTCAAATGTTGAATTAGTGCAACATTATATTACTATTCAAAGTGCTGAGTTCATTCATGTCATTGTATGGGGTGGAAAGTTAACTTTAAAGCAACACTATTCAGGATATGCCCATGAAAGGACAAAGTAAGACAAATGCTGCTGTAAATGGGATTGTTATGTCTCTGTAAATATCTGATTTCTGCTGTATGTGTATTTGGTAAAATGTGAAAAGAGTTTTGCCTCAATATGTACTCTCAAAAAGATGGTAGTTTATCCTGTTTGAAAATCTATTCATAATGGTGTGCATGCATCAAATTATTATTTTTAAACTTACAGTATCGTGTAACTCTTTTAGTCTCTTCCCCAGGTTTTTCTTTGTTTCTGAATATTGCTCATTGTCTTCCCTCACAATCTGTTCAACACAAAAAAGGAATTACTCTGAGCCAATTCAATTGAGTACCCAGGAGGGCAAGTAAAAGACAAATAAAGCAGCACACTCACATATAAACAAAAGACAATACAATGTAGAACAAGCGGAAAAGTCAATGATGGCTTCAGAATATTTGTTGTAGCAACCAAAACAAAAAAATATTTAAAAATAATGGCAGTATTTTTCCACAAATCTAAATGATACGGACTGAAGGAAGTTGCATTTCCATGGTCTCTGTAACTGTCAGTAAAGAGTTAACTAACAAAACATTTGCCACTCCTTGGTATCAGTTTATTCATATCAAGAGTCTTTTTAGAAATGCTTATCTGCCCCATAAACCTAAAGTAGTTTTTCAATTGTTTGTTTTCTCACATTATAGTATGTAATGATAAGTCAAGACACGCCTGAGTGAAAGTGTTTGCCAAAAGCAACACAGCTGCTTCCTGGACAAGGTTTTACAGATTGGTGCAAAGGGCCCCACCTGCAAAACTATGGCATATAACCACAGTCACCACCATTATGGTTACATTAGTGTATTAGTCACTGACCGCTTCTCGCCTACTTTCCAACCAGGTCTTGTGTGAAAGGCTTTTGTAGCATTCATCTTGTTCCATCACACTTCCACTGCCCTAGAAAATTTTCACTATTTTTAAGCAAATGTAATCACTGTGCTGTTACTTCAAAGCATCATTATACAAATAAAAAAGTCTAAACTAGCGTACCTGGCTCTCTTCATCTTTTCCCACAGAAGAGGTCTCACTCCAGTCAGGCAAGTTACTGAGGATAAGGTTTTCTTTTCTGATATTAGTCATCAAAATAAAATCTATGGACTTGCTGTACTCAATGGCCTGACGATTGGCCGCGTCACTTATTCTGTTAAGAAACAGAGAGGGGAAAAAAAATCAATCATTTAAGTATCTATTTTAACATTTAATTAGCAGTAATTTGATACACACATTGAATACATTTTTTAGCTTAGATCATCTATAGTATTACAAACTGCTGTATATCAAAAAATAGATCCCATAATGTATTAATGAATTAACAATATAATTCTGACTACTGGATACGATTAACTTACTAATTACATTACATTTAAAGTATTTATTTAGTTTATATTTTGACCTCTGCCTCTAATCTGCCTCAAGCAAACCTTTTCCTCTGCCTCCTTTTCTCTCACACCAATTAAATTTTTGTCCTCTTTCATACATCCATAATTCTCCTCTTTGGTCCTCCTCTAGGCCTCCTGCTCTGACCTAAGCATCCTTCTACCCATATATTCACTATCCCTCCTCTGCACATGTCCAGACCATCTCAATCTGACCTCTCTGACTTTATCTCCAAAACATCTAACATTCGCTGTCCCTCTGATGTACTCATTCCTAATCCTGTCCATCTTTTGTTTGTAATGTTGACAATTATACTGTATAGTAGTGTTTACTGGTCAAGACTAGCCCTAGCACGCTAACATATTTTACCGATTACACATTTTGATGATACATATGGTGAGGAAAAATGCAAAAGAACATGCATATGGACAATTAAAAACAGCATAGAGAGCATAAAAGACGCCAGATGTGGAATGTGAGTGGGATGGAATACACATGGGGCAATCACAGTGGTGTTTTGGTTTCCTGCAGTAAATGGACATGCTTCCTCTGGAGCTATCACACCAGTATTTATTTACTATTGCGTTTCCCAGTAAGCCCTAAGAGAGAAAAAGTTGTATTTCATGTACTGTACTTGGCTCGGAGTATGCTTGTGGGGGCAACAGTTCCCTCTAGTGTTCACAGCTGTGCAGTGAGAGTATGTACAGTATGTTTATGTTGGGAAAGTCTTTTTACCTCAGATTAGTACACACAAGGGACCCCTCTTTAGAACTAGCAGTGAGAATGGCTTGGCTGTCGGCAGAGAAAGACAGAATCTGAACTCCAGAAAGGCACGTCGAATGGCACTGAAGCTCAATGCACTTTTCCTATAGGAGCAATCAAAGGAAGGTCGTTATAAAGCAGTTAAAACAATAATTATTTTATACTTACAGACAAACAGGAAAGACATTTTACCATGGACGCGGTTTCCCGGATCTGCAGCACACCATCACGGCCCAGAGAGGCGAGCCACAACTTGTGAGGAGAGAGTGCGAGTGAAGCGGGTCCCAAAGCGTGGCCCTTTACTTCATGTTTTGGGATAAGTTGAATAACTTGTTCACTGCCATTACCATCTGAGTCCTGGAACAAATTAATAGGACAATGATTTCATATTATCATATAATCTTAATCAGTGGTCCTGTAGCTATGGTCTACTGTAGGTGTAACTGGTAGTACAGAGGTTATCCCTGGTGCAATTGAACTACAGCAGCCCTTCCCAAAGTTAAGAGCATTGCGGCCTCCTTAAAAATCTGACAATCCCATGCGGACCACCAACAATGAAACTTTACTATATTCAAAAGTATGTCATGTTTTTTTCCATAGATTTCTATTTAAAAAATTACAAATAACTAAAAATTGCTTCAAAGTGATATTTTTAAATAAATACTCAATTCGTTTCAAACTCTCCTACTCTTTTTATGTACTTAATATAGACAGCCTCTGGACGCCCCCCTGCAACCCACCAGGGGGCCCCGGACCCCACTTTGGGAACCACTGAACTACACTATTGCCCAGGAAGTTGGAATCATTTTGTTTTCAGACACATTCCTCTTTTTATTCCTGTTTATATACATAGTAGTTACCCAGGTGAAACAATCTTTTGGCACTTTATGAAGAGGTAAATTCTAGTTTTTCCAATTTTATAGGCAATCGTTGATTTGCTACCACAACTTGTTACTTGGAAGTCAAAGGTGAAAAGGTGTTCAAAATGTGTACTTCAGTAACGTTATTACTTCAGTGTAGTGTTGTTGCACCTGCGACCAGTCTTGGTCTTGAGACCATTTTTCAAATTCAATTTTACTCTGTCTTACAAAACATAATAAGTAAATGTTATTCTTCATAATTTTGTAGTAATTAGTTTTCTGCATTAGAAGAACCAGGAAAATGATCTGTTGCTGTTTGCTTGTTGCATTAGATCATTAAAATAATCACTCTTGTATTTAATTTGTATATATATTTTTTTACTTTAATTTTACTTTATTCAATGTTAGTTCACTGGGCTTGGTCTTGACCTGGTCTCAATTTGCCTTGGTCTCGGTCTCGATTCGGTCTTGGTCCTTAAAAGTCTCCAACCTTGAAAGTCTTGGCCTTGTCTTGGTTTACAGGAGTACAGTCTTGACTACAACACTACTTAAGTGAATATAAATGTTATTTTTGTAATTACATAGCAAGCCACAACAACTACTACTAATAATAATAATAATAATTAATCAAACTTATATAACGCTTTTTATGATACTCAAAGACGCTTTACATGAGAAATAGAATAATATAAAAAAGATAAGTGTGAACTATGACTTGTTGTGGAAGGGGTTTCCAGGCGGGGCGGTGTTTGGTTCTGGTGATGAGGGTAAGGAGGTTGGAGACGAAAGAATGGAGACGGTGGGTGGGAGAATGGTGGTGGAGTAGGTAAGTGAGATTAGGTTATTAAGGGCTTTGCAGGTTATGAGGAGGAGTTTGGATTCAATACTAAAAGTTATGGTAAAAAAAATATAGTCATTAAGATAACATGGTAGCTGAGTAAAGATAACACATTATGCACCAAGTACCTGAAAGAGAATCTACTCAGAAATTTAAGTTAAACAGTTTCTATTCACTTTCTGTACTTGAAATGAAAAGTGTGAGACCCAATAATCAAAACATTACCAGTAAAATTAGGATTTTGTGTTAGCAAACCTGAGGAAGATGAAAACACTGCAAACTTTTCTTTTTTTGGCAGTAAGCAAAGATCTCGCTGCCTCCCAGGACACAGGACGTGAGTGGATGAGGAACTTCATATTTGGACACATTCAGAACATTGTTTGAGAGACAACCATTTCGATCCACACAATTGTGACTTTCTGCAGAGTAAAAGTAAAGATTAAAAAACAGTATGCACAAAAACAAGATGACTATAAAGTGGTTATTAACTAAAACATTCAGTACTAGTAAAGTCTTCTGCAGGCAGAGAAAGTAGTGTCAGCAGTCTGTTACATTTCTTGTCTGTTTCGGCGCACAGTGCAAGAACTTTCACCTGCTCACTTTCCTTCATGTACTGAGCTGAAAGGGTCAAAGGTGGACCAGGTAGAACTGCCAAAATACATAAATGTCAACAATGTGCAATATTTGCCTAAATGGTTAAAAAACAAGATTGTAATGACAGTTACCAATGTATCCTTTGACTAGAAATTTTGTTGATGGTTTTGGATCAAGAACATACATGTATGCATCTGGGGCACCTGTAAAAAGGTAGTGACCATGTTCATCAAACCTGTAAAAGCACAAATAGACAGTTTTTTTTTTTTGTGTCAAATATGTACTCACACTTAGGCAGTCTTAGTAAATGCCAGTTTATTGGAAAATATTTCATCAGAGTTTAAAGAATACTTGCACTAAATGGTCCACAGATGTGTGATAGAGGGGAATCTGGTGCACTAAGCGAGGCTGGTGTGGATTTCTGACGTCAATGAAGAGAACTTTTCCAGAAGCCGTTCCCAAAGCCACATAGTTTGCAATAGGACAGCAGGCCAGACTTGTTATCTATACAGGGAGATACAGAAATGATGGACATGTTGATATGTATTGATGTATGCACATGGACGTATTAATCAGCGCACTATATGTTCTAAGCGAGTCTGAATTCTTACCTTTGTTTGCACAGGCAAGGAGCCTTGGATAATCCCATCTGTTGACCACACCTGTAGTTGTAGATCCCTCACAGTCTGTAAAAACAACATGAGAATAACACAGAATGTATTACATAAGCGCAACCAACTAACATTGTAACACATTAAATAAGTTTCCAGTTTACCAGGCAAATACTCTTGTCAGTGGGCGAGAAAGCTAAAGCCTCAAAGTCACCACAGGAAACATCCAGGACCTTTGTCACAGTTTCTGATGGGCTTCTGTTTAATGTATAAATTTGACCCTGAAAAATATGGTTTCTTAAAAGCAGTTGTGCAACATTTTAACCTAAAAAAAAAAATTTAATTTCAAAATTTAAAAGGGTACATATGTGAAGTGCTTAGTGCTTACCATATCAGAGGAGCAGAGTAGGGTTTCATGGTTAGGAGAGTACAAAGCAGTTGTAACAGAGCCTGATAATTGCCATGTTTTTGTAATTCTTATCTGAGTTCCTTTGATCTGCAGGCTATGAACTACATCATTCTGAAAGAAATGTATGTAATAAGGATAAAGTTAAGGATACATCTAGGGCAGAAGTATTAATGTTGCAATTTTTTGGGGGGGTTTATACCTTTCCTACTGCAACCAAGTTGTCTTTGTGAAGGGCAAGAGCTTGAAAACTGTGTTTGAGTTCAGGGATTGCATCAGTTGCTGAAAGGAACAATACCAATATTTGTCAAAGATGTTTAATGTGAAGAAGTATATATGATTGTGAAAAAATTGGCTGTCAAAATTAGCACCACTATGTATATGCATGTGTGTGTGTTTTTACTTTTGGGATTGAAGAGGATGGTGACAGAGAGGTGTTCTGGATCAACAAGCAACAAAAATCCTTCTTCACAGCCAACATACAACTGTGATGTAGCCGTCCAGCAGATGGCAATCGGAGTCACTCTGGACTTTCTGAAAAGCTTGTTCTGAAAAGAATATGAGCAGTTTTTAAATGATTGAAAGTCGTAAGCAACATCTTAAAATGGAAATCTCCAATTTAAATTTTCCCTAACTCAGTTTCTATAGATCTCATCTTATCTCATTACCACAATGCTTTCTGTCTTGTCTGCTTTGAGCCCTGTGATTGCTGATGGGGGCATTTCAGGTCCAAAGTAGCTATGCTCTTCACTGACATTGTGGGAGCTGAGCACAAACCTCTTTGCAATGGCACCATCAACATCTGGAAGTTCTATTGGACTAAATAAACACCAAATATATTTCATTATGGGACAAGTCAACATACCTGGGTTAAATCAAAAACTACAAAAACACAGATTTACTATGGTTTAAGAATGTTAAGATTATCATTCTTCTCTATACTCCAAACAGTGAGGGATGATTCCCCAATAGCACAAATCTGAAGCCAGTTCAAAGGGTTGAACACCAAAGAAATTACATCTTTCCCACCACGTGGTTGTTGACAAAGTGGTGTTGCATTTTCCCAGTCCCTGTAGAAAAACATACAAAAAATAAGTAGATATAAATATAATCTGTTATTATTTGGAACTAGACATAACTGCATTAATGCTTTTATGGCCTTACCAGACTGTTATGGTGTAGTCTGGGAGAGAGGAGCAACTCACTAAATATGGGCCACCGTCACTTAAGCCCAAAGAAATATATTCTAGTTTTGATGACCCTAAAATAAAGACTTTTTTTAAGTAGGAAATGTTGATGTGACTAGATTAAACTTTAAATCATATTGTCTCACCTTTAAGTTCATTCTTTAATCCAAGATTAGGGTGACTGTACACAAATATAGATGGGTTTAGCCTTCGTTCAGAGAATGCAAAAAGCCCACTGTTACCGTTTGCTGTAAAAACACTAATGCCTGTGCCAGGGGCCTGAAGTGTAGTTTGCTTTTTAGTATTCAAATCAAGAAAATAAATGTAATTTCCACATGGGTATCCTACGGTGTTTTTGTCAACAAAGTAAACGTTCTTGTTAGGAAATCCTTGTATCCATCTGTAAACCGAATAAATAACAAAATGTTAGCTAACGCTAGCTTAGTTACAGCTATTACTAACTAACGCTAGCTTTCATTATTAGCACAAGTGGTCAAAGACAGTACTTTAAATTACAATGAATTAAAACAAAAGGTGCACAATTATGCCGTTATGCATGCAATTACCTGACTTTTACACAAGCAGTATAATCCATTTTAACAATAAAACATCACTTCAGAATCACTATATAGAGCTAAGTAAAATAAATTTTTCCTGATAAACCGCTGTGTTAAATGTGTACGTCTGTGTGTTACCCGGGCAACCAGAACACGCCTCCGGTCACGCACCGTTGGCCAAACTCTGGTGACGCACACACAGCGGAAGTTTAGGGCTCTTGTGAATGGATGGATGTACAGTATTCGCGGTCTGCTCCCTTTTATTTCAGTGCTCTTTTCTTAAAAATTAAATACTGTTTTTTTCTGTAACTGTGTGGCGCTGTATTGTATACAGTTGAAAGGCAACAATGACCTCGGAGAAGTGCTTCGCCAAAGGTATAACTGTAAACTTCTGTTTTGTGTAGCTTATTAAGTGTATTATACGGAAGCGCATAGTAGTCACAAAAAAAAAAAAAAAAAAAAAATGTTGTAATTACGAGATAGTTTTCTCGTAATTATGAGAAACTATCGCGTAATTTCGAGGTAAAAATCTATCTACCCTCTTTATGACATTGCGTAAGAGGCCATATCGCAGAATTTTTACCAGACCCTGAAGGGGCCTTACTAGGCTAATTGAAGTAATTATTCCTGTCAATTATCGCTTTTGATCCATTTTTATTTGGGCTTTATAACAGTGAACTTTGGACATTACATGGCTATCCACTTATCATCCTTGTATTTCAGTCCAAGAAGGTGGTAAAAGTGCAGTAAGCAAGACAACTCAACCATATTGCATGCTCGGTGACGTACTGACTTGATGTCGCTCTAAATGTATTACATTATCTCATAGTTAAGAGAAACTATCTCATAATTACGAGAAAAACTGTCTCGCAATTACGACTTATTTTTTTATAATTTCGAGATAGTTTTTTTTTTTTTTTTTTTGTGTGACTACTATGCGCTTCCGTAGTACGAATATATGTATATATATTTGAGTATCGTGTGTGCATTATAAACACAAATTTCTACAGCTATTGCTAAACATTTCCGTTCCGTATTATCAGGTTTTGCAAAGTCATTGTCACAATGCATATAACGTCAAGGAATTTCGAGGGCCGCTGCAGGTGAAATATGTGATAAAGGTTATTGTGCATAAACTCGTAAGTTAGTTGAATAAAAGTCTGCAGACGGCAGCGACCCTGTGTGGACTCTTGTGTGAAACGCAACTTCCCAGAGTTCCTTTTTTGTGCTATAGACTCAGAAGAACTATCTGTGGCATAATAGCTACTGTAAATAACTGGATATTCTAGTTAGTTATTCAGATAAATTGTCTTTTGGGAAAATAACTATTCATGCAGGAAGTGCTGCACCTGGCCCAGTGCCTAAAGGCCATATCAGACTGTACAGCATGAGATTCTGCCCATTTGCCCAAAGGGCGAGGCTGGTGCTCAATGCCAAAGGGATTAAGTAAGTGTGTTTTATTATAAGTAATTTGTTTTTTATTTTCTTTTTTACTTTAACTTACTTAATTACTTGTTTTTATATTAAGGCATGACACTGTCAACATAAACCTGAAAGAGAAACCTGACTGGTTCCTTGAAAAGAACCCCCTTGGACTTGTGCCAGTTTTGGAGACAGAAGCCGGTGAGGTGGTGTATGAGTCCTCCATCACGTGTGAGTATCTGGATGAGATTTACCCTGAGAAGAGGCTGCTTCCTCACACTCCTTTTGAAAAAGCTCAGCAGAAAATGATGCTAGAGCATTTCTCCAAGGTACATTTAAATACTTTTGTTCAGCCAACTTGCTATTTATTAAAGTTATTCCCTTTTCTCCCCTATTTTTTTTTTTCTACAGATAACTCCTTACTTCTATAAAATCCCAATGGGCAGGAAGAATGGTGATGATGTTTCTGGACTGGTAGCTGAACTGAATAAGAAGTTTGCCAAACTGAATGAGGTGTGAAGCACACATACGACTTTAGTATGATCTACTATGTATACTGTATGGAGAATGCAAATGCAGCTAAATGTTCTGTGTGTTTTGTCCAGGATCTGATTAAAAAGAAGACCAAATTCTTTGGTGGTGATTCCATTACAATGATTGATTACATGATGTGGCCATTTTTTGAAAGACTTGAGGTGTTGGAACTCAAACAGTAAGTAATCATTATTTTTATTCAGAAATACAAATGCACAGTACAACTGTGATAATGTCATTATACATCAGGGAGTGAAATAAGAAAATCACACAAAATCTTTTTTTTTTATCTAAGTTTTATGGTAACGTGCACTTTGTATTGTTTCTGAGTAATTGTTCCCCTTGTCTTTAAGCTGCCTGGAAAACACACCTGAACTAAAAAAGTGGACTGAACATATGTCTGAAGACCCTGCTGTCAAAGCTTCTTCATACAGCACAGACACTTACAGGGCTTTTTACCAGTCTTATGATGAGGGCAAACCTGACTTTGACTATGGCTTGTAAACAAAATCATCTCCTTGCCCTCTACTTCTTGTTTTGGGTTAAGCTGAATCACCTGTTCACTGCCATTACTGTCTGGGTCCTGGAACAAATTAATAAAACAATGATTTCATATGGATATTCTTAATCAGTGGTTCTCTAACTGTGGTATACTAGTGGTACAGTTATCCCAGGTGATTTTTATATTTTCTGTATTAAGCTACAAGTGTGACTGACTAGACCAGATTATTCCCGATTACTAATGCCGTCAGTGGACTATACTGTTGCCCATGAAGTTGAAATCATTTTGTTTTCAGGCAAATTCCTCTTTTTGTTCCTGTTTATACACATCAGTAACCACCTTTGACATAGTGCAATGATGTCATACCGAGTCCCAGTTACCCAGGTGAAACAAATTCATTCAAGAATCTTTTGGCACTTTATGAGAAGAGTTTAAAAAAATATTTCATTCCAACTTTATGGGCAATATTGTATTTGCTAACATAAATTGTTACTTAGAAAGAAAAGGTGTTTAAAATGTGTACTTAATAAATCTTACTCTGGTAAAGTTAAGTTAAGGTAAAAGTTGTTTTTATAATTACACAGCAAGTCACAACTACTACTACTAATAACAAGAAACTTATATAGCCCCTTTTAGGACACTCAAAGACGCTTTACATGAAAAATAAAATAAAAGAGAAATAATGTTGTGACTGTGAACTATGAGAAGGGAAATTTGCACAGGTGGGTTTTGAGCAGTGATTTAAAGGTCTGTAATGGGTCCGAGTTCCTGACGTGTTGTGGAAGGGAATTCCAGGACAGGTTAGGGCAGCAGCCACAAATGCTTGGTCCCCCAAGGTCCGGTGTTTGGTTCTGGTGATGCGGGTCAGGATGTTGGAGTCGAAAGATCGGAGACGGCGAGTGAGAGAATGATGATGGAGAAGGTCAGTGAGATAAGGTTACTGAGGGCTCTGTAGTTGATGAGGAGGAGTTTATATTCGATACTACTACTAGTTATGAGGCGAGTGCGTGACCCACCTAATCATGGAGGTAAAGAAAATACTAGTCATTAAGATAAGATGGTAGTTGAGTAAAGACTAATCAAATGTTCCACCAAGTAAGTGTTAAAGAATAAATGATGTGAGTTAAACAGTTTCTATTCACTTTCTGTACTTGAAGTGTGAGATCCAATGATCAAAACATTACCAATAAACTTAGGATTTTGTGTTAGAAAAGCTGAGTAGGATGAAAACACTGCAAACTTTATTTTTATTTTATTTTATTTTTTGCAGTAAGCATGGATCTCACTGCCTCCCAGGACACAGTGGTTGAGGAATTTCATATTTGGACACATTTAGGACATTATTAGAGAGACAACAATTTCAATCCACACAACTGTGACTTTCTGCAGAGTAAAAGAAGTAAACAATACAAAAAACAGAATGCACAAAAACAAGATGACCATAAAGTGGCTATTTACTAAAATATTTAGTACCAGTAAAGTCTTCTGCAGGCAGAGAAAGTAGTGTCAGCAGTCTGTTACATTTCTTGTCTGTTTCGGCGCACAGTACAAGAACTTTCACCTGCTCACTGTACTGAGCTGAAAGGGTCAAAGGTGGACCAGGTAGAACTGCCAAAAAACATAAATGTCAACAATGTGCAATATTTGTCTAAATAGTTAAAAAACAAGATTGTAATGACAGTTACCAATGTATCCTTTGAATGGAAATTTTGTTGATGGTTTTGGATCAAGAACATACATGTATGCATCTGGGGTGCCTGTAAAAAGGTAGTGACCATGTTCATCAAACCTTTAAAAGCACAAATAGGCAGTTATTACAGCCATTATTGTCATTTTTTGTGTCAAATATGTACTCAGACATAGGCATATAGGTCTTAGTAAATGCCAGTTTATTGGAAAATATTTCATCAGAGTTTAAAGAATACTTGCACTAAATGGTCCACAGATGTGTGATAGAGGGGAATCTGGTGCACTAAGCGAGGCTGGTGTGGATTTCTGATGTCAATGAAGAGAACTTTTCCAGAAGCCGCTCCCAAAGCCACATAGTTTGCAATAGGACAGCAGGCCAGACTTGTTATCTATACAGGGAGATACAGAAATGATGGACATGTTGATACTGTGTGCACATGGACGTATTTATCAGCGTACTATATGTTCTAAGCGAGTCTGAATTCCTACCTTTGTTTGCGCAGGCAAGGAGCCTCGGATAATCCTACCTGTTGACCACACCTGTAGTTGTCCTGAATTCCTCACAGTCTGTAAAAACATAAAAATAAAACAAAGATTGTATTGCATAAGCGCAACCAACCAACATTGTAACACATTAAATGAGTTTGCCAGGCAAATACTCTTGTCAGTGGGCAAGAAGCTAAAGCCTCAAAGTCACCACAGGAAATATCCAGGTTCTTTGTCACACTCTATGATGGGCTTCTGTTTAATGTATAAATTTGATTAATTATTGTTAATTAAATGCAACTGTGCAAACTTTGAACATGAAAACTACTTGATTTCTTTTTCCTTGTATTTTGGCAAAGATAATTTTTTTAGTTATTAGTACAGCATAACAGAAGTCATCTGAGAAAAAAGTGAGACTTTGACATGACCTGGAAGCTATTGAAGAAAACCTGTCAAATTTACGGTAAAAATTTCAAATAAAATTGAACAAGCATTAAAACGTAATATAAAGTGCCGTGCCCGATTGTACTCATCTAGTAGTAATATTCAGTTGTGTTTGGGGGTCACTGGGTCACATGACCTGGAAGCTATTGAAAAAAAACTGTCAGTTTTACTGTAAAAAATTCAAATAAATTTGAATAAGAATGAAAACCTAATAAAAAGTGCCGTGCCCGATTGTACCTTTGTAGTAGTAATATTCAGTTGTGGTTTGGAATCACTAGGTCACATGAGTTGGAAGCTATTGAAAAAAAACTGTCAAATTTACGGTAAAAAATTCTAATAAAATTGAACAAGCATTAAATGTAATATAAAGTGCCGTGCCCGATTGTACTCATCTAGTAGAAATATTCAGTTGTGATTTGGGGTCACTGGGTCACATGACCTGGAAGCTATTGAAGAAAAACAGACAATTAGTGCTGTAGAGTAATTCACTGATGGTCCCTAAGCTGAACCGAGGCTGACGCCGACACTTTGTGACAGCACAAGCCGTCTGTCATGCTCTTTGCTCGGTCTCATTTGCCGTGAGTACCGTAGCGGTTCCCAGGGCGAATATGCGAATATGTCGAATATCCAATATCCATCTAACTTCACCGCGGTTTATTTTAAAATATTAAAAGCAAACTCCAGATCTATGCTATGTTATTGTGATACTTCCTGACTTGTGTACATACTTCCAGGTTTGTGTGAGACTGTGATAGAGCATCGCGAAGGAGAGGAATTAGGAAAGGGGAGTGTATCATTCAAACTCAACTTTTTTTTTTTCAGACACATTACTTTTACGGTCACAAAATCAGGTAGTGCAGCTTTAAATGTGAACGTCTGTCCGTTACCCGGGCAACTAGAACACGCCTCCGAAACGGTCACGCGTCATTGGCTACAATGTTTGGTGACGCGCACATAGCGGAAGTATGGATGTATGTAACTCTAATCTCCTCCTGTCTTTTATTTCAGTGCTATTTTTATAAACACTATTTTTTTCTGTAACTGTGTGGCGTTGTATTGCATACAAAGGCAACAATGGCCTCGGAGAAGTGCCTCGCCAAAGGTATGACTGTAACATTTCTGTTTTGTGTAGCTTATGTGCATTATTTTTTTTTTACTAAACGTTTGACTTGGTATAAATTGCAATTTTATATAGGCCTACATGTATAATTTATAATATTTTGGTTTTGGTTGCAATTTGAGTATTCCGTGTGTGCATTATAAACACTAACCTTAATTTCTACAGCTGTTACTAAACATTTCCGTTGCGTAATATCACTGTAATATATCAGTTTTTACAAAGTCATTGTCACATTGCACATAACGTTAAGGCATCTCGAGGGCCGCATTTTTATCAGATGCAGACCATTGTCGTAAAATCATTGTCGTAAAATAAGTGACAAAGGTTATTGTGCATAAACTCGTAAGTTAGTTGAATAAAAGTCTGCAGACGGCAGCGACCCTGTGTGGTCTCTTGTGTGAAACGCAACTTCCTTTAGTGTGCTATAGACTCAGAAGAACTATCTGTTGCGCAATAGACTACTGTGAATAAATGGATACTTTATATAGTTATTCAAATAAATTTTCTTTTTATTTGGGAAATAACTATTCTTGCAGGAAGTGCTGCACCAGGTCCAGTGCCTAAAGGCCATATCAGACTGTACAGCATGAGATTCTGCCCATTTGCCCAAAGGACGAGGCTGGTGCTCCTTGCCAAAGGGATTAAGTAAGTGTGTTTTATTTTTAGTAATACGTTTTGTTTTGTTTTTTAACTTTAACTTACTTAATAACTTTTTATATTAAGGCATGACACTATCAACATAAACCTGAAAGAGAAACCTGACTGGTTTTTTGAAAAGAACCCCCTTGGACTTGTGCCAGTTTTGGAGACAGAAGCCGGTGAGGTGGTGTATGAGTCCCCCATCACGTGTGAGTATCTGGATGAGCTTTACCCTGAGAAGAGGCTGCTTCCTCCAACTCCTTTTGAAAAAGCTCAGCAGAAAATGATGCTGGAGCATTTCTCCAAGGTACATTTAAATACTTTTGTTCAGCCAACTTGCTATTTATTAAGGTTATTCCCTTTTCTCTCCTCAGTGTTTCAGTATTCAGTGTTTTATTTTTTTACTTTTTCTACAGATAACACCTTACTTCTTCAAAATCCCAAAAGAAAGGAAGAATGGTAATGATGTTTCTGGACTGGTAGCTGAACTGAAAGAGAAGTTTGCCAAACTGAATGAGGTGTGAAGCACACATACGACTTTAGTATGATCCACTACGTATACTGTATGGAGAATGCAAATATAGCTAAAAGTTCTGTATGTTTTGTCCAGGATCTGGCTAAAAAAAAGACCAGATATTTTGGTGGTGATTCCATTACAATGATTGATTACATGATGTGGCCATGGTTTGAAAGACTAGAGATGATTGAACTCAAACAGTAAGTATTCATCATTTTTATTCAGAAATACAGATGTACAAAAAGTGTACAGTACAACTCTGGCAATATCATATCAGGGAAGGAAGAAAAAAATTACACAAAATCTTTTTTTTTTTTTTTTACAAAAGTTTTATGGTAACATAACCACTTTGCATTGTTTCTGAGTAACCTGTTCCTCTTGTCTTTAAGCTGCCTTGAAGGCACACCTGAACTAAAAAAGTGGACTGAACTCATGTCTGAAGATCCTGCTGTCAAAGCTTCTTCATACAGCACAGACACTTACAAGGCCTTTTACCAGTCTTATTATGAGGGCAAACCTGACTATGACTATGGCCTGTAAACATAATCATCTAATTAAAAAGCCATCTATATGGTCTGTCCATTCTGTCATTATTTTTAATTGTAAAATCCATTTGAGTATGCTTGTTTTGTTTTTTAAAATAAAAAACGCTGACCTAACCTATGGCGTGTCTCCTCTGAAATTCTTGTTGGGTGGAGAAGCAGAACAATGCTCCACCAAAGAGTTGACATCATCACTGCAGAAATCCAACACTATAAAACTAGCTGCCATCAACATGTGCAATATTAAAACTGTCATGACCAGCATTACAGAGGTATTTCAGAGGACAGATATACTGTTACAAGTTTCACCATATACAGTATTTTAAACATATGTAACATTTGTAATTGTGAAAGTTACAACCTAAAGCAAATACTTTGTAAATAGTCTGCATATCTTATAAAACTTTAAATATTAGATGACCAATGTAAAAATATCCATTCAGATTCTTTGGTGCTAAAATCAAGCATTCTTCATGTAAAAATAATACTTGTATTTATATTGTGCATTTAATGACATGTACAAGCTTCATAATATTTTGTTTAGCCTGAAATGCATTCCTCCATTTGTTATTAGCGGGGTATATTCTTGGAGAAGGGCAGGTGCATTTCTCAACATCTCCTGAAAATGTGTGAACGTGCCTTCATAACGCTGTCGATCTAATACCAGAGAACGAAACAAGTTGACAGATTCTGCTTTTAAAAGCACATGAGGAATCTGAATTTCTTTTGGGACTTTATGGTTTCCAATGAGTACATGATTGAGTTTTTTCTCCTGCAGGCTCCTCTGCATGAAATCAAGTATGTCCCGAAGCCTTTGGTCTATTTTCTCAATACTCCACAAATAAGGGCTTTTATTTATCAGGAGGTGCAAAAGAACAGTTTTAAAGTGATAGCTGGTCAGACCACTCTTCCCTGTGAGTCCTGTCTGCTTACGGTGTAAAAAAGCAACTATCTGAAGGCAGTGCAAATGACAGGAATTTGGTGGTATGCGTTTAGTATAATACTTCAACAAATTTCTCTCATAGACAGCAGAGGAAACAGGCCAATAAGGATCCTGAACACTATCCCAGTTTGAGGGAAAGTGTGAGACAAAGTAGGCATCACTGTCCTCAAACTGGACTACTGGTATGAGGTTCAAGACAATGACTTTTCCTGAAGGAAGTCGGATTTTAAATGCACCAGCAGCATCCAGGTTACAAAAGGTCAGCTCAAAGTCATATTTATGAGAGATGCCGGCCCAGGCCTTAGTTACAGAAATCTGAAACCACTTCATTACTTGATGTTTGGATAGAAAATGTGTGTTTTTGGAGCACAGGAGTTTATCAGGGCTGCGTTCTGCTTTGGGTGTAACAGTTCTGGGGTGTAAGAGACAAATCATGTCTTCTCCAAGATTAGCTGATCCACAAAGGCAGCCTTCTCCCATGTCCCCATATCTGGTCACTTTGATCACACCACATCCCTGCATGTCTGGGGGTATATCGGCTGCTGGACTGTTCCCCAGACAAAACTTAAAGTAGTATGGATCAGGAGGAGAGAATGGTACAATAAAATCACACGTCAGTGGTTTGCACACTTTCCAAGATTCAAACATACTCCCAATGCCAACAAAGTCCCCCACGTCCATGTCTGCCTCCATACCACAGACACCTCTCAGTGCTTTGAGTAAATCATCCGTGAAGCCCTCCACAAACTCTCTCAGCCTCCCGTTTTCGCGGGCCGAAGTGTGAGTGCATTTATCACAGAACTTTTGCAGGATATCTTTATTTAGTACCATTGTTCTGGGACTGATAGTTCCACTCTCAAGCACATCTTCATCTTCAAGAGGACGGATTTCTGTGTCAGCCAAATTCCCTCTGCACAGTTCAATGGTCAGAAATATTATGAATGACAACGTACTCCAGATGTACCAACTGTAGTCTTGTTCTGTATGGGCTTCTTCTTGCTTATGGTCCAACTGGGAAAGCTCCTTTTCTAACTTTGCTTGCTCTTTTGCAAGTCTCTCTTCATGTTCCCGCATTCGAGCAAGGAGTACTTCATCTCGGTCTGGCAAAGTGACATTCTCATGAGGAAAGAGAATAGGGTTAAATATGGCAGCAGCCACCACCACACACACTCGGGCAATGGCTCCCTGCATCTTCTGCTGCTTTTCTCCTATGCACATTTAGGTTCCTCGTAGATGTCCACAGAGCTGCAGCCCACAACCTGAAACACAGTATAAAATATCAGACTTTTCTATCTTATCTATCTACGTGATGTTAAATAGCAACAGTAGTAATGACATGACGAGCACCTTTTAAAAAGATTTACCATCTACAAAATTAAAATATTGTGGAAAAGTAAAATTTTTTCAGTTTAATTCAAAACGTGAAATACACAAGTACTGAGTGAAATATTTCCATTTGTGGCTTTCTTTAACTGTAAGCAATATCATCACAAATAAAATAAAAACTCTACTGTGCTAAATCTGTGTTTCACTTTAAACTGAACTAGTGAAATACTTTAACCTTTCCAGAATATTGTCACTTTTATAAGTAGTAAATACTGGTATAGAGTTACACTTGTTCAAAACCTTTACAAGGACACTAATTATTAAATATATTGGCTTACAAAGCATCTGAGTTCTGCACAGCTTTCATATTGCAAAACCTAAACCTTTCATGTTATACACATGTATGAAAAATACAGCATTTTAAAATATCCTCCACCCTTTAGCACAGAGTACCTCTAAATATAGAGGCAGTGGGTTGAATGACGCACTTCACCACTATCAGGCTGTGCAATATGAAAGGAAGGAAGATTGAGCTCTGCAGAGGAACATCGCCCTTTTTGGCTCACTTTTTGTGCCTGAATTAACATCCTGTTGACATAAAGTTTACAAAAGTAATACATAATACAAACTACGCTGCAATAATTTTATCTAAAAATTGTCCACATAGCACAATAAACTGGGGAAATAAGGAAGTCTTTCTTTCTTGGACGTCATCAGATAACATATAATAAAATACTGTAACTGTACAAAATAGGAAATTACATAAGATTCTTGCTTGTGTTTCAAATACCACACTCTTTTAAAGGGCAAACAATCCCATAGTTTTCCGAAATTCAGAACGACTTTTTTTGCCTCAAGACTTTCACTTCAAATTTAGGGAAAGTGTGGAGCATTATCAATGACAGACAAAGGAACGCTTCCCATGACTATTTACTTGGACATTTTCCAAAATATACACAGCTAAGTTCTCCCAGTCAAACAGAGCAGACAGAAGCTTCTGCCACTGCTCTAAAAATGTAAACCCCCAATATGTTAAACAACATGGGACAAATAACAATGTCACTGAAATGTAACAAGCTTTCTCAGTGCTCACTAGATACAAACAATATTTCATTATAGACTAAACTAAAACTAAAACTGGGCTAATCCTAACTAAACTAGGACTAATCTAGAACTTAGTGTCAAAACCTTTACAGAACCAAGACTAAACTTGGACTAACCCAGGTCTACACCAGGACTAAGAGGTGGTCTACACTTGGAATTCAGTCCCCAGCTACAGTAGGGCTAAAATAAGAATAAACAGCCATGAAATTTACCTAAATCAGGACTGCTAAGAACTCCTGAGTACCACCAGAAGAAGCATGCGTACCACCAATGGTACCCCTACCACAGTTTGAGAACCACTGTTGTACTGCATTAGTTGGCTCTGTAACACCTCACATTCAGAACTATTGCTACTGAACCTAAACACAGAGTACTGAATACGCATAGGCCTAGCTCTGAATAGGAAGTGCTATATCCGCTTGCAATTTCAATATTTGCCATTAAAGGGACAGTAATAAGTTTGTAATAATTTACACCTGACATGCAATATTACATTAAACAGAACTTAGTAAGTCTTTCTGAGTACAATTTTTGGCTGCTCTACCCACGTTTATAAAAATGCTTTATGTTGTGAAAAAATGAAAAAAATATGAAAATGTGTGTTTCTTACTTTGTTATTTTATATGCAATTTATTTAATGTTTATTGTTTGGAAATACCAGAATTTGCACATTGTTTCATGTTTTGTCTCTGGTTACGTCAAAACCAAGACAAAATCAGTCGTTGTTACTCTGTACTTTTTTTTTGCTTTTACTTGAGTAATTATTTGGATCACTACTTTTTACTTTAACTTGAGTAATATTATTTTTTAAGTAAAAATACTCTAACTTCAGTAACGTTACAATTTACTGTACAGTTCCTCTTATACGTTACGTACAATAACGGACGTTGGCGTTGCTAAGTGTTGCGTTAAGATGTTGCTACAGAATACCTTTTCAGTTACCCCTAGCGACAAAACAGTCTTTAAGGAAAAGCAGAGTCAGACAAACATTATTCCTGACGCATGAGTCACATTAAAACAAGAGGACATGTGAGTAAGCTGTAACTTGGAAGTTTTGTGTAGCGTTGCAACTTTATCATAATGCAACGATATCAGATGTTAAAAGATGCCACAAGATACCAGTGTTTTAAGTTAGGTTAGCACGAGGTTAGCGACATAGCGTTAATTACATGTTTCTTAGCAAGCGCGATAACACGTTAGCTAACAAATTACAGCTCTAGAAACTGTAACTTTGTTTAATATGCGACGTACAGACAAACGTACCTTTAAACACGTATTTAGGCTTCATGATTAAGATGATATCAAGTAGCTGTTTTATCCATGTCCAACTTGCGGGAGATGAGCCGAAAGTTCATGGTAAGTTTCAGAGTTTCCCCACTTACACATTTCCTGCATGTGTGCGCTCCACCCATGAGAAAAGCCCGTCCTGTTTCTGCTGTCAAAGCAGTACAAGTCAGTACATGAGCTTTTGGCGTGGCAAAGGCTATTTTTTTTATTGAACAGAGTAAAAAAAGGTTTATCAGACAAACAAACCCTCGCACAAATGAATTAGTCACTAAGTAGAGTAACCACCTCAAAGAGTACAAAAAGTGGGACAAGTTGTGCGATTTGGTGGGACAAGGAGGCACGGACTTGAGAAATAAATCTTCATACACAAATCTAACTTACTTACCAACTTACTGAGATAGAAGTTGCTTCAGATTAGGGCCTATAAAACATTTCATGTGCTGTTTTTATCCCCAAAACGCACATTTTGCAAGTAATGTCTTTGCCGAGATGTATTAATTGGAATAAAAAAGATCAAAATCACAGGAACAGAAAAAAAAAAAAAATCTCTGTAATATAGTCTGTATATTATCATAACAACCCAGCACCAACACCAGCTCACAGCTCCATGGAGAGACCTTTCTAAATTACAGGGGCAGCAACACACCATCCATATATTCCAACCCAGCAAGATGGGATGCCCACAAACATTTATTCTACATTTTACACAAGGGCACAAGGTACTGACATTACTTTGTTCTTAAATTGAATCTCTTTTTATTTAAGATCTACTGAGTACCCCCCTAAAAAAGAGGGACATTGTCTTAATAGGTGGGACAGAGGGACAGATGCCTAAATGGCTGTGGAGTACAACCAAAAGTGGGACAGGTGGTGACCCTATTCACTAGGTTAAATAGGTTTAAATTGATGAACTTGTCTCTGAACTTCTAAATTCCACCAACCTTTACTACCACCAGATGGCGCTTCATATAACAGGCATGACACAAATCTTACCTTCCCTATCCCCTATTTTTATTTATCACTACAAAATGGCATAAACTTTTAAAGAATAATAATGCATTAGTCTTATATAGCGCTTCTCTAGACACACTGACACATTCATACATAGGAAAGGTGGGTGAAGTGTCTTGCCCAAGGACACAGCGACAGTATGCATTGCTGGTAGCGAGAATTGAATGGCCAAACTTTGGGTTAGTTAATTTCTGGCAAAACTAATTTTCATTGACACTGCTTAACTCGACTTATTAAACAAAGGTTATGCATGGAGTAGCTCTGTACATTGACCTCATCATAATTTGCTAAATGCAAGGCAAGTTTATTTGTATAGCACAATTCATACACTGGGTAAATAAAAGTGCTTTACAGAAAAAAAGGAAAAAAAAGTTAAAAGTACATAGACAATTAAAAGAAGGGTGCAGATAAAACACTTCCATATTTACAATTACATACACACTGAGTTAAAAACAAAAGATTTCCCCTGGACTTGAACATTGTCAGAGTAGAGGCTTGTCTAACATCCTTCCTTCCATCCATTCCTGATTTTGTCTGCATAAAACTGAAACGCTGCTCCACCATGTTCAGTGCTGACTCTGGGCCTGTCCCTGAGGTTCTCAGTGTCCGAAATAGTTCAGATGGGACCAGCATGTTAGAGATGTGCTTTGGTGCTAATCCATGGAGAGACTTATAAGCAGATTTATTATTTTATTAATTTATTTTATTATTTTAAACGATTTTAACGAGAAAGGCCATATTACTAACACTAGAGGCTATGTGTATTTTTTGCAATGTAAGAAGGCCATTATATACAGGCAAAATGTTTGCTAAGTGCCTTTCTCGTTAAGTGAACTGCTCACTGATATGAAATAATAAATAGTTCAATTTGGTGAGGAATATTTCACTGTAAGAGATTTTATCAGATGTGTGCAGTGCTTACAGACACTTCTTTAAGTGTCTGGGAGTAAGCAGTACATGGCTGGGGGACAAATGTCTGAAGGGGTACTGGGGTCTGTGAAAAGTTTAGGAAGCACTGCATTAAATAAAACTATACATCCATAAACAAAGGTCACACCAGTAAAAAGCTATATAAGCATGCTCACTATTTTAACTATTTTCACTCTTCTTAAGTATTTGAATCACTTTCTCAGCTTTACTGTTTTTGTTGTTCTGTTGTAGGTATTCAATCAGCTTACGAGAAGCACCCTTGCTCTCCTTCTCCTCCCAGATCCTTAGGAGGTTTATGGTCCGCTCCACACTGTCATTTGGGAAATCTGTCCTGCAAGCGTCTATTTGACCATTTGGGATGTTGCTTTGCATTGCTAAATTCCTCATGTCTTCCCATCCAATCACTACAGCGACGTCTGGGATGTGAGGCCTGAGAATCACTGCAGGTACAGCATCTGAAATATTAGATTATGTTTAACCTTAATTATAAATCTTTACAATTTGATGTACAGTGTAAACAGATTTTTAATGCCAAAAATAGACCATTTTAGTGCGTGTAAACAATGAGTTCATTCTGGGGGCCAGATGGAAAGCTCTGGCGGGGATCTTGGACGTTCACTGGTATAAATGTTTAGCTATTTTATTTATTGTAGCAATTAGCCAATGGAAATTAGAAAAAGCTAAAGACTAAATAATAAAAAGTTTCTGAATTCAGAAATGATGTTGAACACAGTAGTTTGTCAATTCATCCTCAGATTTAATCCTTCGCTCACAATTAATACTGTATGTAACTAATAGGTTCACTTAATCAAAATGAAACTGGCTCAGATCTGGGTGCAATTCATTCAAAGTAAAACAAAAACAACAGTATTTTTTGCCATCTAAAAAAGTATTACTTGATGTTTTAGTTTGTGAATTACCTGAATTTCTAAAAGGGTCTATATAAGGTCCTATATTGTGCTTTTTTCAGGGTTTTTGAACACCTTTACATTAGTATTTATCAGAAAGAGCCTGGGGTGGGCGTATAGGCTATAGAAATAAGCAGGAACACTTCCTGGTCTCATGTGTCTATGTAGAGTGTTTGCAGCTCTTGAGAAGGGGACAGGCTAAGCATATGGGATTACTCAAACATGCATGAATGGAACAAAATACAACTCCAGGTATGTTTTTAAGGTGCTAACATTATAACATTAGCATAACAGGGGACCTTTAATAATAACTGTACAATAATTATTTGAGGTGGCATTTCTTACCGGTGTCAGATGTTAGCAGAGATGCCATCTAAAGTGTTAAAGAAAAAAAAAAAAAACATTTATCAGTCATGATAAAAGTCGCTGAGCATGTTAGTAACATGCAGAGTTTTACCACAACAACATCACAATAGCAACACAGCATGCACTCATTACATTAATTACCAACACTGACACAAGAACTAACCTGAAATTCCTACATCAAGGTTAGCTATGTAAATGTTAGAAGCACATATGCACATACATAGTATATAAGCTTTTTAGTCACACAAAGAAAGTAGTAGTGGTGCAAGTAGTATAAAAAACTAGACCAGTCCTTACATTTACAGAATCCGGATTTCCATTTTGAAGTGTTTTACTCCCTTAAAGAGAAAAACAAAATAGATTAATTAAAATACTAATGTGAAACAATGATTGGCAATGTTAAAATGAGTGCCCTCCAGTGGTGGGCAGAAACAATTACCTGATTTTCTTTTCTTCCAAAGAAAAACAAGAACCCCAGCAACTTCATTATTTATAACAAACAACATAAACAAACAAATGTTAACTATGTTGTGACCATAAAAAGCAGTAAGAGGTAGCGATCTTTCATTACCTGCCACTACTATGACTGGTATTAATATGCCCAGTGTTATTGCAGTTGTATTGTCTGGAGAAGATATAGAGCCCATTAATATTATTATTATTATTATTAGTAGTAGTAGTAGTAGGAATAGGAGTAGTAGTATAAGTATTAGTATTATTACCGTTTGGTTGCAGTTCATTGCATAGAGTGTTACTGGTGGCAGAACAGGCCACTTTGAGCCCCTCCGGACCACAACTAAACCAAAACAAAAAACAGTAAAGTAAGTAAATGATACTGGATAACAGAAGTACATCTTCTAGTCCAGTGGTTCTCAAACTTTTCACACCCAGTACCACTTCAGAAAATATTTGAAAAACAGTCAGAAAAAACAAAACCAGGACTAACACTGGACTAACCAGGACTAATCTAGGTCTAAAGCAGTCCTAAACCAGATTTAAAGAAGGATTAAACTAGGCCTAAACCCGGTCTAAACCTGACTACAAGACTAAACCTGAACTAATCCATGTCTACACCAGGACTTATTCCAGTCTACACCTGTTCTACATGGATTACATGGATTAAGCCAGGAGTAAAGTAGGTCTTTACCAGGACTAGTCCAAACTAAAGCAGGACTAAAAGTGAAAGTAAAACTGGCTCTGAATTAAAATAAATGAGGACCTGAACTGCAAAAGACTCCTGAGTATTACCTGAAGAAGCCTGTGTACCACATGCGGTACCTGTACCACAGTTTGAGAACCACTGTTCTGGTCTACAGAAATGGGGAATGAAGCTGGACTTACACTCGACAAGGTTCACAGATTTTACAGGGCTGCGTTCCACTGGTGCAGTAGTGATCCTTTTTGCATTTACACACAGAATCAACGTAAGCAGTGCATCGTCTCTCCTCCTCCAGATTAGCTTCAAAATACACCATAACTGGTTATTTCTTGTTTACAATTAAAGGTACACTACCCAAACCTTTTTTCATTCCCACACCCTACTCCCCAGCAACAGCATACAGTTACAATTAGAAATATTCAACTCCCCAAAGATTTTAACATTTTTCTAAAAGACAAAAAGATCCTGTGACGCCCTGGAGTGACTTTCTCAGTCATCAGATTTAAATCCCGTTGAAAATCTTTGGTGAGATTTAAAGAAGGCAGTTGCAGCACAGAGGCCATCAAACGTCACTAAGATATAGGCTTTTTCCCCTGAAGAATGGGCAAAGATTTCACTCAAGAGGTTTAAGTAGCTTGTTTGCAATTACTGAAAATGTTTCTTACAAGTTTTAAAAGTTATAGGATGCGCCACAAAACACTGAGGCTCTCGAGTGAATAATACTGGCCATGGGCATGTGTTTAGAGTCACATTTTTCATTTAAACTTCAAAGTTAAGTTAACTTCTGTTAATACATGCCACCAAACATAAACTTTAGCAATTATCACTACCTTGTAAAACAATCTGTGAATACTTAGCCAACACTTATACATGTTTCACTTTGCTTCTCTGATCTCAAATTATGTATTTTGGGGGAGCTGTTTCTCTTTGCAAGCCAAAATAGCCAGCCCTAACTCAAATTAATATGAAAATAAGTGTATAGTGTACCATTTGGCTGTGAGCAGGAAGTGCAGGGTTCACAGGTTTCTTGATTATTAGCGTGACTTTGGTACTCCTTCCCAGTTTCACACGGTACACATTTAGTTTGGTTCTGGGTTGTGCAGTGCTTCTCAACCCTGAGCCCTACAAGACACAATGCAAATGTATAATCAGTGCAGACATTTGTGTATAATGGTGTACAATACCAGCACCATAGCACTGTATACAACCATGGAGGAAGAATGATGGGTAGATTTTGTATTATACACTTACCAGCACCACACTTGCAGCAGGCTAGCCCTTCATGTGTGTAAATGCCATCCTGACACCCCTGCCTTCTGACGCGGACCACTCTCCCCTCAGTTTGTGACGTCAGTAGCATAGCACATGTGACACTAATTTTGCAATAAAAAAAGGTTTATTGTTATTGTTAATTTACATTTAAACAGAAAATGGCTATGACTGAAAATATCCTAAAAATCTACCATTTGTTTTTGTATTATTTCCTTTTTTTTCCAGTTATGCAGTACTTGTACCTTGCAAATACTAACAGATGCTGAGCAAAGGCACTGAAAACATCACATTAGACTGTACTGTCCTTATACAACACATCTTATATGTAAGGGAGCGCACTGGCTGTGCTGTTAGTGCTCCTGAAGCGCAGAGATTATCGGGTAGGTGTCTGTCAGTATGTAAGTAACAACACTAGACGATTCACATAGTTGGTGTGGTGTGGCTCCAGCTACCCGGGACCCATTTTTACTACTACTGCTATGATACTCAACTTTACTAATACACCTTCAATCAATGCAGGTACACACAAAATATTTCTACTCATTTACAGACATTTTACAGACTCGTTTACAGTACTTAAAAGTAAAAGCTGTGCTTATGTTACAGAGAAAATGAAAGTACGCAGCTATTTTTCTGTCGCGTAAAGGAACCTATGTCATTGCCAGTGCACTTACTGTAGCCTAATATAACCTAGAATGGCGATCACGTTAGTACTATCCCTGTACTGTCGTTAATATACATAATCGAGTGTTTTATTTAACACTGCTAATCAAGTAAACCCTGCTGGTGTCGCCTAGGCTGACCTAGTTTTACACTTACAGGGAACTAAGGAGTACATAAGTTCACAGTTTTCAAATGGGTAAAAAAAAAAAAAAGATTACTTACAGTGTCACGGAGAAGTACGTCAACACAAAACGAGCAGTGTGTCTTCTCGGAGCCATGACCTTGCCGTTGTTACGCGTTTCTTTTACCAGGCTACTATTTCCTTGTCTGTGGTGGGCGTTTTGGGGGTTTTTGTTTTTACTTTCTGTTTCGATCTTGAGCTTCCGGGGATTGCCGCATGGTAAGTACAGCTGAAAATGTGTCACACCATCCTGCCTTCAAGTGACAAGTAAGGGATAGTTCAGTGTTTTGGGATGTAGGCTACTCCTAATGCGTAATTCTGGAAAGCTTAACCTATTCATAAGTTTAGGGTGACCACATTTCTAGACTTGAAAACTGAGAATCATATTTTTTAACGAATGATAGTGCATTTGAACAAAAAAGTTTAAGAAACGCCTAAAATCAATTCAAAATAAAGTTATGGCTTCAGTTTTTAATATGATAGTAATATATGAAAGCAAAAAAATGACATGGTAAATAAAATGTGTGGCAGAAGTCTTCAGATAAATGTTTTGAAGTTTCATATTTTTTGTATGGGCTGAAATGGGGACAACTAGGACATGGTTTGTAGAAAACTGGAACATATTCATGTTTTTACAGATATTTGTTGGGACATGGGACAAGGAGCCTAAAACTGGGACAGTCCCCATTAAATAGGGACATAGGCTACTGTATTGTCACCCTATCTAAGGTGTCAGCACACTTCCAAATTGAAACAAAAGTAGGCAGGGGGAACACCACAAACATAGTGTGACAACTCTGTACTACCTCATTGTTCATTTAAATATTTGTTGCATACATTATATATATATATATATATATATATATATATATATATATATATATATATATATATATATATATATATATATATATACAGCATATAAACCATATGCGAGTGGTTCAAGTTGAAAGGTGAAGACGTGCTACTGCTTCAGTTAGCCACTAGGGGGAGCTATAACTCTACACTAGGAGTCTTTGATAGCTGCCTTAAAGAAAACTATTTTCCCATCTGTTACAGTTTTAGTAAACGCACAGTATTCAAGTATTTCAATGTAGGTAAATAATAGAGCTGCATGGCTTGTAACATATTCTAAGCAATGTGATTTTAAAGTAATATGTTTGGAATGTGTAGCAAAATAAAAGGTTGCAATAATAAGCTCTAACCTAAAGGAGAGAAAATATGAGAACAAGTAGCCTGAGTCATCCATATTGTGTAAACGGACAAAGCGTGGCTGTATAAGTATAAAAAAAAATACATATTATACATACTATTAGAAGACAGAGATAAAAACTGGCATGAAGAAGTTTGGGTTTATTTTTTATAGTGACTAAATTATATTTACTAAATGCTAAGATGTGTTTCTCTGGTTTAATTATACCTCCCACCGTCACCAAGACATACATGTATTGGTGTGAAATGGTGACGATAAATTACCCACAGTGAATGAATGTGAGAGACAATGTTAGTCTTTTCCATCTATGTCTTTGTGTCAGGCTTGCAACTAACTATCCATTGTGTAGGGAATACCCCACCGAAGGCCCAAAGTTGCTGGGATAGGCTCTACTCCAGCCACCTGTGACCCCTAATAAAAATGAAGTGGAGGAAGATGAATTAATGAAAAATTATTCAAAGGTATGTATATTTGTTTTTTGTTTGGCGCTCATGCGACAGGCAACCTTACCAACAAACACATCAGATTTTTTATCCCTCTTTGTGTAGGTCAGCATGGGTAATAGACACATTTAACAAGACAATTTAAAGTACGGCACAGCAAAAACAGTCATTAATACTGAATATTTAGTGTTTCCTTGATTTAGCTTACTGCAGCCTTGACACACTTGAGTCCTTTTTTGGAAATTAGGTCACGGCAATGTTAAGTATATGAGTAAAGTGAAGGTATTTAAAAGTGTCTCTAAAGGCAAAAAGGGTGTGGTATATGTGATGCTGCCTAAAACACTTTCTCTCCCTGCTTTGGTTAATGAAACGTTGTGTGCATGTGTTGTTGCAGGGCACATCATGTTTCATTTTGACTGCCTTGAGGTTGAGCTTCTTTCAGCGTTAGTTGTTCAATTCAGAGGCAAAGCGTTTAGGCCTACAGGTACAGTCACCATAAAAACACTGAGCCTAAGTAGCCTATGCACATTTATGCATCCTTGCCATCATGTCTAACTACTTTCTTTTGTTCATCTATTATCTTGAGAAGAATAAAGTTAAAGTCAATTCAGTTAGCAGCCTCCACCACAAAGTACCAACAAAGACAAATTTACCTCCTATATAACGTGACGGTGACTTGTTGCATGTCAGTGTGTGTCTTTGTGTCAGGCCTGTGTCTAACAGGCCACTGTCCAGGGTGTACACCATAGTTGCTGGGATATAGTCTCAGTGAACTGTATATTTTGACAACTGCTTATAAACTGCTAATACAAATAATAAAAGAGTTTTGCTAAATTTCAAGAACACCAATCTTGTTAAAAAGCTGTAGAGTAAAGACAGTGTAGCCTGTTAGCTTAGTCCCATTCTGATGGGAATAGAGGTAAAATCTGGGTCTTAAAGTGTTAAGTCTGTATTGCAGCCATTTAACCTGTCTTATTGTATTACATCTCTTTGTGTTTATTTACTCCGGTCTAAAGCAGAAGCGTACAGGCGATCGTAACAGGCCGATCTGTGTTTCATGGTTTCAGGACGATTCCTCAAGAGTTGCTAGGCAACCATGAGGACTCTGGAGAGCCATCCTGCATGGCACAAATAGTTCAGTGCCGAACTTAAACAGTGTAGTGTTATCACGTCTGCTGCAGGTTGTGTAATCATTATCAATGTAGCAGTGTCGATACTTATGCTGCACTGTGTGGGTTTATCTTAAATGCATACACTGTAAAGGATATCTAGGTTATGTTGTGTTTTCATTCAGATCTACTTGACCAAAACAGAAGCTTTCACCTGCACCCATACTTTCTGAGTGCATTTTAAAGCATTTTCTTGAGTAAAAAGTGTTTTTATTCAAGTAAATTATACTCTGAATGATTTTGTTTTTTTTTACATTGGTGGCAAAGCGGGTAGGAGACTAACTTTTTAATCCTTGTCTGCTAAACATATAGGCCACCACAGGTGGTAAGAACTGAACTTTTGCCCTTTGCTTTTTTGTACATTCACTTTGCATACATGAAAACTGCTCATTGCGTTCATTAGAAATGTGCTCTTGGGCAGAATTTTTTATCCCACATTCGGACAGGTGACTATTGGCTACTTTTATAGTCCGCTGCCAGTTATATAGAAAAAATGCAAGCTTGCAAATCTGTAGTATTCTGTGATTTGACTGTGAGGTTTTTGTAATCTAACTCTACCTGCTGCTCGCCTGCTTTGTAACTCTGTCCAGTACAAAAGAAAGTGGGACTAGCAGGGCAGGCCTGATGTGGCTCCTCTCACAGAACAGGAAGAAGTCTTGCTGCTTTTCAACCACAGGAAATAACCTCAGTGCTGATGACGCAGGTCTCGGGGGAAAACTCAGCCAGCTAACTCTAACGGCTGCAGAGCTGTGTGTGCAAAGACCTGCTACATGTTACTACACGGGCGGTCAAATACTTCAGTACTGCAGTACTGTATGGAGTATGCACAGAACAAAAAGAATGTGCTTTAGTCTCACCCTAAAACAGTCGCAGCTTTCTACAAACTCAACGAAAAGAGGACAATCAGAGGTGGATAGTAACTCTAGATACTTTCACTTACATTTTTTTTGAAGTGTATACTTTCTGAGTACATATTCTGAAGGATAATTTTACTTTTACTTGTGTAGCAGTGGTGATAGTAGTAATAGTCAGAGATGGAAGAAGTACTCAAAATCTGTATCTGAGTAAAAGTACTTAATATTACTCAAGTAGAGGTACAGTAATTGGCAGTAATATTACTTGAGTGAAAGGTATTAATTTTAGTATTATTAGTACTATAATTATTTGTACTAATACTATTATTATTATTATTGTTATTTGTAATGTTGTTTTGAAGTAACAGTACATTTAATTGGTTTTGAGTGCTTTTTCACCTCTGTTAAATGGTAAATGCTACCACAAGACACTGTTTCTGTACTGAGAGATTACCTCCACAAAATGTCCAGCGTTCACCTAATGAGAGGCAGTATCTGTGCGCTATAGGGAGTCTGCAACTGCACATGAAAGGTTTTTTTTGGGGGGGGGCTGGGAGAATTCATGTACTCAGCTGTCTGGCGGTGAAGACAATAGTGAAAAGTGCTGGAATGGATGTCTTGTTTGAAACTGCAGAGCAAAAGAAAGACAGAGGTATAATGCCAACTGGGTATTCCAAAGAGCTGGATTTATTGGGACTATTGGAATTGGGGAAAATCCGGTTAGGGACTTTATCAGACCAGCAGGAGGGAGAAGCTAAGCCAAGCCTATAGACTGGTGATATGAACACTGGCTGTCCTGACGTTCACCTGTCGCCTCTTTCCTCACAGTGGTTCTGCTGCATTATACTGTATGAAGGCATTCTTTCCATTTCTATGTAGTGAACTATGTCCTTGTCCTCACTGTGACTGCTGCTGATGTTATTGGGCTATACAGCACAACTGTGTTTCTTATAGCAGCCTGAGCTTCCAGAAAGGGTTCATATGGACGTGAAAAATAAAAAAAATCAGTCATGGAAGTTTTATATCCTATTTTCCAGGTTTTAGAATTTATTTTGAATGGTTTAGTCAACATTTTAAAGGTCCCCTATTATGCTAAATTGACTTTTTTGAGCTTTTAACCATTTTATAATGCTTCCATTTCAAAAACATACCTGGAGTAGTATTTTGTTTCATTCACACATTTTTGAGTAATTTTGTTTAGTGAGCCTGTCCTCTTCTAACGATCTGGATACGCTCGGGTCTTATGGCTCTACGTAGACACATGAAACCAGGAAGTGCTCCTGTACGTTCATGAAGCCCATACACCAGGCCAGGCTCATTCTGATAATTTCAGCGCTTAAAATGTTCGTCATTACAAAGCAGTAAGCTCATTTATCTGTTAGCATCATGTTGCTAATAGCCATGCTAAATAGTCATTTTATGCTCTGGGAGTTAGTCCTAGTGGCCTGTTATACCACATCGTACCAGTAGATGGAGTCATGAGCTACCCCAAGCACTTTTTGTTTATCCAGCACTTTAGGTTTCTTTGTCATTTTTCCTTTCCTTTTCTCTTAAAGTTTTAGTGCCCACACTCAAATCATGGTTTATCTAGTTTAGGGGTAAATGCTCTATCCATTGAGCAGCAAAGCCACTGGTAAAGGAATCAGTAAACTCGACAAATTGCGTTATTGGTAATATTTAATGAGAAAACATATGTCTGAAATTATGAAATAGAAATAATAATGGTCAGCAACAGCCTGATTTTTACTCCTAGAGAAAGGTTTTGGAAAAGTTATGGAAGATTATTGAGGGAAAAGTGTGTGAACCTTGTACAGACGTTTCCTACTTTAGTCATTAAAGGCTGAATCCATTAAACTTTTGCACACACTTTTATGGAGGAGTTTGAATCCAAAAGGGATTCTCCGCCTGCACCAACAAGTTGACCTTTCTGTTTTTGTGTGTGCGTGTGCGTGTGTTTTTTTCTTTCCAAAATGTCATGACAACTATGGAGGAGATGGCTGTTACAGATACCCATAATGTGGAGATAATGAACTCTAATGACTTCACTACAACTCTGACTTTTCCTGTAGTGGGAGATAAGTTTCCATCTGGGAGCCAAACTTATCATAGACTTTATGCAGCAAGTTGTAGTTCTCTGTAGTAACCTTTGTGTCAGCAAATGTTAGATTTTTTTTTCTTTTTTTTTTTTCTTTTTGTCTTGAGGAACTACAAGGTGAATTTTTACTTTTTATTATTCAATGAGAGCCTAAAATTATCACTTATATCAGTAATAATGAGACCGAAGCGTTTTTAGCTCTTTAGAATGGGACTCAAACATGCTTGAATGAAACCAAATACTACTCCAGCTATGTTTTTGAGGTGCAAACAACATTATAACGTGGTTAAAAGCTCAAAAAGGTTGATAGCAGAATAGGTGACCTTAGTAGTAATGCAACTTTAAAGCTATACTCTGAAGCTAAATTTTCAAACATTTCAGAAGCAGCAGAAACCTCTGTTTGACTTATTGCATTTACATGTCTTTGCATATTTTATTGTTTTCATTTCCCTTGTGTTATCAGTAAAGTATTCCCTGACAAAGTGTTAATGAAATCGCAGCAGGGCTCTGTGGCGCTTGCAGAGCACTGCCATTTTTTACAAGCATCAAAACTATCATTGCTTTGATGCTAAATTCATTTGGTGCGATAGTCCGTATGAGACTAATTCAAGTATATAGGCTCATATAGTCTTCAATAGCATTCTGGCTTCTTTCAACTGTCATGGTAGATACATGTCTTCATATACTGTTCATTTACTTCTCTGCAGAACAGTAACCCTTCACCCACACAGAGACACACTAGTCAGCTAACACAATAGACTATGTGTATGTTTGTGTGTGTTCATGTGTATGTGTGTATGTGTGCTTGGGCCCACAAGCCTATCACTTCCCACCCACCAGCTCGGAAAATATTAACCTTTTCATCTCATTTAACCTTTTTGTCTTCATGGGTGATGCTTGCAGGCCTGCAGACATACACGTGCACATTTGCATGGCTCGGAAACACTGTCACATGCACAGACATGATGTACAGTACAGTAAGGATATCAGAATAATATCAGTAAACTTGGGGAGCGGCCAGTCATTTGGTTAAATAGGCCCAAAGTGCAGGAAATGAGAATCATTGACCCTCCCTTGTGACCAAATTTAAAATGGTTCCCTGAGATGGGTTGGAGGAAGACAGTGAATAGAGAAAGTTTGTCGTTTGAGTCTCTAAAAATAGTTTGTTTGAAATTATCCTAGAAGACGTGCTGTGGCTCTATTGCTCTGTTTATTGCATAGAGTGAGATACAGAAACAATTACTATAGACGTGAGTGTTGTTTCTGGCAGTGAGCCTTCTTTGTTGACGCTAAAGAGAAATTCATCAAAGAAAAACTCACCGTCTTCTAGGAAATAAACTGTGATAATATTGAACAATGAAGGTAATGGAAATTTGGGTGGAATGACACACCACATTCATGTTTCCTAAAATGTCATAACCACTATATATAGATTATTATGTACACTTCAGGCTTTACGGTAAAGCAGAATAACTACACCATACTTAACAGTAATAAGCCTACAAAATATGTAATTAACAATATATACTTCAGTAGTTCAATTGTATATAAAGGGGCCTCCATTGAGGTTTTGTCTGGGGCCTCACCAAGTTTGTCAGCAGGCCTGTTCAGTTAACAATGTGTTTGTGTTTATTACTGTTTAAGGGGGATATTTTATCCAGAATTTACTTTTCTGAGCTTTTTACCATGTTATAATGTTGTTTTTTGAGTTGTGTTTTGCATGTTTAAGTAATCCTCTATTCTCTGGCATGGTCATTCTGAACCATCAAAATGCTTGGTTGCACAAACCTCCGCCCACTCCAGGAAGCACTGACCAATCAACAAGCCCTCTACATCCAGTCTGCTCTCATTCATTTATCAAAAAAACAAAACAAAAAAACAACAGTGTACAGCTCTGTTTCCACTGATTCCTCACAGCTATTTTTTGTTTTGTAGTAAAATTTAAGTTTAAGGAAGTGAAGTTCCTTTTATTCTGTAAATTATGTTCAAAAGACAGCAACAGTCTGCACTCTGCTGGTCTCCTCACCTGTCTTTCGATGCCGCCATTAGAGTACTTATTAAAAACTTTTTCTTTAAGTTAGATAATGTTTTTAAAGGTTGTAAAACGTGTAGTGCTGTTCCAGAGGTAGCCAAGATTGTTTTAAAAAATATTAATAAAAGCATATTATAGTCCCTTTAAGTAATGCTTTGAAAGAAAATTTCATAACATTTAGTTCATAAAAAATCGCGACATATCTAATGGTAATAGATTAACAAAATTGTGGCTCTTATATCGTGACATGTATTGTAACGCCAGGCTCTTGCCAACATAGCCCTAGTAAGTAATCAATTAACTGGTTACAAACCCTTAACTAATGCTTTATAGCATGAGTTATTCGAGTGTTACCTGCTTTACTATCAAAAATACTCTGATGTCTTTGACCTACACCTGTTCTACAAGACGGTGTACCTCTGCTTTGAGCACAGTCTGCTTCCACAGACAAAGAACATCCAAACAAATCCTTTATCCACATTTTTGAGCCCTCACATCTGAAACAATGCTTGCTTGATGCTGTAACATTAACAAAACAAACATTAAAATTGGTGAATAGAAGAAGCAGCCCTTTTTTTATTTTTTATTTTTTGCAATGAAGAGGTGCACACTGGGCCTCATTCATAATTCAGAGCCATCGCGGCGATATGAGAGAAGGACGCATCTGTCTGCATTACGCCAGTGTTGCCTGCTCGTTGCATCACCCTCCCGGGCGCTTGGTTTTCGAGACTTTTAATACGCTCCCTATCAGTTGTGCTGTGGTCTAATTTCAGCCTCAGATAAGGAACCTTTTTTATTTGCCACCGGTCTAATAGTCTCTCCTCAAATGTGAGAATGCTGTGAATGAGGAGCCATGTTCGCTCTGTGTTTCTTGTTCAGTGTGCAGCATCACAAGTAGACATGAAGGATATTATGAAGAACTCCAAGCCCCATCCCCCCGCCGACACACATGTATAGCCGTCTCCCTACACAAAGAGCGGCGCATGTGCCTTATTACACACACATACACACACATACACACACACAGCTGGCTGCTGGTCTGTCTGACCTACTTTAGTTCTGTAGGCTGCGCTAATGGAGCCAGCCAGTGTGTTGCTGCTGTATTATCTGACTGCATCTGATTTGCATTTCTGCCCTGTCACTGGCAGATGGCACCAGAGGTCGAGGTCGAGCGAACGGCTTTTTTTTCCATTGTTAAAATTGTCAAAATAGTATCATTTCTTAAAATAGTTCACAGAGACAGCAAAATACAATGGATTACTTTGGATTACAATGGATAAAATCACAGAACTTGCTCAAAATCCTTAGTTCAGTGAGTCTCAAACTTTTCACACCAAGTACCACCTCATAAAATATCTTTCCAACCACTGTCTTTAATTGAGTAAAATTATCCATATTCTGGTTTAAACGAAAGGATACAAGAAGGATTAACAGAATAATAGGTTACTAAATAGATCCAAACTGGGGCTATTTCAGGACTAAACCAGGTCTAAACCAGGACCTTTTAAAAAGTCATGTATGCCCTGATAAAGACCATGGTATGGTATTATTAATAACTCAAGCCAGAGTGCCTCAGATCTCCTTCCTTTCTTTTTTAAACCAGGGCAAAACTATGACTAAAACTGAAGACTAAACAAGTAGAAATCAAAAACTCAACCAGAAATAACACTGAGTCTAAATAAAAACTAATTCAAGACTCAGAACTGCAAAAGACTTCTGAGTACTACCAGTGGCACCTGTATCACAGTTTGAGAACCACTGCCTTAGTTCATTCCCAAAAGTAGCATTTTCTGTCAGTGAACATGTCAGTGCCATTACAATAAGATGGTCAAAATGCTAAACCTTGTTGTTACTATACACTGGTCAGGCATATCATTATGACCACCTGCCTATTTGTTGCAATAATGTTATGACAGCGATTTTAACTTCAGTAGCTCATCAGTGGGATCGGACATGGGCCTGCCCTCGCCCACGTGCATCAGTGAGTCTTGGCCACCCATGACCCTGTTGCCAGTTCACCACTGTTCCTTCCTTGAACCACTTTTGATAGATACTGACCACTGCAGACCACAAACACCCCACAAGAGTTTTGGAAATGCTCTGCCCCATTCATCTAGCCATCACATTTTCACCCCTTTTCAAACTTGCTTAAATCCTCACACTTGCCCATTTTTACTGGTTCTAGGACATCAACTTTGAGAACAGTGACTAGAAGATGATGAGGTTGACCAAGTAGTTTAAAGCATTTGAATTCTGGCCTGAGATACAGTATGGACTAAAGCAGTGGCAGAGAAAATCAGTAACAGAGGGCTCTGAAAGCTCAACAAATTCAGGCTTAATTATTATCTCACAAAAGTTAATTAACAACATGGTCGGCTTGCATGTTATCTTTGTGTACTAATGTTGTATGAGAGGCAGAGGTGGGAGAAGTACTCGAGTAAATGTACAGTTTTAGAAAATGTTTTAATATTTTCTAAAAATGTACTTAAATTACTTGAGTGGTGTTTTTAACTGTAGCGGCTGGTTTGCACTTGCACTGTTCAGCCTTAATAGGAAGGAAGTGATGAATCAGACTCATTTATTTGTGGTAGTGGTGGTGAGTGTTCAAGTACAGATAGGGCCTGTGTCTCGCTCTCTCATGTTTTCTCATGTACATAATACTATCAGGAGAAAATCATAGAGGAAGTGACCAGCTCAAATCCTCTGTGCTTAGTCATGCTGGGAGTTTTGCGTTTGGAAGTCATTAAAGAAAATAATATTGGGTTTAATTTGACATGGCCTTGGCCACACAAAGGCAACTGTAAAGAATAAAGATAAGTGCTCTCGTATTTTATTAAACCTGGCTCTGTGTAGTTGGGTAAGTATGTTAAAGCTGTGTTAAAGGGGCTATGTGATTTTTTTCAACTTCAATTTAACTTATAAATGTGATAATTTCAGAGGAATACATATTAAGGAGAAAGCACTTGATATCCATGTCTTTTGACTCAGAAACAAGGGGCTCCTCCTCCTCAGATACAAAGTTGAAAGTTTAAAGCATGGTCTAAACTTTCGTTTGATGTAATGCATTTTGCTGTTGCAGTTTTTTAATAATAATAAAAGCAGTCATGTTGATGTTGTGGTTTGTGTGAAGAGTAACACAGCATTTATACCTAAAATTGGTGTATACAGTCTTCACAGTGTTTTAATATATGAATGAGTTGTACAAGGTTCAGTCAGCTGACTAATCTGAAGTGTCCTCTTCTTACATCTTCTGTAGCATGAGAGTCATGAGGTGCTAGTTAGTTTAGCAATAGTGAACTCAGATGACCTCTGACACAAAGTCAAAGTCAGCCGCTGATAGACTTCTGAAAAAGCTAAGTGAGTCAGCTAATAGTTTTTCAAATATGTACAAAAGTTTGCTTTATGGACCCAACTTAGGTATAATAGGTAACATGCTACAGTGGAAACAGGGCTAATGATAAATATTGCTGTGACATTTTTGCCAAACTTACAGAATTATTTTTGAATTCTAGTCCTCGGTCCACTTTGACAGGTGTTGTCATTGGGTTCATTAAAATATGTCAGAGGTTTACCTTTCCACTGCAAAAACCATCTTACTGGGTCATGTGACCTCTTTACAGAAAGTGTGCACTGTAGGTATCCAGGTGCAGTCGAAGCATCAGACTCTGAGACATCCTACATGTGGTGTAAGCGCTGACATTAACATTACTTAACATTACTTAAGTAGTAGTAAAAGTACTCAACAAAGTTATTGGTTAAGTAAAAATCAAAGTAATGAATGTAACATTTGCAAGTTTTTTTTGTGCAATTACACACGAAAAACTGCTACTATTACTACTAGTACTATTATTTTTACTATTACTACAACCATGAGTACTACAGCTACTACAATTATTACTGCTACTACTTTTACCACAACTACTACTATGACTTTACATTTTACTCAATTATACATTTTCTTTTAAAGTATACATTTTTTTTTACTACTATTAATACAAGTAATACTACTATCTTAAAAAATAAAAATAAAAAATTCAAGTAAAAGTTACATGTTTTTAAACACGTATGTTGTAGAAAATGTAATCAGAAAATACAAGAAATATACGTTGGAAAAAATCCAGCCAAATTTACAATATGCAAATACCCAGACTGCTAATGTGTATGAGGTTGGGGAGCAATTAGTTTGGGGCTTGGTGAAGAGTTGGGCTCAGAGCGGTAAAAGTGCAGCCGGTCAAAAACCTCAGTCAGATATGAGCCTTAATATCTTTCCTCACTTTCACAAACCAAGGTTCAATCAGACTGCTACTTGTGCCTTAAAACGCTCCTCCAGTTTCTCTCTCTCCATCTTTGGCTTTTTGCAATTTTCTTTGACATGGCCATCTCCACTCTGAGTCATCCTTCAGGTCTCCAGTGTATTGTGGCGAACTGCTGTCAAATCCACTCTTCTTTTATATCACATTTCTCTCATTACTTTCCATTTCCGCTTTCTCTTCTTCTCCACTTTGCAAAGGTTAAGTCCCAGTTCAATGTAGATAGCGCTAACTAATTCATGATTGCGATAAAACATAAATGAGTTAGCTTTTTTAAAGAAAATATGATGAATTATAAACTATGTCAATGGTGTGAAGTGGAATACATTGATATTGGGAGAAAACAGCCGACTGGGGTAGAGGACTGAGCATTTTAATTTGAGTTTACCTTCATCAGCGACCAAGACTTTGCGTAATTATCTCTGTAAACATTTTGTGAATGCCTTGACAATATTTACAGTATCCTTGTTTCTTATTGCTTCCCTTTTCTTTATTTATATGCTGTTTTTTCTGTAAACTGGCAAAAACCAGATTGTGATAATGTTAGCAAAGAGATGCCAATGTTAGATCAGTCTGGAATGGCTCCTGTGTGTAAAGGGGCAGTCGAATACTTGGAGGTGATTGAATAAAGCGCCAGCTTTGTATCTAAACAACAAAATGCTAAGACAGTAAAACAACACAATAAAGACGTTGTTAGAAGATTTTTGCTGTTTTTGTAAATGTAGAGCAGCATACCTTAGGTTTTTCCGTGCCACCATGTTGTCAACAAGTATTGCTATAAATGCTTGTTGTTACCGGCAAACCTAAAAACCCGCCCACTCATGGCAATACTGCCACACCACTGGCCCGGCCGCCACAGGTCCAGATCCAAACAGATCAGCGGAAACCTGACAAGATGAATTTTGTGAAATTGTGAACTCACAAATTTCATGACAATCCAGCTTGCTGTGCAAGGGAAGTTTTTCTGTGTAGCTATCGCTTAATTAGTCAATTTTTCTGTTAGCGTCAGCCTCTAACTTGCTGTTGAGAAGTGGTGTAACTAAAGCCTAGATGCAGCCTCAAGGTTTTGTTTTTTAGCTGAGCCAAGAAGGTTATGTATAACTTGTCTTGATTTGTTTGTTGATTTGCTTGTTAGTATAACTCAGAAAGTAATTGCTGGATTTTCATGAAATGTTCTGCAAAGGTTAGTAAATATAATGGCTATTTCTGAAGATACTGACTCCAAGCACAAGGGGTCAGTAAAGGAACTTCTTCTCTTTACCATTGTGAGTCATAAGTGATATGTGATTCAATGGATAGAGCATTTACCCCTGAACTAACAATCCATGTTTTGAATCCACTATATTTTACCACTGTGAGATGCTTCTAGTTCATCTGTGATTAGTCTCACCGGAAACTAAACAAGTGGTCTCATAAAAAAAGAAAATACACACTTTCACTTTAACTAATCCGGGTTCGAAAGGTCACCAGCTGAAGAAGTTGGCATTTTTTAGCTTTCTGGTGTTTTTCCAAAGAGCCTTTTATTATTTTCCTGTAAGTTTTGACAGCAGTACAGTGGTGTCATCCTCACTGTGGGCCCTCTCTGTGACGCTGTCTCCTGCTCACCCAGACAAATGTGTCAGTTCCACCTTAAAAACCTGTTAGCGCTGCAACAGTTTGGGCTCCTCACATTATGACCTGAGGGAACTGACATAAGCCTGAGTGTTTATCTGTGCCGTGCCCATACCCTGCACCCATGTTGTATGTTGGGATGCTGATAAAAGCTCATGTGGAGTGTGTGTGTTTGTGTGTGTTTGTGTGTGTTTGTGTGAGTGTCTTCTGGTTTAACTTTCTGCTTCCTCCCAACAACATAGCTGTGTTTGCTGCTATTATGACAACCACAAACTACTAATATATGGCAATAAAATGTCATAAAGTTTAAGATTTAAGGTTTTGAGCTTACCTTAAATGGGAACCATGTAACTTTGCTCGATTCTTTGCTGTTTTGGTAACATTTTTCTCTATGGAGCTCCCCCTACATTTTGAACTATTGTAAATGCTTATGAGTGTGATCCCTTGCTCAGCTTGACTTTCGTTTTCTCCTAGTCATACAATTGCGAACTTTTTAGCCTCTATGCCACGATGAAAAATCTCTAGCTTGTTGTTACAGCCATCGCTGCCTTATTAAATATTTGTTTTTTCTGTTTCGCTTTTTGTGCTGTTTCTTTTGCAACTGAGACGTTGAAACAAATTGTGAGTAATAAAGGCTTTGTGACTCAAAGGATGGCCTGGCCAGCTAGACTCTCCTGCCAGGGAGCCATTTCCAATCACTTGATACAGATAGCCATTTATCTGCAGCGTGTCTTACAGAAGCAGAAGATAATCTCTTATCAAATATAAATGAGATGGCGCCCACTTATACAGAGTGAATTTAATCACTTTTCTCACCTGATTAACAGCATTTAGTGCTTTCCTTCGTCACCTGTTGATTCTGCTGAAATCTGTGTTGTTGTTCAGGCCTCTGTGTGATTTCTTTTTCTGGTCTTGTTTCCATTTGAAACAGCAGTAAAGTCCTGTTAACGTCCAACGTAACAACCACAATCAAACAAACTGACTTTTTCCGCAAGTCTTGTACAACTGGCTTCTGCTGCTGGCCCCATTCAGAAATAAGTACAGAGTTGCTCATATTATGTGTATTCTGGCATTTTATGTCAAAACTGGCAACATAAACAGCATGTTTGTTTTGGTTATGGGTCAGCGGCTTGTTGTTTACGTCCAACCATTTGTTTCTTTGAATGGTTACTCCACCTGTGATTGTTCCACTCATAAAAATGAAACTCAAACCAAGAGGTACCAGACTAACTTCTTTGTGTAGAATAGGAAAAGAGTTAGTCTGGCTGGCCAGGCTAAAAGGATTTGAAGATCCCAGTTCAGGTCTGGGCACTACTGTATATATTTTTACCATTGCTAGATAGGGCCAATGCTAGTGCTGGGCAGTATGACCAAAATTCTATATCACGGTATTTTTCAAAATTATAACGGTTTCACGGTATTTGACTTTTTTTTTCCCCCATGCATGACGTGTTAGAGTTAGAGTGGTAGAGTACCCTATTCCACAGTCATGAGAACTAAAGTATTTCCGACTTGGGATGTCATATCTAGAATCAAGTGTCTTTATCATAGCCCTGAATCCATCTTTGTCAACTGTGCTAATAGGAACCATGTCTTTAGCTATATGAATTGTTAGGGAGTTGGTTATCTCGATCCAACACTTGCTTTTTCTGTCGTATGACGTACCTTTAGCAAACGCTTCAACAAGTGACGTCTGACTCGCCTCTCCTTTAGCTTTGTCACTTTTACATGACGGTGTGAAAGGCGCTGACTTTTGTTTAATGCATTCTTGGTACTCCAAAACATGTTTGCGGCTAAGGTGGTGCAGCAAATTGCTCGTGTTGCCACCTCCGGCTACAACTTTAGCTCGACAGCATTTACAGTAAATAACTGTTTGGTCCACGTCTGACCTTTTAAATCCGAAATACCGCCAGACAGCAGACACGCCTCCTTTTTTAGGCAAAAGTTCTTCTGGGTCATCATCGTTTACATTAACTTGTGGTGCAGAACTTCCACTGTCCATTTTCGCTACACTCAACAACTCCACTAAAACCTGTACTCTGGTCCATGCGCGTTTAGCAGTGCAGGCGCTGCATTGAAAAGAGTCCCCCGAGACACAATTTACCAACGCGTGCGTTCCGGACGTTTATGCCATTTAAACCGGTACTGCTGGTATGTGAAAAATTCATATCATAAAAAATATAAAAACAGGTTTTCGGTACAAACCGGTACACCGCCCAGCACTAGCCAATACATTGCTAAGCTCTTTCCGAGTGCTTTTACTCCATATACAATTACTATGACAATATGCAACTAAGTAAACAAAAACTGTATACAACCCCAATTCAATGGAAGTTGGCACAGTGTAAAATGTAAATAAAATCCAGTGGTTAATCATGTTATATGTTGTGTGTTTTTTGGACGCTGCGGTGGGTGTAGCCTGCGCCATACATGTGAATAATATGTGTGTGTGTGTGGGTGTGTGTGTGCAATATCCCGCTGTGTATTCTGATTTGACTGTGTTTATTTGGGGTTAAAAGCCCCTGTCTCTGAGGGTGTTAGCGTAGGGTCATCTAAACCCTGGATCTGCAGCACGCTCTCTCCAGAGACACAAGCTGGTAATCTGTGGCTGGCTTTGTGCTCCCCAGATTATAGCGATGATGTTTTAAACCTTTTCTCACGGCTCACAATATGCCTTTCCCTTCTCCTGCAGTCTATAATGTGACAGCCGATCCACGCGGGCTGAGTTCACCAAAAGGACACCTTCCTCGCTAGTTACGAAAGTGGGGGAGCTTTAGCTCATTATTCCAGACAACGCACGCATGTTCTATTCATCTATTAATTTGCCATCAGCCTGGTGTAGCTATATCTTCTCCAGCGTTTGAGGGGGGAAACAGCTGCTAATCCTAATCCTCTGTCTCTGCCCCCTCAAGGGATTCTGGCCCTTTAAAAAGCTCTGGCTGGATGGTTTCAGGGGTTGGTTGGTTGAGTGGCTGGCTGACTGGCAGGCTCCAAATGAGAGGATGGACCACAGCTCACACTCTCCTGTGACTGACACCCAGCAGCAGCAGCAGGCCTCCGGAGAGTGCCACATGTTGTGCACAGATACTATAGAAATGTGTGCATTACCTCCCTGGTGGAAGATTTACCTAGTGCAGAAATAGAGGCAAATGTGATTAGTATGGTGTGCATTAATGGTAGGCTTTCATGCAAAGTGTATTAAGGTACATCAATTTAAAATATGTCAATGTGGCAGTAAGAACTAAAAAAAGGCACAAGTGACAGTGAAATTGAGATATCAGTACAGTAGACATCAAATGAAAGCTCTACTGCTGCAAAAGTGAAATAATAATGCGATTTTGATTTACTGAGCAAAAAGGTGTTAAATACCTGCATGTACTTTATACTATTATGTTGGAAATTGGAGCCAAAAGTGTGACTTTTTTTCAAAATTAAAAAATGTATATGGATAAATATTTTTATAATGTTTAAAAAGGCTGTTGCATAATAGATCCGTCAAATATATGTTGGAGTATTTAGCCATAGACATAGAATAAATGTACTTCACTGTAAATGCAAATTCTCTGGCATTTTTTGCTTTGAAAATTAAATTCAAGTTAAAAAAATGTATAAACATTCCCTCATTTTACTGTATATTTCATGTTCACAATTTTTCATTAATACATTTACAGCAATACAATTAACCAAAAATATCATACTTTGGCTTGAAGGACAGTAGCTGAGGTGGTAGAGACGCTCGCCCACTAATCCAAAGGTTGGCGGTTCGATCCCCACTCCCACCTTTGCATACTGTTGTTGTGTCCTTGGGCAAGACACTTAACCCTGCTTGTCTGCGTACACTGGTGTATAAATGTGTGTGTGAATGGTTCCTTGATGCAACCATGGAGGTAGAAAAGTGTAAAAATGTTAAAAGTCAATTTCATAAGCCTTCAGTAAGAAATAGACAAATGTGAAACAAGTCCAGAAACCGTCACAGAATGATGCTACTGTCCCTAATGCAGTATCTAGTTGCATAAAATTCCAGATTAGTGGTTACTGAGACGGTTTTGTAACCAGACATATGCTAACAATAACCTCAGCTCACCTCCTGCAACACTGGCCATGTTTTTTTTTTGTAAACCACAAACTTATTTCACGTTCTGTTTCTCTTTAGTTTTCTTTCTCCTCTAAGTGCACGAGTGCCACTCAAGTTGTCACTCACTGAAGCTGCACATAACCACGAACACCAGAGTTGAATTGTAGCCTATGAGTCACGGGCCTCTCTCGCTGTCAGCAAGTATATTGACTGAAGATTGTAGCTGATTTGAGTTGCACTATCACAGTCTTAAGGATTTTAGAATTTGCACAGTGTGACGGGAGCTTAAAGAAATTTTCTTTATCATTGTGAGTGCCTACTGTTAATGTCTTCAATCTAAGGCTTGGAGAAAGTTAGGTTTGAAGGTGACACGCTGAGATGCTGTCGTACAAGCATCTGTGACAAACACCATTAACCATCACATTTACTCCCAAAGAGTTCATCTAAGGTAAAACACTTACCCTTTAAATTATGTACAATGATGAAGCAGATTTAAAAGGTGGGTCGCAATAAAATGTCCAGGTGTGAGATGGTTCCCACAATCAGACCAGACACTGCACTGAATAACTGATGAAAGTAAAATCATATATGGTACTGCAAGACACAGGTTTTTAAAGGCAAAACTAATTTTTCTAAATTTTCTACCATGTTTTAATGTTGTTCCCTCATCAAAACCACATCTGACATTATGCTTTGTTTCATTCATGCCTGTTTAAGTTATCCTGTATTCTCTAGCGCTGCCATTCTGAGGCCTTAAAACGCTCAGTTCCACAAACCCCTGCCCACTCCAGGAAGCAGTGACCAATCAACAAGCCCTCTACATCCAGTCTGCTTTCATTCATTTCTCCAAAAACAGTGTACAGCTCTGTTTCCACAGATTCCTCACAGCTATTTTTCATTTCGTAGTAAAATGGCATCATACAAAAAGTTTAAAGAAGTAAAAAGCTTTTTTATGTTTCACCTGTTTCTTTATGGCAGTAGGAAAGTATTTTTTTGGAAGCGCTTTCTTTGAGTCACATGATGGTTTTAAAGGTTGTATAATTGCTGCATTGCTGTTCTAGATGTGATTGGTTTAAAAATATGAATAAAAACATAATATTCCCTTTTAATAAACAGAAAGTGACATACAGTGCTACACAGTATGTGAACTCTTGAGCTCAGGATACTACTTACTAACTATCAAATGTGTTTTGACATCTGGCAGCATAACCCTATAAGATGGAGTCATCAATTAATAAGCAACATTTGTCGATAATAAACTGTTAACATGGCAATTATCTGTTCATTTTAAAGGTACTGTTAGCAGCATGCGCTCGTACTGGTGTGAAAACAGTACTGCAGTCTAAATCAAAACAATGGTCTGTGGGTTGCCAGTCTTTCCGCTTTTCTGATTGGACGATTGGCAATGCAGTTTTAAAACCAAAACAATAAGTGTAAACATAAACAACTAGGGCATTATGGTAATTTTTTTTTTTACTGTGCATAAATTAGCTCTACCATTGTTACAAGTAAAACTAATATTTGATTTAAACATGTTTACCTCATATCTTGGGACACATGGGTAATTTTTATGAAATGTCAAAAATATATACTGCTCATAGCACCTTTGAATATTGAATTATACTTTATAGCAAAGAGGACAGCTGCATAAATATGATGCACAAAATAACTCTGTGTCAAAAGAAACCAAACTTTAGACGACTTCAAAGATTTAGTTTTGAAAGTTTGTTCAACTCTTCTCTTTTCCAATTACTTTCTATCGACTGACTCCCCTAAACGTGGATACATCATGGGATATAAGGCCAGTACTATCATCTATCAGGTATTCAAACTGCCTCTACCACAAGGTCTGGAGCTGTACTTCACTTTTGGATGCATCTCGTGTCAAAGCCCTGAGCCATGTTTCTTTGGCGAAGTCTTCGGTACCTTTTTTTTTTTTTTTTTTTTACTTTTTAAATCCGGTTTCACTCTGCGACCCCAACACTAACACTGCTCAGTCATTTCAGATAATGTCACAGCTGGAGGTGACACACTTTTCCTTCTTATTCTTGATAGAAGTAAAAGCCGAGCGACTATCAGTTATCTGCGTGTGGATTAGGGGACTGTCATCAGCAGCCATATGCCTCATATTACCCTCCTGATGACACTAGATGGAGAGAGAGACGAGGAGGAGGAGGAGGAGGAGGTGGCTTGGGGGAAGGATTACAGCCGTTCTAAGATTTCAGGGTAAAAGTCAGGTAGAGAACAGAGCCTGTCAAAGTAAAGCTGATAGATGCATTGCTGCTGGAGAAAGGTTATGGCCTCGAAAAGAAAAAGATTTTGGACTTGTATTTGTAATTTGGTTTGTGTCTTGTCAAAAAAGTGTAGGAGTAACTCTAAGCTTTGTATTTGAAAAAATGAATGCAAAAGTAGAAAACAGCATTAAAAAAAAATCCAGCTTTGACTGTGTGATCTGATTGGACGCTGGCCTTATAAACCAAAGACAAACTGACCAATCCCAGTGCTCTCGTCTTTATCATGGCTGCAGGTCCTGAAAGATTAGCCTACATTTTCTGTTCTGTTCAGCAACAATAAGCTCTAATGTCTGAGCAGTCACCTATGGCCATATTATTTTATCAAAACAATGTTATTTTATTAACACTGCATATATTTTAGTTTCTCAAATGTTTCAGATTAAGATAAACATACTTTTCTTTTAACTGAGGAAGTGTTTAATTGAATAAGTAGCATTTTGAAAAAGACCAATACACACACATCAGACTGTAGGTTTCTGGCCAGTCACATGCTCACATACAAAGGGGTCTGATCTGAATACGAGTTGTTTTTCAGTGGCGACTCATTTTGTTAACATTGAATGAGTGGTGGTGGAAAAACCTCCGCGGTAAGGAGCTATTCCAGCACTGGCAACATCTGGCTATAATGAATTAAAGCAATGAGTTTTAAAAAGAAAATAAATGCACAATTGCAGTACACTGAAACAGATGTTATACTGTCTACTGCAGCTATTCCCAAAGTCAAGAGTGTCGTGGCCCCATTCAAAATCAGAAAATACCACACAGACCCCCAACAATAAAATTTCACACAATGTCATATTTTTTCTATTAAAAATGTTTTTAAAAAAAGTAACACTTTTGAATAATTCACACTATTATTGAGCATTATTTAAGTATTAGTTTAGAGTTAGTAACCAGTTAATTGATTGTTTACAAAACATTACTTCAACATTTATAAACAATCACTTTAGAGTTATAAACATTGTTATTATTGTTTAATTCTTTAGTAAAAAGCACATCTAAATTGGTGCAAGATTATAAACATCAGTGGTAAGTCAGGATCTAAAAACTATTTATTGTATTTAATGGTAATTACATGTTTATTAATGCTTTATTACTGCTTCATAGTTGTGAGTTATTCTAAAGTGTTACCAAAACACAGACTGTTGGCTAAAATATCTTCAAAGTCATATTTTAAACAACTATATAACTGTATAGTTATATAGTTGTTTGGAAACCACTGGTCTACTGTATACTTTGAACTTCTTATTACAGCTTTCTGTTTGGGGTGGCAGGAGCCTGTCCCAGTAACTGTGGGCCTTAGACAGGACACATCCTGGACAGTGGCCAGTTAGTCACAGGCCTGACACAGAGACATACACAGACACACAGCCATTTTCTCTCCGTATAGTGTTTATATTGTTTATATTTGAGTTGAGCAAATTAGTCTAATTGTATTTCTTATAATCTGAAGTTAATGGTGACAATTTAATTTCAACATGTAGCAAAAGTTTGTCAGATGTAGAGGTTTAAAAATAGGCACTATGGAGTATATTAATATGCTGGTTTTAAAAGGGAAAAGGGACATTTTATACCTTAATTAAACTGTTTTGGAGTCCATGTGATGGCTAAATTAATTCTTGCAGGGTGAATAAAACCCCCTGCACCTCCCTCTGGTATATTTTGGCACAAAAACAAAAAAAATAAAAAAACAGCCTTGCAAGGATGTGAGCACTGACCTGAAGTCCATGAAGTCTCAGGTCTTGCGAGAAAGTGACACATCCTGGTTAGACTTAAAAAATACATTTGCATATTTACAAATCTATAAGAAAATAAAAATAGAAGTAAATATATAACTAAATAACAAGCTAGCAATGGCCTTTTTTTTTTTGTTGTTCATCATAGCAGAGCGGCCAAAAACCAGCGGAAACCTTCGTACTGATTAAGCCGAGCAAGGGTTCACACAGGAGTCAACCAGACTTGTGAGTTTTTACGATATATATTCCGAAACATAGAGAGAGCACTGTAAAGAAAAATGAGAGCAAAACAGCAAAAAAACAAGCAAAGTTCCATGGGTCTTATCGTTGCTGTTGCTAATTTTATTTTGAACACATAAGTCTTGTACATTAATATTATTTTTAGTCCTTATCTTCTACAATTGTACAATCTTAAATCTTAAATCTATTCATATAATCTCTTTGACCTGCATGTATCCAGTGCTCATATTGCTTTCTAGATCACAGTGTACTGCCCAAAGACACAAATGAACACTTACATTCACACACAAACAACAGTATATACATGTAATCCTATGGAAAGCCCTACAGCAGGCATCTTTTCAGCCTCACCAACGCAACACACTTCAAGTCAGACAAGCATGTTTGCATACTGTGTACACAAATGTAGTCTCTGTATGTACAGCTGTATGCGAAGGTTAATACACGTCTTTCTATGTATTTTCACCCCGGGCCATACACGCTATTATTCAGTACAATGGGCACATATGTCTCCTCTCCATTGATAACATAGAGACATGAGCGTGTGTTGGAGAAGAGAAGGGGTCAAAGGGGACAGGGATACAGTAAGTGTTTCCATGTGCTTGTCTTATTCATGAAGACACTCATAAACACACACTGACGAGAAGGCTGGCGTGTCAACAAAATCACACACACACACACACACCAGCAGCGCGGCTCATGTAACTCATTATGTGTGACTCAGGTCCTGACCGTACAAGGCATCTGAAAACACTTACCGTATATTCATTTGAACTTTATGCATGACAAGAAAGGTTTTAATGGGAAATTATTACAAATCAAATGAATAAACTGTTTGTAAAATGTCAATGTAAAGTCATAATATTTTTTTATAAACAAAACATATCAGGTATGGAAAATATTGGACAGAGACAACAAAAAGTGAATTAATTAATGGAAACAGGTTAGTAATATGCAGAGGTTCACCAACTCTGCATAAATGCTGCATCAAAAATTGTTGGAAAATATTTTTCAATGACTTTCTAGCCTTTTGTTGCCCCTGTCCCAACTTCTTTGAGATGGGTTGCTGCCATCAAATTCATAAAATAGTGATACAGTTTATGCTATGTAATCTGCAAATCATTGTATTGTGGTTTTATTTACATGTTTTTATATTAACTACCTAAAAAGTACCATAAAGATGTATCTTTTCTCATCTCTCATGCTCTGGTCCTGGTCCAGAACTTGATTGCTCCCTGTTAATTTGTTTACAGTACTAACATTTACTTTGTTCACTTGGCTGCACATCACCTACGCTCAGTATGGGTCAAAATAGTTTTCTTTCCACTTCCACTTCCTCATTTATTACAATTCACGAGTGTCATCACAAGCCTATTACGTAAACACTCATGTAGTTTTAATTTCATCATCATTGTAGAGGTCAGTCATTACCTGATCTAATCAAAATAGACATATTTATTCCAGATTTTCCCTCAGCGAGGCCTTTCTGTGTGAAGTGTACATGTTTGTCCAGTGTCTGGTCCCCATGTCCCTCATCAGTGTAAAACATGCACACTATAGGCTAATCTTCCAGCTTGGTACTGACCAGGATCCTGGTTCAAGACATGGAGACAAGTCCTCATTCCCCTCAGAGGTCGCCCACTTCTACTGACAGGTTGCCCCAGGAGCACTGGATGGGTGAAGCGAAATTTCCCTACAGGCCAAGTCTACAGTTGTCCTCACATAAGCAGATAGTAATAATAACAATGCATTGGCTTTATACAGTGCCTTTCTAGATACTCACTTTACATCGCATTATTCATTCTCTCCTCAGTCACACTCAGGTGGTAGTGAAATGTACAGTCTCTTTAACCACCAAACACATTCATACAGGTAAGGTGGGTGAAGTGTATTGCCCAAGAACACAACAACAGTATGCTGTGCCAGTAGCGGGAATTGAACCACCAGCCTAAGGGTTAGAAGGTGAACATCTCTAGCAACTGAGCTACTATCGCTATGAGTCACTGGCATTGTAAGCAAGTTTCTGAAAAAGCATATTTTGCATCACAAATACAAACACGCTTTATAGCAAGTGTAGTGTCACTGTGAAAGTCGTCATTTTCCTCTCACACCAGGATGTTGTAACAGAGGCCCAAGTAGGCCTGAGCACCACAGCATAAAAGGGAACAGTGGTTCACATTATGGGCATGCTTACATCTGAACAAAGGGCTGGAATGATTCCTGCAGATGTATTTGCATTTCTAACTCAGTGTTACTAGTGGTTCCTAACTGGTGTGATTTTTTTACCCTGGGCCATTTAGCTGTGATCCACTTTTTACAGAAACCAAAGTGATTTTTATGAACATTTTACTATTTTACCACTGTTTTAATACATGACCTATATTGGTTTGAATAGTTTCAGGTTTATCTTATGTAAATAGCAACTACCAAATAAATTCAGCTCTTCCTTTCCCTGACATGACCAGAGTCTGTGGTGTGTCCCGTACAGCACACAGACCGAGCATGTTTTCTTGGGGGGCAGCCGCTAAAGACCACCATGAAGAGCCAAGAAAGAGAGGCGCGTAGCATGTACAGTAAAAGTCCCATATGTGTGAGAGAGAGAGAGCGTGGGCACAGAGACTTGATCTGACGGCTGCCTGTGCTCCTGACTAACTCCATTCATACTGTACCACGGTCTACACTTGTGGGCGTTTTTCCACCTCCTGTCACTGCTGCAGCTGAGTCGTTGGTAACTTACAGTGTCCGTGTGTGTGTCTGTGTGTGTGTTTAAGCTTTTGTTTAATTTCTACTTCCTGTTTTATTCTTGGCCTAATCCAAACGCTACACAGCTGTGCAGTGAGCCAGAGAAAGAGGGCTTGTGGGAGGTGGGAGGGGGGAGGGGGGGTTGCCAGGTCCTGGTGAGTGCAGTCCTGCTCTACAACTGAGACCAACAGATGGAGGGGAAATGGGGTTACCAGCCTTGGCTTATCTTGTCTTTGTAGGCCAGACTGACCCCCCTCTTCATCCCTTCATTTGGTCATAATACTTAATACTAAATCTGTATATTTGGTGTCTTTTTTTTTTTTTTCATGTATGTAAAGGATAAATCAGGCATAAGTGAAGTACAAAGAGCTGGGCCAGCAGACTGTCAGTTCAGCTCAGATATAATTACTTCTCATGTTCTTATTGTTAAACCATATGCTCAGCGTCTGTAGGTTAGAAATGATGACCATAAGATGCTGGAGAAAACAAATTAATATATCTTAAAAGTCCATTATAACTACTGAAAGAATTTTGTAAGCAACCACCAAAACATTTAAACATGCAAAAAAAAAAAATATATATATATATTTTCTGATTAGCATAAAAACAGCAATGGACCTCTTCCTATTCATTAAAATATGATTACGATTTTTCTTTCAGCTTTATTTGATAGGACAGCTAAGTTCTGACATTCAGCAAAATTGTCATAGTCTGGACTTGAACCCATGACACAGAGGCAGGCTGCGGTTGTCCCATATGAGCTATACCGCAGCACTTCCTTATAATAGTGTTAATAATAAAAACATTATCTCACAACTATTTTAGCATTATACAAAACTGTGTATGAGTCATAGTAGTTAGCTATAGGTTTATTTAAATTCACTTTAGGTTTTTGTTCCAGAGAATGTGTTGCCTGAATGCACACGTACAATATTTTAAACTAGTTTTTAATCTAGGGTTGTTGTTTATAGCAGCTTAAAAGTCATATTAAATCATCTTCTTCTGCTTATTTCCAATTAGGAGACGCATGTGATCAGCAACTACAACCTAAAACATGAACAATATAGGCTAATCCTCCAGCTAGACCAGGATCCAGGCTCAGGATCTGGAGCAGGGTCCCCGGGGGTCAAATGCAGAGGACAAATTTGTCTACGAGGACAATAAAGTACACCTTAACTTACCAATAGTGTTGTAGTCAAGACAGTACTAATCAAGACCAAGGCCAATCAGAGTCCAGGGTGAACCGAGACTAAGACAAGGCCAAGACTTTGAAGGGCCCAGACTGAGACCAAGGCAAACTGAGACCGGGTCAAGACCAAACCTTGTGATTGAATGCATTAATAAAGGTACTGCAGGGCGTATCCAGAGGCTGTCTAGGTTAAGTACGTGAAAATAAACTGAGTTTTAAATAAATTACTTTCTTTATTAGTCGTATACTTCTTTAAAAATATGACTTTCAAACAATTTTTAGCCAACAGTGTTTTTTGTAAGGTTTATATATAAATTTATGGGGAAAAACATGACTTAGTCTTTTGAATAGAGGGAAGTTGTATAGTTGAGGGACCGCATGGGATTTTCAGAAATTTAAGGGGGTCGCGACTCTCTTGACTTTGGGAATAGCTAATCTAATGCAACAGACTTCACAAACAGAGAACAGAACATTTTCTTGGTTCTTAGTTACTTCAGAATTATGAAGAATAACTTTTTCTCATAACATTTTGGTAAATAAAATCTCAGAGACTGCCACATCCAAGACCGAGACAAGACTGAGTAAAATTGGATTCGAGATCAAGTAAAAGGTAAGGTAAGGTATACTTTATTGATCCCCGTAGGGAAATTAATTCAGGTGGGAGAAAGTGGGAGAATAACTACTCTGCCGCTGAGCACCCTTTTATAGTTACAGTATATTACTTATATTCATCATACATCAGCAAGATTTATTACGTTCATAAATGTCCTAAGCCCTAATGCAACGATACTGAAACATGAGTTGTGCTTCTTTTCCAACAGTGCTCAGTTTGTCAGTGTAGGAACAAGATATTATGAAACTGGTCTCATCTTGCTCAGAGGCAGGCACTTAAACCCGAAAAATCAAACACGGTGAGAAGCAACCAGCTGCTGAAAACATACAAATGAAGTCGTATATTGATCAGATGAATATTTCACTGGTTGCCGTGGCGTCTGTGTTTGTGTGTGCGACTCTTGCAGCTGTAAGTGAACTTCTCTCCAGTCTGGCCTTCCTGTGGAGAGCTGAGGCATCTCCCTGCTCTCTCACAAGCTCCAGCACTGCACATTCATAATTCATGTGGCCCAGTCTCTTTCTTTCTCTCTCCCTCCTCCTTCTCTTCTCTTCCTCAGATCGGCCAATCACAGCTGGGCCCTTGCGACTGCCGCCTGTCTCATTCGTCGCCGCTACTCTTTGGCTTTGATGTCTCTATCAACGCCAAAGAGCCAGGGCCTGAGTCCTTTAATAGAGCAGAAGGGGATTATGTGACTGCCATGCCTATAAAAATATATGTTTAATTCATACTTTATTTCATTATCGGGAGACTTTAGGCTACAGAGGGAGTGTGGAAACTCGGGTCCTGCCACTCTTCTTGCCTCCTATCACAGTGACATGGTGCTTAATCCTGTTACTCTTTCGTTTTGGGAGGATGTCAGTGAGTGGGCCTGTCTTCTGTACCCAAGGCCCAACAACACTGCTCCCTCCCTCAGCTGCGACCCTTTCCTTCCTCTACTCTTTTCATTTGGAGAACGCCTTGATTAAGCGTCAAGAATCTAACTGCGCACACTTCATGCAATGCAGAGGGGTTGGTCTGAAGGCGGGCTAATGTTATGGTGTGCCTCAGGGCCACAAATTTACTACTCGCATATTCCAAGAGTTGCTTGATAGATCAGAAATTTATCGCAATATCATATCCACATCACAAGAAACTAAATCGCAATGTTATGGTCTTCTATCTGACAGAAGTGTACTCTGCTCTAGGGTCTCTTTTGATCCTAAGCAAACCCCTCAAAACTCTTCCGACCAGCATTTGTCACCCTTATAATAAAATATCTGACTCTAAAAAAGTGAAATGAAAACATATACAGTATTATTCACTCTTTTTCTCACAGCCAGATGGATAACTTCTCTTGTCATCCATATAAACTGTTATATATGAGATATGCACACTAGGGCTGGGCATGGTACCTTCGATACCTTTGTGGTACTCGAAAAAATATTATTTTATTCAATACCAAGTTTCAATACTTAGTGGAATCTTTCCTTTGCATGTACGAATCAAATAAGTAACAAAATAAATCATACAATTTACTGGTTTTAACTTACAGCTGAAGAATTGTGCTCCAAAAATTGGTCTTTTATTCAATATTATTGTGTTTTATGATTGTAGAAGATGAATTAGATCACCACAAGATTCAGAAAAAGTATGGCTCAGGTACCGGAATTGAAAACCAGGTATCGCTTAAGTACTTGTATCAAAAAAAAATCTCAACGATACCCAGCCCTAGATTACAAACATACTTCGGATCCAAGGAGTGCGAGGGCTCTTTTTAACTCGTTTGTTTCGACACACAACACTTGCTGCAAGAGTGAGAGGTGGGGTCCCTTTAGTGACTCTGCTCTGCTCTACCACTGTCATTGCAAACTTATTTTACTGCTGGAGTGTTTCAAAGTTGGTCAGTCCACGAGGGGGACCCGCCCCTTCTGGCCTGGGGTCCCAAGCAGTGCCTCTGTACGCGCTGTGGTATAGCTCAGTCAATAGAGCATGTGGCACATTTATATTAACTACAGCTCGCATTGGCATCATGGGTTGGGGTCAGGACTCCCAACGATTTACCAAAAGTCTCTCCCAGCTCTGCCCCATGATTTCTTGTTCCCTATATATTGCGCAACTAATAACTGTAAAAAAGCAGAAAAATATCTTGGAGCCAACCAATACACTTCAAAGAAAATTATCATGATTTAGACCTGGTTTATTTAGTTTAGCCTGTGTTTTGACCGGTGAGTTCATAAATTAAAACCTTAATGTGCAACGCCAATCATAGTATGTTTTTCCCCATATACTGCAGCCCTACAAAATACAGATGAAAGTGTTAACTATTGAGCTGCATGCTATCAGGAACACAAAACATTATTAAATATAGCTGGTAGCGATTGAGTGTATATGATTTAGTAGCAATGAAATCCAACAAAAAGCACCGTTGTCTGTGATTCCGAAGTTATAAAACCATCCTGCCTTGTGATAGCCAGTGACCAAATCAAAATGGTAATTAAGTAGCTGCTCAGACAGTGGTTGAGTCAATGTTATTTGTTTGAAGTGGGCTCCTTGCACTCAGCTGAACTCCGATAATAATCCTTCCATCACTTCCCTACCTCAGGTCCCGCCCGCTATTTTCAGCTGTGACCTTTAAAGCGAAACTTAAGCAAAAAGATACAATATTTTTCCTTCTACTCTTGTACAGACTTGCTCCCTCACATACAGACTCTCATGTGCTCAGTGTACATTATTAAAGCCGGTACACTCTGTTAAATAGCAGCTCGAGACGACAGCTGTAATGTGGTTATATTATGGACACAATGTCTGTACTGGCTTTCCTGTTTGATGGCAACTGCATATTACAAATTTCATTTTAATTTTCATCAGGCGTGAGCTGCTAGGATTACATAAAGCTCTGATGTAATTTCCAAGCATGACTCAAAGCACTGGGGAACCCCACGCAGAAGACACATCCGAGAGCAGCTTCTTTAAGAAAAGACAACATTGCATACATTTATTAGGGATGGACGCCAATTCCAATACATGCAAATCACCATTGTCCTTTAAATGTAGTGTTGACATTATTGCAAACACTTGTCTCCCTGCTGTTTTGTGTATTATATTTTTATTATCTTAGGATAAAAAAAACATTAACAATTACATGGGATGCCTTTTTCTGCATAATTTAACGTATACACAGTGGGAATAGGAATGGCAATGCTTTAGACATCATCACAGCCTCTTCATAACCCCGCCCACCCCCAACCCACTGCCCGCATGCAGTTTGCACTGCACAAAGGCCAAAAGTCACGTGAGACAGCCTGCAAAGAGCACAAGAAGCATTCACAGTAAAGGAGGAGAGGAAGGATGGCGGGGAGGAGAGTAAAAGATGAGAGGAGGGGGAGAAGAGAGGAGTGAAACAAAGTGACTGCAGCACTGGCCTTGGTTTAGACAGGAGAAGGAGCAGCATAGTCCTAGTACATCATTCCAACTTCTCCCACACTTCAACTCCCGTCTCCTGATTGTGGTACTCTTTCCATTGTCTTTGACACAAAAAGTTTGTTTATATATGCATGTATATATGTATATACATATGTGTATGTATATATATATAAACACATAGCTACAGCACCTTTTCCCATGGGGCAACAGTGTCAATACCTCGCACATGGTACATGGCCGTGCCAAAGAAAAAAAAGAAAAAGAAAAAATATATTGGTCGAGATATTTATCTTTTTTTCCCTAAAGTTGGCATTTGACATGATGGATATTCTATTGCCGTCTGGGGGAGGGAAGAGACAAGGTTCTTCTTTTGAGTTTATATTCAAGTTTTCTCCTTTTTTTAGGTGTATAATTTCTTCTTTCCTGTTCTTAAAAAGAGTTCACACTTTTGTGATTTGCGTGTGGTGCTCTTCATCAAAAGGTTCATTTTCCGGATCAGAGTCAGTGGTGTCAGAGTATCTATAATGATCTGGCTCATTGTCGCTAACGTCCGGGGTGACTGATGTCGAAGTGCTCGCCTCTGAATTCGTGGGCTCCTCCACCGTTTTAGTAAAATATAACTTCACCTGAAAGACAGATATGACACAACAGACTTCAGTGTGAGCAGGCCAACAGTACAGAAATCACACACCAGCCATTACATCTGTTCACACACAGCCTCCAGTCGAAACTTGCAGTAACAGACGACTGTGTACATTGTAGAATAAACCTTTCAACATTTGCTACCGCCTACTGTAATCACACAGTGCCCTGACACAATTTTCTTCAGTATGAACAAGCTCAGAAACCAATCAGACTAGTTTTAAGTAAAATTAAATGCATCTCTGTACATATGCGAACCATGATACAAAAATAAACCGGGCTTCATATGTAAAAAACAAAAAACAGTATCAACGTGCTCATCTCTAAAGTGCTTGCTACTTTTAATTTTCGACTGTCAGCATGTGTGAACCGAGTGTTAAACTTAATAAATCTCACTCCACTCAAAGCCTACCTTGAAGTTTGGAGAGAAGTAGCGATTAGCTTTATCTTTGTTGGCCTTGTCCAGGTCGTTCTTGGTGAGCGTTAGGATGAGGTAGTCCCGGTCTCTGTCCCGGTCCCTCTCCTTCTCCCTCTCTCTGTCCCAGGCCCTTTCCCGCTCCCTGTCCCAGACCCTGTCCTTTTCCTTGTCCCACGCCCTCTCCTTGTCTCGGTCCCAAACCCTCTCCTTTTCCTTTTCCTTTTCCCTCTCCCGCTCCCTGTCCCTGTCCCACACCCTGTCCTTTTCGCTGTCCCTGGTGCTGTCCCTGGTGCTGTCCCTGCGCTCGGTGTTGGTTAGCGGGGCCTGCTGCTGGCAGTCCATGTCGTTCACCACCGTCCCGTTCTCTTCCCTCTTCTTGTCTTCGTCTGGTCCGGGGATGAAGAAGGTGTTCACCCAGAAGTGAAACATTTTGTCCTGCAAAAACATGTTACAAGGAGAAGATCGTGAAGCAGTTCTAGTACATTAAGAGCGTGCTAATTTACTCAAAAATACATTTTAATCATCTAACCTTTAACCCACATCAATATGATACTAGCTTTTAAGGATAAAGCACTCGTATCTACATGACTGTGTCGACTGTTTACAGCTCACATAGCTCCATAATGCCACTTGTTCAATTGACAAAATTAACCAGCTGTGTATCTAAAATGGGGCGGGCTTTAGGAGATGCTTCTCGTCTCTGATTGGTTGCCCTGGAGGCAGTTTGTGCGACCGGTAAAGGCCCCTGTTTTCTGTTTGGTTGTCCATCTATCTATCCAATTAAAAGGAAATCTGTATCAGTCTGTTAGAGAAATCTCAGAGACCAAACTCGTTGAATATAAATTTAAAATATAAGGCTAGCCATACAAGTCCAGTGTGGGTTTGCAGCAACAACTGTGTTCTGTACTTGCATCTTGAATGGTTGTGTGGTGTAGAGGTAGACTAATATGGGTTTTTCTATGACAAATTTTTAAGTCAGACCAGACAATGGCCAATAAACACTGCAGTTTTTTGGGACCGATACGTAGGGATGATTTTCTTAATTTTATGAAACAAATGAATTTAATATAGCCATTTGTTTAAGTAATGCTTATTAAAATTTAAACAAATGTGTTAGAATTGGACAGTAAGAACAGTTAAATTTTTTTTTGGGTGGGGTGGGGGGGCAATAAGGCAATCTCAATCAAACTCTATGCAGGTAGAGCTGGAGAAGAGCTACAAAATGCATTTCAATTTTTTGTTCTACAAGTTCTATACCAGAGCAACAAGCAAAAATGTTTTACTGCCGTTTTGAGCTTTTCAGGCTGAGATAAAGCAATTTTGGATGTTTCTTATGAACTGCAGTGTAAGATTCAGGGGCTGTTGAGTCACATAGTTGCCCGGACATGTGCCTAACCAAAAATCGCCATAAAAGTGCAAGAATCAGCCAACTGTTTAAAAAATTTGACAGATATATTGATCGACCTCTAGCCTAGCCTTGCTTTAAATGTCCAGAAAGTTACCCTAGTACCATCTATATCCAATGTAAACTGCCAGACGCCAATAAGACACACAAAACCCTCCCTAAAAACACACGCTTGCACAAACCACAGAGCATAATTTAGTCGTTAAAAGCCAAAACGTGACCAACCTTCTTCATCATCTTATTCTGTTTATGGAAGAACTCCACTTTGATGTCTCCGCAGACAGGCAGCGGCTGGGGGAACTCGAAGTACATGTGCTTGTCCTCGCGCCGTGTGTGAGCAGGGTTCGACGTGTGAATCTTTACTTTCAGCTGGTACACCACAAACTGGGGATCTGCAAAGGAGGGTCAACGTTCGCGTGTGGGGCAAGTTTGAGAGGGCGAGGAAAAGGACGAGGAGAAGAAGAGTGACAAAGGAGCAGAGACAGCGAGACAGGATAGCAGTGTTATTACAGTTGTGGGTTTGACACGCATCAACACCACCTACACTCCACTTTGAATGGAGATGCACAAAAGTGACACAACATTGTATTAAAATTTTAGGAGCAGAAAGGGAAAAAAGTTAACAGACCAACAAAATGACCCAGAACCAGAGACACAGGACCCTATTCTGATAGACAATCATCGGTTTGCTCTTTAAAAGCACCGCAAAAATCATTGTAAACTTTGTTCTGAGGGACAGGGGTGGTGGTGTTGGGATTAACTCATCTGCCTGTAAGCTACATGTCTACCTCAGACGACTCCCGCCTGCTGGATCTCTGGGGCCACACAAAAGCAAATAAGTGAAATATTAATGGAGGAAAGGCTCATTTACCCCAATGCCAATTCCCTTTCTTGAAGCCCTGAGGGGTCGGCTCGCTCCTGTTTTTAACGGTACTGTCCCCTTAGAGAGAGAGAAGGAGATTATCACAATGGCCCGGCTGACCTGACATGGGGCTGGACAGCACAGCAGCAGGCACAAAAAAAAAAAAAACACAAATGTACACAAAGGTCTGCATCTACACAGCTTCTAAAGACAGCATACTTTACAGGAGGTGTGCGACTCGAAATAATGACGCATGTGTTCATATAAACAAAGGGGAAGGAGAAAAAGAGGGAACTGGACGTTGCTGATCTTTGAGTTTTTACCCAAACTGAAATGTGTGCATGTGAACCTTTTTCTCAACTATTTTAATGGCTGCGATGAACTTAAAACCTACAGTTGTTGTGAAGTGTTATGTGTACTGTACGGTGTGTGGAAAAAATGTCAAACTCAGAATAGGGCCTCTTTCTTAAAAAGGAGGAAGAGAGAAGGATCAATACAGTGAGGGCTGCTGAGTACAGTGGAGTGTTAAAAGATTGAAGAAGCCACAGAAATAAGAGAGGAGCATGCACTTTTCTGACAGTTACAACAGTTCAGAGACAGGAAGAGCACTGCAGCACTGACTCAATGTCAACTGGTGTAAGATGGAGCAGCTTCACTAAAAACTAACAAATACACATCTATGTGCCCAATACAATTTAGCCAAAATGTCAATTTAGAAATTCAAATGAAAGAAACCAATTTCTTTCAAATACATAAAGGTGCAAGGCAATTTATGAAAATTGCTAAAATGCCTTGTACTCAGCAGTATTTCCCACAGATTTTAGTTCACACTGTGGTGGCATAAGTGACCCTTAATAAGATTGTTTTATTAAATGCATCTATTGAGTAGATTTATGTCTTTAAACAGTCCCTTTTTAGCACAGTATTGTTTTATGATAATATAAGAAACAAAAAATATCACCTGTTATACCAATTTCTTGTCCAGCTTACTTTTAGATTATAAAGGGAGAAAATTTGAATATTGTGGGCCACCATAGTCTTCTCACTTAATGAGAAACACTGCATCCATATTCATCATTAAATTTCTGAAACACGCAATTTTGTATTTTGCCAATTACTATGCAGCATTGTGGGTGCAAAAACAGTTCATAGTGCACCACACCACACGTCTAAACAACTTCCTCTAACTCAGCAAACCTAACTTTATTGGCCAAAACAAATTATCACCAATACGATGTTGAACAATATTTTTATGAAGTGAAGCAGCAGGTGGTGTGAAGCTGCGAAGGAGTTGCCTTGGCAGACCGCGTCCACAACCGCTGCACTGTATTCTGTTTAAAAGGATGGTACGTCTACAAGCGCTGACCTGCGCTGTACATCTATGCTGCAGTGTGGGTGCACAGCTCTCGTTGGGTTTGAACAGCGATGTGCATGCCTACGCCCTAGTTTGGTAGATAAGGTTGAACATGAGAGTGACTCACTGCAGGTGCCCCCGCTGAACATCGGGAGAGTCTCAAACACCATTTTGTGGAAGAGCAGCGCCACCGGCTTGTACTCCAGCTGGTTCTTCAGTAGGTAGTTGTAGTAGTGAACATAGCGGCGTTGGCTTGGGATTGTTACTCCCTGCGAACAGACAGACAAAGCTTAGATATCCCAGGACAAAAAAGTGGCTTCTTCTCCAACTGCTTCCACTCGTTACCTTCTTGTCCCTTGTCCTGACTTCCCCGTAAAAGTCAAGTGCTTCTTGGGCCTCCACGAATTTGCCCCGATGGAGCAGATAGGCGCAAATCATCACTCCAGTGCGGCCCTTTCCAGCCTTACAGTGGATGGCCGCCACGTGATTGTCGTCCTCGCTGAGCCACTGGTCCAGGTCTTCGCAAAACGGTTTAATTAGCTCCAGCTGAGGAGGGTTGTGGTCTTCGAAAGGGTACTGTGCAACTGGAGCGTGACGGGTTGCAGAGCCAACACAGAGTAGTAGTAAGGAGATGGAGGAGGAAAGATGACAGAACACAGAGGCAGAGACAGGTCAGAGGTCATACACAGGCCATTATGCAAGACTTTGACTTGACTTTTTGGTGTGTCATAAATTTTTAAGGTGAAATGGGTTGTTTAAAAAAAACAAAAAAAAACAAAGACTGGCCTACCTCTGCAGTTAAATTTGGCAGCATCGTAGTGTCTTTCTGCACAGCTAAAATGGGAAGAACAAGAGCGGGTTAGCGATCGCACACAGAGGAAGTCGATAAGTAAACACAAAAGAGTTTAGGTATGAGCGTTATGCAGAGCACTTACAGGTTGTAGATTTTATAATGGTTTTTATGCTTTGAATCGAGAAACCTGTAGTGTGAAAGAGAACATACAGAAGAAAAAAACGTTAGGATGATGAAAATAATCATTTCATGTGATAACTTTAATTTCTTGAGTTTAGGCGACTATGTGGCTTACCTTACAACATCATCTATATTGTTTCTGTACACGCCTTCGAGTCTCTCAGCTGGAAATCCCATCGCAATGATGTTTGGGTAGATATCTGTTCAGGCAGGGGTCAAGGAAATGTACATTGCTCATGCCAATGAAAATACAGCTTTAGAAGAGTTAGAGTTACAAGAGCAACATGCTTTTTTTTCTTCTTTTCTTCCTTTACATATACAAAACAAAAACAAAAGCCATCATATAACATAATAGTACAATGACATTGTTGCCCTGAAAATAACATTGTATTCGAGTAATAGAACTAATTATTCAATCATTAGCAGCATAAAAGAAGTCCTCTCTAAACAACAACAAAAACAACAGTTTTTGACAGAGGTGGAACTAGAGCAGGGGCAGAATTTTTTTTACCAATCACACGCTCAGAGAAAGGAGGGGTGGTCCCATGCAGATCAGGGGCCCTTTCATTGGTTAAGTCCAAGCTCATGCACAACTTTACACACTGGAGAAATGGTGGCAAGTCCAGCAATTCCAGCACTGGCTCTAACTTCTTACACCACAAAACAGAGAGAGAAAAAAAGAGAAGCAAAGTGCAAATCGGACAATAAATTAAGTAAAACGCAAATTATAAAACAGATTTTTAATACTTTTTACCCATATATTCTCAGAAACTTTAGTGGGGTTTTAAGCTAATTTTGAGTGAAGGCTTGAGTGTGGTAATGGATAGATAGATATATAGAGGCAGTGATTGGTGTGCTTGAGTCTGTGTGTGTTGTTCACATGTTGTGACAGATGGCCTTGACTGTGAGAGGCAGGCAGAGAGGACGGCAGTACACTGCTCCTGCTCACATGTGGGCGCATGAAGAGAGTCTCCGCTCCCTGACCTGCATGTATTTTTAGAGCTCCAAAGTTATATTGGGAGGACGGCAAATGTTTGGCTTATCTCTTTTTGAGCTGAGCCTGACCGGTCCAGGATAAATGTTGAGCACATGAGTGAAAAGAATCTGCTATGTTATTATGAACATCATGGCTATAGATTAAAAACAAATGCACAGACTTAAAAAGGTGAAAATAAACATAAACGCTTCCAGATTCATCTAAGTTTAGTTCTGGTCCTGCCGTCTTGTCCCACGTTTGCTTACCTGCTTGACACATCCATATTTAGCAGCGCATTGAGAAATGTCATGACTGGTTATATGGTGCTATACATACAGCCTTTAAGTCGCACATCAGTGTCAAGTTTCAAAGAAAAAGAATAATTGAGTTGGCACACGTTATGAGTGCTCAGCTGCAGAACGCCTACCTGTAACTGAAGTCTGCTCATCGCCATAAGCTGCAGGATTTCACACTGACTAAAGGGCAACCTTTTTCTTACACTTCCTGTGCTACGGTGTCAAAAATAGAAGATGTGAATATTGAATTGGCTGTGATTGAATGTATGTCAACCGGTTAATATCAAAGTCTGCCTGCTCAACTTCTAGATTTGCTGTGCACACATTTTTGCTCAAGAAAATTTTAACTATAGGAGAAGGAACTAAGGCTAAAAGACTTTAAATTGGAAACAAACAGTAAAGTTATTATTGCACACTGACTAGCTACTTCCCGTTAGCTCTGGCAGAGGAACCTATGCATGTGCTGTGCTGTAATCCTTTTCCTTTATGCCTCAAAGACCTAATTAAGAACCAAATACAGGTTTTCTGTGCTTTTTAATAGGCTATTCTAACCCTTGGACCTACTAGGAGAGTGATCCCAGTCAGCCTACTCCAAGTGTTTTTAAAAAGCTTCAGCGCTCCCAGGAGAGCCTCAGCCCAGAGCATGAGGGGCTTGGTCTCTGCAGCTGGGAGGAAACGCACATGCGGGACCCCCGACGGAAGCTCCAAGTAGGAGGAAAGGAGAAAAAAAAAAAAAAGAGAAAGAAAAAATTTGCTGTTTCAGGCACGCCTTTTTCTTTAAAGCCAACCCTGCCTCAGCTCCATGTGTACGCCAAATCCACAACTGAGAGCAAGAGAGAGGGGGGAAAAGGGAGAGTGGGAGCCGGCAAGCGCTGAAGGAGGAGGGGGTTGGGAAGACAGGAAAGGAGGAGAGGAAAGGGGGCAAGTGGAAGGGAGGGAAGGAGAATTAGAGTAGGAGTAGTGAAGAAAACGAGTGCTAGAGAGCTGCTGGGTGAGAGGGTAGCCAGAGAGACACACACACAGAGCACTTAGACAGCAATGCTGATACAAGATCACTGGCAACTCTATTTTAAGGGCAATTCCCAGAACTGTGATACTGCATTACATAACTGCAACTCCATATTGTTTTTGGACACCAAGCCAAAAAAAAAAAAAAAAAAAAAAAAAAAGGATAAAAGGATTGTGCAAAAGGGCCCACATCTGAACAAGAGCAGCCTTTAAGCAATTGACACATGCTACTTTTGAGTGTCGTGGCCCTTCACACACTCAAAGCTCTAGAGGTACACCACAGAGACCAGCAGCTGACAGCATGACACACACTTTACCACATAATAAGGCCAGGTGAGAAAGCTCTTAGAACTCTCTGTGCTGCAAAAAATTTGGCTTTTGGACCTGCACAGTCACCTCAGCTCATCTGAATTAAGTCCAATATAAGTTTTCATCTACAAAGCGAATATATCAGACACAAAACTTGCGATGTCTATATACACACTAATGCTGAACATGTACAGATACACACAGGGGTTTATAAACACAAATTAAACAGTTATTGCACACATTTCAATACAAATGTGTGTAGTTTTGGGTATTCTGATCTGTTACAACGGCATCTTTACCTTAAGCAACTCTCACTGCGCTCTCCATGGGCTGCCCTACATTTGATTTGCATTTAGTTCAACGCGATCAAGCAAACCAGCAGTAAATCTGGTTTTATCTCCGACCAAATATGCGTAAGTCGCTACTTTAGTGCTAGTGATAATGCACCAGGGAACCAGGTCAGCTATTATCAGCGTCAATAGATGCTAAATGAGTCTTACACGAAAGCAAAAATAGCGACGTAAAAAGACTGCATTTATTCTGGTGGGGAATAAAGTATACCCGTAATAATGTAGCCTTATTTAGTCATCTTTAAATTTCAACCCTAGATAATACGAGAGAAAGGCTCGTCTTTGGCAAGCTGCTGGATCGTTGTTCACTCTCAATGACAGACTCAGCGGTATTAAAAGCTATAAAACAATAAGACACAACTGTGCACCATTTATAATCATTTTAAAGTAAACCTGGAGACAAAAACGAGACAATGATATCCTAATGTATTTTTCCCTCTGAAATAAGAAATCCTAACACGACCATGCACTAGTATTGCTAGTATGTGCAGAACATAATACTCTCTTTTTCGTAGCAATCAGACTACATGTTGGAAGAGGTTAGAGCTAAAATATGACTGTGACATTTCTACGTGCTGGTTTGACAGATCCACCATCTTTCAAACATGCTGCTGACAGCAGAGCTGCGCTGTCTGACCAACTAGCCAATGAGCTAAGTAGCACCAGAGCTAACAACCTCGCGTTTGTGTTCAAAATTAACCCAGAAATACAAATAACAAGGTGCAAATCAATGTCCCGAGAGATGACAGGAACACAGGGAAGGATACATGTTAAGTCCAGGTCGAAGCCGTCCTCCTGATACCTCCTTTTGTTCCGGCTGACCATTTCTTTTATAATCGCAGCCATTGTAGCAAGTTGCAAGAGTTTATGTGGCCTTAATTGTAAAAACAGTTTTTCTAGTATTTATGGTTGAGCTGAGTGTGTCGCAGTGTGTCGTTATGCTCACTGCTATGAGTTTTGCAGGTCCTCGCAGTGAGCTCGCCAGCAGCGCTAGCAGAGGCAGTCGATAGGATTAGAAAGGTTTCCTCTGGATCATAAAGAGGGCCCTGCTCCGCTCCTCCGTGCAGGCCCCACTTTCACGATCCTTTGATTCGTCTCGCACCTCCGTAGAAAACACATGCAGTAGTCCTCAGGAAAAATCCTTTACATGCCAGACCAGGTCCAATTCGAAGCCTTGACGGCGAAAGGACGGGGAACTCGCCGGTTCCCAAAACCCGTATCCAGTCACTCAGACGGGGCTAGCGGGCTAGCTAACCAGCTAGCTAGCAGCTAGCTAGCGACAATAGCTATCGCTGCCTCCTTTTTCGATCCAAAAGCCTCCTAACGATTCAACATTGTCATCGACTGATTGCCAGGAACACATCTGAAAAAAAGTGACAGGCTCCACCTTGAATGTATATAGACTATACAAAGACTCCTAATGTGCACGGATTGGCCTGACAGGTCCGTCCCGGGGAATCATCTTCTTTTTTTGTGGCTGCTCCGCTGCAGCTGAGCTCAGGCTCCCATCATGGCCTCCACCGAAGGAAAAAAAGAAGGTAGCGCAGGCAGGGATTTTAGAACAAATATCCCACCGCGGACACTAAATAGTCCCACCATTACACTCATTATTCCTCACTGCTTTTGAAACAACCCGCACTCAATTAAATAACACTGTGTTTCACATAGTGATACTGTAATGTTGGTTTTAGTTTAAAAAGTTAAGGATTTTTGTAACAGAGTTATTGCGTGACTTTGGCGGAAGGACAAAGTGAGTCCGCCTGCGACGCTCCCTGTCAAAGTGATCACGTGTGACTGTAATTAGGGAAGTTTCTAACATAATGTCACTTTTCGCGGTTTAAACTGTCATTGCGGGTTGAAGAGGAAATATCTCTGGAGTCCGTTAGTTAATTAACCATTTAATACAACCAGAGGTGAAGATAGACAAGAGTGACTGCATTTTTGTCTGCATTCTTTTTAATCAAACAGAAATTTAATTAAAGTTGTTAATTGCATAAGACTTTGACGTCAATGCCTAATTATTTGATCTGCAGCATTGACCGTGTGCTCTGGTATAGGCAATGACCTGCATTTGTGCAGTAAATCCTGTCCATAACCTGCACAGGTTTGCTACTTATCTAGTTTATGTAGATACTGTGTAGGCTGTTGAACGTTTTAATTTAAACCTGCTAAAATAGCCTACATCACAAATACAAGTTAATGTAGGGTGACCAGATTTTTAGACCCAAAAACTGGAACACATTTGTTTTCCACTAATCACTGTGTTTTCGAACTCACCATGTGACAAAAAAGCTTCACAAATCCATACATTTGTATGACACTAGGGCTTAAGTTTGGAATTTTAATGGCAATTTAATCATAAAAATAATGACATGGTAAAATAATTTCAGTGACATGTCTTTAGACGTATTTTAAGTTTCTTATGCTTTTCTATTGGGTAAAATGGGGACAACTGGGACATAGTTTGTTGAAAACTGGGACATATTTGTGTTTTTACAGATATGTGTCGGGACACGGGACAAGGAATCTAAAACTCAGACTGTCCCGGTTAAATAGAGATGTCTGGTCTCCCTAAGTTAATGTTAATATTGTAGGCTATAAAACATTTACTAACTACTATTTGCTAAATTATAATCGCAAATATTGACTATGCTGTATAAAGTTTTAATCTCAAAACACAGAACATCTACAATGGTAACTATGATAGAAAATACACTTATAATCTGTTTGTAGGCAATGCAATATACAATATTTGAAAATTGACAGCTTTCTTTTCTAATTGTAGCCTATATATTGCGTTGGACCACTAGTGTCAACATCTAAAAGTTATGTAAGTACACTTGAACATTGTTGTGTAGGCCCATGTAGGGTATGAATGCTTAGGTCACAGTCAGTAGTAGGCCTACATATTTTTTGTTTGTATGTTTATTTTTTTATTCTCATTATGTCATTAATATTCCAAACACAAAGGCTATGAGCGGATTCAGAATTAAATGACATTGCTTGAAAATATACTGCGGCACTGTTCAGCACAGCTCAGTGTGTAACCGGGAACACTGCAGTGTCCTGGAGAGGGGCTCTCCTCACAAAACACTGTTCATATTCATAACCAGCTCCAGCTTAACGGCTTTTAATGTACCCCACTGTTGACCAGTTTATTACATATTAATACACCAAATATCAACTGTGGTTTAGTTTATACTAATAAAAAGGTCTAAAGAGGTCGATGCATTGCAAAATGTGTAGCCCTACATTAGTCTTTAGTAGGTGGAGACTCCAAATATTGGGTTACATTTTATAGAGCAATCCTAATAAGTTGTAGTTGTCTTATTATTTTTAATTTAAACAAACAAACAAACAAACAAACAAACAAACAAACAAACAAACAAACAAACTTATATATTGTCTGTTGTTTGTCAGACAAAATATCATTACCAAGAGGTACAGAGTAGCCGGTCATTGATTTGTGTGTTTTTCTTTCTGGTACCAGCAGGGGGCATTATAGTTCCTCGGGAGTAAAAGGGTAAAAAAGGCATCTGGACAAAGTTTGCCCACTCGTCAATTTCTGACGTACAGACATTGCAAAGAGGATTTCACTTCTAAACCTCGTAGTTGATAATCTCCTGGATGACTAAAAAACATGTTCCTCTGATCTGCTGCAGCACAAACCTTTTCTAAAGTTACACTTATAAATATATTTTGAATTAACCTTTACACTGTTAACGCTGCACAAAGTTCTACAAAATAAAGACATAGGCACAAGAAGAATGGATAGACACATTTGCGTTTTCATTAAAATTTTTATTTAAACACCATTATGTAAATACATTGTATATATAGTTCCGACTGTTTCACCTGACTGGTAATTAAAGCATTGGTTCAGTCACACATTTACACAAACATACAATGATGTAGTGAAGCCACATTTGTAGTTTAACCTTAAAGAATACACTTAAGGTGGGCACTTGCTGTATTTTTCTATAACAGTGTAACATATGATATAAAACAAGCACAATCGGTAGTGATACAGGTAGCTTTAGGCGATGGTCATGACAATTACAACATAAAAAAGCACTGTTGTAATGTCATAAAGTGTCAACACTGAGTCTGCAGTCATCTTCACTAACGTCATACAACACACCAATTACCATTTCCTCTCATAAAAGTATCTATAAAAGCTGACAATAAAAACATTAATTTATTAAAAATATATGTTATAAGTTAATAAAAAATCACACATTCTCATTGGAATGTAGTCATGTATTGTTCTGATTGGGAGAAACTTGGTTTAAAACATCACCACAGTCCTACTTCATACATCAGTCACAGTCAAACATCTTGTAAAGTATTATTAGCCGAATATTAACCCTTCAAAATGACTTTATGTGTGCAATAGATTTGATAGTATGTATATATTTATGTGTTGATTTTCCAAGTTGATTACTGGTCTTTCTGTATAGAGGAGTAGTAGTCGACTAAAACCTTCCAGGCCGTTGCTGCCATGAAGCCATCAGGAGGGTTTTCTCTGTTGCGAGCCAAGTTTCTCATTTTGGTGCCGGAGATGAACTCAAACTCAGTGTGTCTGGAAGGACCGAAGAAGAAAGTGCCAAGTCATTAGACAGATTACTTTGTCATTCAATTTTTTTTTTTTTGGAGGGGGGGTTCAGGATTACACCCACAAAGTAAACAGCGCTGGGTGGATCAAGTCTATTGTAAGTTTCACAATGTATGCAGTGTAGTGGGAGTAACTCATAGATTTAAATATTTGTGCAGTGTCAATAGGATAATCCTTGAGATAATTACTAATACAACAACGCACAATTAGGTTTTTTTTTTTTTTTTTTTGTTATACTCAAAGTTCTATCTTTAACTTTTCAAGCCCAGTTGATCTTTTATCTAAGTGTGTGATTATGCAGGAGTTTTATGTGTGTGTACATTAGTCAACACTTTAGAATAACTATCCACTATTAAGCTGTAGTAAAGCATTAATCAATATGTAATTAACAATACTGGATACTTCATACTGTACTGACAATAATGTTTATAATTTTTCTTTGATTTACTGTACCTAATCTTATAACTTATAAGAATTAAACCATAATAACAATGTTTATAACCCATCCTTCTGCTTTCCTTTGGGCTTTTCACTTTCAGGGTCGCACCGGCATCTGCCTTCCAGTGCACAGTCAATTGATTTGGCATAGATTTTTACACCAGATGCCTTTTCTGATGCAACCGTCTCCATTTAGCTAGGTTTGGGACTGGCAGAGAAAGGCTTGTGACCCCCTTTGGCTGGATTAAAGTTTCTAACCAAGTAATACTTTGCAAATTATCAACTAACTGGTTAACCCTTAACTAATGCTTTATAAGGTTAAAGAGTTACTGAAAAATGTAATCATGTTTGTTCTCAAAACAAATGCTGACACTTACATAGCTCCTGTCTTACCGTTCTTTGTCGTAGAAGTCCATAGCCTTCTTGGTCTTGTTGTAAGCTGCCACTCTGAAGGGGATGATCTCCACAGAGGTGAGTCCCGGGGCCATGGTGAGGACCTTCCCTCCATGTGTTGGCTCGTACATGTCTTTTTTAGTTTCTGGGTGGGGCATCCCGGCAGGATCTCGGCCAACAATGTAAAAGTTGGCCCCAGCGATCATTCGTGCCCTGCAATGCCACTGCACCTAAAGATAGAAAGTATCAACTTTTTTACTATGAAGAACATTTTGAGGGGTGAAATTTTTATGGGTGAAATAGACATTTATATAGAAACTGAAAGAGCATAATAATATTAATAATTTAAAGGTCCTATAGTTATGCTTTTTTCAGGCTTTTTGACACTAATTTGGACACTTTTGCATTAGTATTTTACATTTTATAACTTAAAATAACGTATATGTGTGGAAAACTATCTTCTTTTGGGGAGCTGTTACTTTTTTGCAGAGAACGCTTGGTTTTGGTGTCTGATGCCACCTGCTGGCAACGCTCATTTATCAGTCAGCTCATTTATCCATCTGACACTAACAGATAGATAAATGAGCTGACTGCTTTGTAGTGATGGCAAATTAAGCGGTGAAATTATCAGAATGATTCTGCGGACGGTGTATGGGCTTTAGAAATGAGCAGGAGCAGTTCTTGGTTTCACTAGTCTACTTAGAGCTGTGAGACTGAGCGTTTTCAGCTCTTGAGAAGGGAACAGCCTCAGCAAACAGGGTTACTCAGACGTGTGAATGAAACAAAATATTACTCCAGGTGTGTTTTTGAGGTGAAAATAACATTATAACATGGTTAAAAGCTCAAAAAAGTCAATTTAGCAGAAGAGAGAGTTTAAGAGTTACTGACAAAACATAATACAGATATCTTTTAACCCAACATTTGGTCAGTGCCAAAGGGGTGTAAGTACAAATAAGACCAAGGTTCAGTCCCTTTGCAGAGGTCTACACCATTGTGAGGTGAAAATAAATCCTTTCTGGCTCAAGAAAAGAGCATTTACCCCTAAACTCTTCAAGCTTGAGTCCAGGTCTAGAACTACTACATCTTTACCACTGTTAAGTTAGTAGATTATCACATTTTGAGACTCACATACATAGCCATCACTTACCTCTGTGGGTCCAGCGTACATCATCGGTGAAGGAAAGATGGCGATGATAGTTCTGGCCGGATCCAGGACACCCTCCTCCAACACGGCGGCGTGCTGCTTCATCCTCCAGTCCAGGGGAACGTCGTCATCCTTGGTCCATCCTCCCAGCGGGTGCAGCAGCAGCACCGGGTTCTTGTAGCCTCGTTCCAGCAGACGCCTCTTGGTGTCGTGCATCAGGAGAGCGTGGCCGTTGTGGACCGGGTTGCGGAGCTGGAAGGCAAACACTGCATCTAAAAAATAATAAGTTGATATAGCTTGTAAGGAACATGGTACAAATTGAATTATTATTTAATATAGCAGTTGTGTCACAGCAAACGTGTGCTTTTTAAAACATGCTGAACCACAATGATGCAACAAAAAGATAAACAGTACAAAAAGTCAGTATGTTTCAGATAATATTAACAGGGTTGTGCAATGCATTACACACACTTTTTTTTATCTGAGAGGTTAATTTGGGTTCTGTGTGCTCATGTTTTATCATGCATTATTAACTCCCTTTACAACACTAATAATACAATTTATCATACCCATTTAATCTGACAACTGTACCAATGTATGACCCTATGCACGGCTATATACGTATGTGAAAGCAAGCTCTTGTTCCAAATTAATTATGTCCTAAGTTGAATACAAATGATTTAGTCTAGAGCTGTTTCCACCACTACATATCCCACAAAACACGAAAAATATCATGCAGCTGACTTTACCAATTTATTTATTTCACCAGGACCTTGGCAAGATCTGCCTGAAACACATTACATTAGCTAAGTTTTTTTTTATTATTCCAATTTAATTCATTATAAAAGTAACACAAATGTTCGTACCTGCTTTCATGTCCTTGAATTTCTGCTTCAGTTCTCGTGGGGTGAGGCGGTACTGGTCCAGTCCATCGTTCCACTGGATTCTCTCCAGTACCTCCAGGTCTCCTCCGACCAGCCAGTCACCCCCCTCCATCACCATCTACGGGTTCAAATAATTAGAGTTACTGTATCCTTTATGATAACAGCTATAATCAGTATGTATAATCAGAGAAAGGCAGGTACGGTACTGGTGGTACTCGGTCTGTTGCAGTTCATCTCCTGATTTAGAGTCAGTTTTGGGTTAGTCCAGGTTTAGTTGATCTTGGTTTTAGTCCTTGTTGAGCCCAGCAGGTTTAGTCCCAGTTCTGTCCCATGTTAGTCCTGGTTTAGTTTTGATTTATGCTCATTTTACCCGACATGATACTTGGAAAGCCAAATACTTTCTGTCTAGTCCTGGTTTAGACCTGGTTTAGTAATTGTTTTGTCCTATTTTAGTTAGGGTTTTGTCCTTAATGTTGTTGAATATTTTGATCACATAAACACATTCTCTACATCAGATATTCAGTCTAATCTAAGCAACTCTGTGTGTTTTTAACATTGTAAAACACTTTGGTCAACTCTGGTTGTTGTAAAGCACTATAGAGACAACATTACAGCAGATAGCTTGCCCAATAGGTAGTGTACAGTATGTGTGCACAACAACCTTTCATAAGGGCTATTTATGTTTTTTATTTTAAAATATGACTCTGATCAGTAAAAATAGTGGACCGTGATACAGGCAGTTTAGACCTGTTTTAGTCTTTGTTTAGTCCTGGTTTAGACTGTTTTTAATCTTTTTTAGACCGGTGGGTTTAATTTCAGTTCTGTCCCATGTTAATCTTGGTTAAGTACCAGTTTAGTCCCATGTTAGTCCTGGTTAAGTTTTGATTTAGGCTCATTTTACCCCAAATGGTACTTGGAAAGCCAAATATTTCCTGAGGTGGTAGTTGAGAAACCTTGAACTAATACATTTCTGCATTTAATCTCATGCACATAGACATACAGTATCTGTGTCTATATTCAGTTATTCTTTCCAAGTTATCATTCCTTATACCAAATTCATGACATGCATTCATCATTAAATAATCAATATCAAATTCATTTCCTGTTAAACCTGAATATAAGTGTTTATTTTGCCATCTAAGTACTGTACCTAGGATCATTTTACAATCTGTTTACCCAGGTGCTTTTGAATAGAAATAGTAATGTGAGTAATGTGATTGTTTAACTTGAATGATATTTGGACAGATAAAACACAGAGGTATAATTTAGCATTGTTACCTTAATGTAAGGGTGTTGTGGGCAGGTGGAGCCCCACTGCCTGGCACAGCGTTCCTCCTTTCGGTGTTCATAAAACTCTGGGTTCCTCAAGATAGCCACAATGGAGCCCTGGTACACCAGAGCTACGGCCGCACAGCCATCCAGCTCCTGTTTGGTCTCGGTGCTCACGGCAAGAACAATGGGGATGGACTGGTTGATTGCTCCATCTTAACAACACAAGAATGGACAAATTTAAAGTCTATCTCATTTGTTTATTATTGAGTTATTCTTTTGGTGTTGCCATTTACCATCGAGAAGGTTTCCAAAGTGCATGACCTGAAGGAACTCTCTTTCTCTCATGAAGCCCTTCAGAGGACTGGCCCATCCCTCTGCCAACACCTGCACCCACTGTAGATCCAACTGTGGGACAGGACAAGGGCTTTTTTTAAATATAGTGTTTTTGAACATTTTGATCACATAAACACATTCTCTACATCAGATATTCAGTCTAATCTAAGTAACTCTGTGTGTTTTTTAACATTGTAAAGCCCTTTGGTCAACTCTGGTTGTAAAGTGCTATAGAAATAAAAGTTGATTGATTAAGTGATTATCTTTAGTTCAATTGATTTTTAATTGAGAATCAAAGAGAAGGCATTACAGCAGATAGCTTGCTCAATAGGCAGTGTACAGTATGTGCACAACAACTTTTCATTTTATGGTTTTCAGTTTTAAATATGTCTATGATCAGTAAAAATAGTGGATCGTGGGACAGGCAGGTGATGAAGCAGATTTTGTGTTTTTGTGTGATGCTGCAGGTTAAAGGCTTACTGTGTGTAACTGACTGAATCTTTCATTTGCATAAACTCTGCAGTGTGACCTTAAAAGACGAGCTTACAGATCGTGTTGCTGTTAAGGACTTTTACATTCCATTCAAACATAAAAAATGAAAAAAATAAAATAAAATTGTTTTCTCATTTTTTATTCTCAGTAGAAAATCAGTAGAATCAATTTACTTTTAAAATCATTGTTGTGTATGCTATAAAATTATTTAGTACAAGTTAAAATATTTTTTAAAAGAGTTTTTTTTACAGAAAATACCACGAGCAGTAGCAGTAGCTTCGAACCCTGCTAGAGGAATGGCATACTGCATACTGCCGTTGTGTCCTTGGGCAAGACACTTCACACACCTTGCCTGTATGAATGCATTAGTGTGATTGTGTGTGTGTGTTTTTCGTCAATGTGCCCCAGAGCAGCTGTGGCTTATTGTTGTTGTTATTAATCTATTCCCTCATATTGCATAATTCAGTTTTGATTCTAATCTTACAAGTGAATCTTTATTGGCACCTAAGGACGATAAAAAAATGTATAACAATGTATAATCTCTTCTCTTTATAAACTTGTGTTCCTTTGGTGTGTGTCTAAAAAAAGTGTGTTACCTTAGTGATGTGGATTTTGGGAAGTGTTTTTGCATCGGCCAGTGCGAGATTTAGCTTGTTCTCGGGGACAAAAAGTTCGGTGACCTCCTCCATGATTTCACTTGGTACAATGTTCTACAAAACAAAACAAAAAAGCAGACCAGTGGAATACATTACATTAGATAAGACAAGAAAAGTAAAAAAAAACAAAACAATGTAGGCAGCAATGGCATAGACACAACAACACAACAACAGGAGTAAGGAGGAGTAGATGTATGTCTAGAGGAACCACCCGCTCCTTTATTTGCATTGTATACATGTAATTCTACATAGTAACAATTCCTAGAATAGAAGAATGTATATGAAGTATTTCAGGTGGTACCATTGGATATGCTGCTTTTGAAACAAATTAGTAGACGTTTGGGGCTGAATTGACGTAAAAGTTGCTAGCTTTTTTTTTCAGGTTCTACCCCACCAAGACATGTAACAAACATGTACATATCTATATATATATAGCTTTTTTTGTGTGTAGTATTCAATGAGTGCTTAAAATAAATGTGTCTTGGTATGTGAAAGTCATGCATGTATTGAATTTAAATGTGTGTAAACCTACAGTGGCAAGAAAATGTGTGTGATTCTTTTGAAATGTCATGTTTTTTTTTGTTGTTGTTTTTTTGTGTGCATAATTTTGTTATAAAATCTGATCTGACTTCATCTACGTCAAGGGTAGCAACTAAAATACAGTCTGATCTGTCATGCCGTTATTAAACACGCTCTTTCGGCATTCAAAGTGAACCCTTGAGATGAATAACAGCAGGCTCTTCCTGGAGCGGTGGGCCAGACCTGCTCATTGTTCAGGAGGAATTTTAGCCTTTAGCCTATTGGTTGTGTTCACGCGATGTCATAACAGCCTAAAACACCCATTGTGTGAGACTGAGCTGGAGGGAGGTAAGAAATCGATGGAAGAATTTTGAAAATGAATTATTCTTGGCATGGTTTATGGTTTTATAATATTTCTGCAATTACTGGCCCTGTCGACGTGAAACCAAAACTGGCACAAAGTGTTACATCTTCTCTCTCTGCACAAATTAACAAAGGTGAAATGATGTGTTCACTATAGTGTCAAAAAGTGGCCTAGTGGAGTTTGGTAACCTACATCATGAAGCGATCATTGAGCAATGGGTCCGCTCACAAACGGTGAAATATAACAGCAGTCACATTCACAGCACAGTCATTAGTCACAGCAGAATAAAAAGTAAACAAATGAGCCTTGAAACAATTCTTTTATCTGCTTTGTCATAATTTGTGAATATTTAACACACACTAAAGTATTAGAGTATGTTTGTGTGAATGCTAACTTGAGTAATTTAAATCTTAAATTGCTTCATTGTTTTACTATTGGTTTGGTCCTTCCAATATAAATATTGTGTAACTTCAACCTTTTGGCAACTATCTCCCATGTCGTGAGAGGGACTACAGCCGCTCTCACTACACCACAAGCACTTACTATTGTTGCCAGAATAAGAGGACTAATACGTTTAATTTTTTGCCTACTGTCCAGTTGAAGCCTTTTGAAAATAGCTTGCGTTCAAGTTTTTGACAGCCTCTGTAACCACTTGTTACAAAATACTTTGTGATGTGATGACACGTTCCCGATCTCTATTCTTCCTTGATTCCTCGTCCTGCTGCATCAACCAGCTTACACAGCTATCAAAGACATTCTCACATTACCCTGAATATTTTCTCTGACATTACCCTGAATATTTTCTCTGACATTATCCTGAATATTTTCTCTGAGATTAAGGTCAGAACACATTTTATAACAAATTTATGCAGAAAACTATGAAAGGTTCACACACTTTTTCTTGCCACTGTATATAATATATGCTTTTCACTTTACACGGTAGAATCTGATGCTAAAGGTGCTCTGATGTTTTGGCATGGTTTAATATCTCCCCAAACCAGGCCTATCAAAAACTGGCACAAAGTTCAGCTTCCTCTCTGTCAACTCAAATGAACTAAGGTGAAAGGGTTTCTTTTTCATTATAGCCTTGTAAAGTTGTAACATTGTGCAATCACCACAGGTTTGTGGTGGTGGTGGTGGTCAGTAGACTGGGCTTTAAGCAGAGAGATTAAAATAGGGAGGTTGTCTAACCCAGTGGTTCCTGACCTTATTGATCTTGTGTACCCCCAAGACCTGATTTTTTCCTAGTTTAGTCTTAGTTTGTCCTGGTTTAGTTCTGCTTTTAGACCATTTTTTTCTGGTTTAGCTTTGGTTTTAGACCTGATTTATTCCTTGATAAGTTCTGGTTTTAAACCTGATTTAGTCCTGATATAGTCTTAGCTTAGTCCTGGTTTGACCTGGTTTAGACCTGCTTTATTACTGGTTTTAGCCCTGGTTTAATCTTTAGTACTGCATTTTTCTGTTAATCCCTGTTTTATCGCTGAGTCTGAGAGGCTAAGATCAAATAACTCCAAGTACCTCCAGCAATGAGCTTGCGTACCCCTAGCAGTCCCCATTCCCCTGCTTGGGAAACACAGGTCTAACCTATAGAGTAATACTGGCTCTTAAAATGTTTTTGACATTTTGATAGTGCGCCCAAATTGTCTTGTATTTTCTTGACAGCTCCCATCCTCCTTATACTCAGTTTGAGCTCTTACACTCACTAAGAGATTTAGAGGTCCACTGGCAACAAAATGTAATGTATAATGTATGTATAATGGACTAATAATAATTTATTACTGACTGTTTTTCTTTCTGTAATCCTTGTCTTGTCTTGTATGCGCTCGTGAGCCAAAGGAAAATTTCCACCACAGTGGACAATAAATGATTCTATTCTGTTCTATTCTATTGTACAGTGATGACAAAGTATCTTTCTATGTAGGTGGGACGAGTGTAATTGTTTTAGAAAGTGCGCACAACAGATTAAAATGCCTTCCAAGGGTATCAGTCTTCTTGTGGCACTAATTTGTTTGCTCTTGTTTGCAGCCTGTCCAATTCATTGACAAATATTTACCAAGTGTAAGCAGCACTGTATTCTATAGTTGATGAATTACTAGGTTTAAAAGCTTCTGGTTAGTTACTTAGCAAATAGGTGGGTCTGATGAAAAATCATCTTTACCTGTTCCTTCAACATATCCAAAAGTTGCTGAAGGCATTCGTTCACTGTTAGTTCTCCGGTTTTCAGCACCAACTCGGGCGCTTCCGGACGCTCATAGCCCGAGTCAATCCCCGTAAATCCTGTCAAATAAAAATCAATGAGTAAAATCCTCGGTGTCACATGGGGATAAGGGACAGATAAAGTAAGTCAGAGGGTATGGTAGGGTATAAAAACAGTAAATGTTTACTACAGCGAGACCTTTGATCTCTCCAGCGCGGGCCTTCTTGTAAAGTCCTTTCACGTCACGTTTCTCACACACCTCTAGAGGAGCATGGATGAAGACCTCAAAAAATGGCAGCCCGGAGCTGGCGTGGATCTTCCTTGCCTCGTCACGATCCTGTAAAAAGTGCAGTGTGTTTCAGAAAGTCAATTTGGACGACTATGGCATTGGGGCTGCACGGTGTAGGAAAACCATACAATATGCAAGTAATAATTAACTATAGTCATGTCTAAAAAGTAAAAGTTCAGTCCAGTTTAATTTGTGAATGTCAGTGTGAACTGATTACGTGTCTTGCCCTAGGACAACGGCAGTATGTGCGGTGAAAGTGGGGTTTGAAAACGGCTCTCCCAGCTCTAACGACTGCACAATATATTTCTGATATTTTGTGCAGCCCTATATGAGAGTCTAGAGTCTAATTTCTCCACTGAACTTCATATCACATGTAACTTTCTAACCATTAATACAATATATAAAATGTAACGGTCATAATTAAAATATAGTTCCCAGGTCACTCAATTTCCATCTTAAAACATTAATATTTTCTTCCTGCTGCCGTCCAAAGACAAGCATGTGTTAGGTGAACTGAACTGAACTGAACTACTATTAAAAGATTGCCTCATTATCCTCATGGTCCCAGGACAAAGCTGTAAGTTAGTGACTAAAGAGTTTGCAAACCTTGGCGAAAGGAGAGATGAAACTGGTGACACACACAAGCCCTGCATCGGCAAACAGCTTGGCCACCTCAGCCACGCGGCGAATGTTTTCCTCGCGGTCCTCAGAGGTGAAGCCCAGATTCTTATTCAAACCATGGCGAATGTTGTCTCCATCCAGCGAGTAGCAGGGGATGGCGTGAGACACGAGGTACTCCTCCAGGGCAAAACTGAGCGTGGTCTTCCCGGCACCAGACAATCCTAAGAAAATACACCAACAAAGGAGTTTTAACAAATACTTAATTATATTTTAACGTTTCTGTCTGTTAATTATTCTTCTTACCGGTGAGCCAAATGGTGCAGCCTCTGAAGCCCCCCCTTGTGCCAACGACCTGCCCTCTCTTGTTGCGGCTGACATGGTGGGCCTGGTACACCACGTTGGTCGACTTGTTCAGGTCCTAAAAGAGAAACAGGAAACGTAATTAGCTTCACATTTTTCAATCTTGTTTTACAAGACATTAAGTAATAACATACCAAACCACAAATGTACAATAGAGCAATATATCACCAGAGTTACAGTTTGGCTGCTGTCCCATTTATTGAATAAGAAAATGAATGATACTGTAAATGGTGTTTAACTAAACAATGTGTCATGCCCTTAAGCCAATAATTATTATACTCCTAAAAGCAATTTATAATGGTTTTAATTGAAGCAGTAAAACAACAATCATCTAAATATGAACTAGAGGTGAGCAGTGTAGCTGCAAATTGTACTCAAGTAACAGTTTTGTTACTTCAAAATTGTATTACTCAAGTAGTAGTAAAAGTAACTCTTTATTACCCAACACTGGTATGCACAGGTAAAATAAAGGTAATAAAGAGAGTCCTGTAAGCTCACTTTCAACCTTCGCCTAAACCTTATTCTGATATCTTATACCAATGTTTCCCAGCTAGAAAAAAAATTCTGGAGAATTAGTATTAAGGGTGAATAATTTTGAAAAAATATCTAATTGCGATTTTTCTGATAGATATTGCAATTGCGAGATTTGCGACATATTTTTTATATCTATGTTCAGATCACAGTTGACATTTTAAGCTTGTGATGGAGCACTGACACTTGAGAAAAGACTGAAATATTCACTGCTAAACTAATTTAAGGAATAACATATCTCATGTCTGTAGAGGTCTAAACTACAGCTGTTGCACAGTTTATACAGATTAAGACCCTGCTGAGGGGATATTTTTTTCTCTACAGAGGATATTATGTCACCTAAATAACTGCAGCCTTTGCAAATTGCTAATTGCAACAATTCAAATTGTGATTACGATTTGATTTCAATGAACTGTGCAGCCCTAATTAGTATTTACAATAAATTAAGTATAAAAAATCTTCTATCTGAGCACTTTAAAAAAATCACCAACACAAACTGTAACAAAGCCCAGGGGACACACAAGACAAAAAAGGTCGGGAGCCACTACCTGATACTATCCCCAGTCCAGAGTTACTTGGTGGTCGGGACAGTGTATGAATGGGCCTGTCTTGATGGTAGAGGGGAGGGGGTCCTGGTGGGAGGAGAGAGAGGGAGAGGACAGAGGGGGACAGTGTGTCCTGTGTCTTGCCTGGAGCCTAGCGATGATGTGGCAGTGCTCATGCCCACATGTCCACCCTCTGCACCCACACGCCTCTGCACTACAGTCGCCCTGAGAACTGCAAACTCATCTTCTCCTCCCTGAGTACGTGAACCGGAGAAGTTCAATACTACTTACACTATTACTACAACTACTAGGACTGCATGACATGAAAAAAAAACATGAGGGACGTAAGATAAAGTCCCATAATATTAACATTATACATTCAATTCCTTGAGATATGGATATTGTGTTTGCTGATATTGCAATAATGATAAATTTGCTGCATTGTGCAGCCTGACTACTCACTACTTACTGACTTACTCCTTAACATTACTGGCCTACCTGCCCCACCTAGCTGCAGGGGAATATCTTTATATTGGTTTTATGAGTGGTCACCTGGTTAGCACAGATAATTACTGGCTGCCAGCTTTGCTAACTTAATTATTTTGCCCTGTGGCATAGTTTAACTGCCCTTTGTTTAAACGCTCACACAATTACACTTCACATGACACGCAGGGTTAAAAAAACATTTAATCATCCCATCTCCTTTGATGTTACAAATATCTAACAGTGTTATGCAATACTCTTTTTTCTATCTGCAGTTCACTTTAATAAGAACAGTTAAAAGTCAGATAACAAGAGGTTAAACTATAGATTAAACATGAAATTAGCATTATAAAGTGATCTTTGTATAATGGGTAACAGTGACATTACATGCTGTCATTGAGTCCTTGGGCAAGACACTTAACCCACCTTGCCTGTCTGTCACTCATTTTATTTTCAAAAGCACTTGTTTTTATGAATGAATGTCCATCATATTCAAAACTTAAGCCTTGGCACCATGTATTTGATTAATATGATAGAAATGATATGGATTTCTGCAGCTTTTTGTCACTTGGTTAATTTGAATGCTCCATGGTTTGTGGGGGAAAAAAAGTGTCCCAATTTATGGGGTCTAGAAATGTGGTCACCCTAAAATAAATAAATGAATTGCAAAAAAAAAAAATAAAAAAAAAAAATCAATTTTAAATATGACACGATACACAAATAGGCTTTACCAAAATAAAGTAATTTGAGACTGATTTTATAATCAGGGTAGAAATCTTGCCTGACAGGAAATGTGTCATCACTGTAACTAAACAAAACTTTTGTACGTGCATGCTTAAAACCGTATGTTTTCTCAAGACTGCAGCCCAGCTCTCCGGCATTTCTGCCCCAGTCTGCCGCCTCACAGTGCCTCCATTCTCCCTCTCAGCAGCACACCCAATGAATGGGACAAATTGACGGATAAGTTCCTCAAACAAACAGCCTATTCACAGTCGAGACATGTCCTCAACCATCACACCTGGACTTTTCCGTACGTACACCCCAAATATCCAACTGTCACTGCGCCATTTTTTTAGTTTAGTTGTGAAAAATGCTCTGTGTTGAGTACTACTTACACGCATCTTGGCGATAACTTGGTGATAACGCGGCAGTAAGCGCCGCGTTTGAAAAGGCTCCAGACTTTTTACGCACTACTTTTTGCAATAGTGGCAGTTTTACGCACATAACTTTTCCTCCTCCACTACGAAGCAAATGTAATAAGATGTTACACTGTAGTTACTGGCCAACTTATCTTCGCATCTTACATACCGTACGAAGCTTTTTCACTCCGGACATTTCTTCCTTGCTTGTAAAAACCGCTGGGGAATGCTGCTCAACCTCGGGATTGATTACCAAATAAAAATCACGGGCTTGGACTCGCTGAAAACTCGAGCTAGCCTGAAAAAGTTTTGACTACGGTGACCAAAAAAGGCGAGGGGCTTTAAAAAGGGGACCTTCAAGACACGTAGCATTCCTCTCGTCCAACCTCCAGACCTCCCCTGCATAATGTGAGTGGCAGCCAATGCTCGAGCAAAACGACAGAGCGGGGCCGAACTGAACTGAGAAACCTGCAAGACTGGGTGTAAAGATTGGGCAAGATAAGCTTACTCTGTTAGTTTTACGTTTAGCCTATTTTTTCCCCTTCCGGCGCGAAACTAACACTGCGATGTAACACAGGCTACGAGAAGTTCCTCAAACATGAAGACAAGTAGTCAGGGCAAAAGAAATGTTTATCCAAAGTTTGCCTCTGGGTGCTTCATTTGACCATAGGCTACTCTGTGAACAGCAAGTAAAAAGGACCAAAAAGGGAATATATTTAATGTATAATTCCAAAATAGCTGGGACAATGTGAATTAAGACAGAGGGCAATTACTGATTTGCAAAACTTTATTTTATTCGCAAAAGACCATAAACAATAAATCAGACACTGAAGGTGAGATATTTTGCCATTTCATGAAAAATAAAAGCTATTTTTTATTTGAGGCTGGAAAACACCTCTGTAAATTTAGGGACTAGGCAACAAAAAGCAGAAAAAGTTTTACTATTATTATCAGTAAGACAAGTGGGTATAAAAGTGTAGTATTATTAATACTGAATGTTTTAAATGGTCATGACCTTTAGAGCCTCAGTCATAGCTTTATGAGAAATTTTTCAACACCAAGGAGCTTCAGAAACGTTAGAGACACACATCATGTAGTTAAACAGAAAAGGATGTTTCCACAGTGGAAAGAGCAATATGGTAACATAATCCCATGTAAGTGCCTTGTGTATGAATGAGTTTTGTTGCTGGTTTAACAGGTGTATTATCGCTGTCCCCATCAGATCAGGCCAACTAACAAAAGGCCTGTGTTGTTGATCTGCTTCTACAGGTATGATTACCATTCCCATAAGGCTGTGCAATAAAAATGTGTGAACGTTCCTGATGATAATTTTACTGTAGCTCATACAGCTTAAAAATATCACTGGTGAAACTGATCATTGTAAATGAAACTACAAACAGCAGAAGTGGAAAGTAACAGGATAACATTTTTAAAGTATGTCATTTCTGAGTACATTTTCTACAACAAACCTTTACTTGAGTACAACAAATGACTTTTACATGGCTCCTTTGGTAGAGCTGTTCAGGGCAACTACAGCCTGCCTCGGCATCGTGGTTCGAGTCTGGACTCTGACACTTTGCCGGATATCTCTCCCTGCTCTCTCCCCCAGGATTTCCTGTCACTTCTTAACAGCACTATGTAATAAAGCTGAAAAAGGCCTAAACATCTTTAAGTTACTTTTACTCAAGTAAATAAAATAAAAAATCATTAGTAAAAGTTGAACCAGTTGTTTGGCCCCAGTGATAAAAGTTGATAGTAGTAGTAATAGTAGTAGTAGCAGTGCTTGTTGTAGTATTAGCAGTTCAAGTACATATTCAGATTAACAGATTATTCCACCTCTGACTTAGCTATGCGAAAGGTAATATCATAGTTCTGACCATGTGTAAGCTACTTCAGTCATTAAAAACTAATGTATATTCAAGAAAAGACAAGACTAAATGTCATCAGTGGTTTAAAATGTTTTCTGTATTTGTTAGAAATACTGAAGAAATACTGAATGGCACAATTTACACTCTGACCAAACCCACACAAAGTTCTGTTAGGTTCTTCTCTAGACTGTGGAATAGTTTATATGTAAATGTAGGAATGTGTTTAATTGTGTCTTCTTTCTGTGTGTTTGTTTGCCTTCTCTGTTTTTATTGTATGGACCATATATGTGTCCTGAAATAAAGTTTGATGATGATGATAAACTAGGATGAAGTTAAATCTTGATTTTTTTGCTCCTATTTTAGCAACAACAAACATCTAATGTGGCAATAAGACTGCCTACAAATATGTTTCAAACCTTTCTGGTCCTCTCACCACACTTTAAAGCAAAAGGTAAGATAATACATTTCTTTGGTGTAGTACATATTAAAATTAATTACACATCAGGCACATTATTGCTCTTTTATCTGCTCTCAAACACCCTTCTTGCTTAGCTTTCAGCAGGATGTTTAAACACTTGACACTCTGTCTCAAAGTCACAGCCCTGCAGCAGTTCTTTGTAACGCTGCTTAACATCTCCATACAGTGGCATTGAACTCTGCTGGTCGGCCAGGCCTGGAAATGTTACTGTCTTTTCGTTGAGCAGCGGCTGCAGCCTCAGCTCCCCGGCCCCGCAGTCGTACAGCACCAGGACTAAGTTGGCGGCGTACGGTATCATGAGGCTGGTGCGGAAAGCGCGTTTGGTTTGTGTGGCGTAGTTTGTTGATGTCAGGCGTTCGCTGTCCTTGAACAAACCCAACAGTGAGATCAGCGGTAAAAGGGTCTCGCCATGACCAATCTGGATAGTCGCCGATTCAGTCACTGGAAGGCCAGACCTGACAAACCAAATTTACATGTTAAAGTGAGTACAGCGAGGAGTCTTATGTTAATGCAACCCCCATTACAAAAAGTAAATTATAAAAAAGTCTCCATATAACCTGTATTTTATCCACAACATAAGAGTGACAATACTTCCTTATTTAAACAGGACACTCCCAGTTTTAGGCTCCTTGTCCCATGTCCCAACACATATCTGTAAAAACACTCATATATCCCAGTTTTAACAAACCATGTCCCAGTTGTCCCCATTTTAACCAACAGAAAGACATAGGAATCTTAAAACACATTTGTCTGAAGACGTTTGTCACTAAAATTGTTTACAGTATCATTATTTTATCATTAAATGTCCATCATATTAAAAATTTAAGCTCTAGTGTCCTGTACTCTTAGGACATGACTGAAATGAAAATTGCATGAATCGGAAGCTTTTTTGTCACTTGGTGAGTTCAAATGCACCGTGATTTGGGGGAAAAAATGTGTGTCCCTGTTTTTGGGTCTAAAAATCTGGTCACCCTACACAGCATACCAGGTGTCAAACCATTTCATGAAAATAAAACCTCATTTTGAAATTGATGGCGGCAACATGTCTTTAAAAAGTTTGGAAGTCAGGAAGAGCAGGTGATGCCAATAAAAACACACCCGCATAATGAGGTTAATTATTACATTATTTCAGTGTTCAGTAATGTGTAATGAAAAGAGCATGTTAGTAAGACCGAGAGTCAATAAAACAGGCATGATTCTGTACTGGAAACCGCTGCATGAGCTCAGGAACACTTTCAGAAGTCACAGTTTGCACATGTTGCAAGTTGTGCAAAATGCTTCCAAAGCTTTTTTAAACCAGAAAAATATAACTTTTATACCTTAAAAAACAGTTTCGGACTCCGGGGGATGGCTAAATGAGTTGTCACAGGATGAATAAAGGGCCTGCTGCTACCCCTGCTGTCTCGGGGTAAAAAAAACTTGAAGAATGAGCAACGCTAACCCAGAGTCCCTGAAGTCTCATGTCTCGCAAGAAGGCGGCACATTGTGGTTAGCCAAACAATAAGCTAACTATGGTGTTATTTCTTGATTTTCATTATGGCAGAGTGGCCAAATGGCAGAAAAAACTTTGTAAGTAACAAAAGAAAAGCCTAGCGAGGGATCACAGCAGGAAAATCAACTTGATTCGTCAGTATTTACAAATGAGCCAAAAAGCGCTAAGAAACAAGCAACGTTACAGTGTTCCCCTTAATAGTACCACTTACTTTTTAAGGACGTTTTCACACTGGCACTGTTAGGTCGGCGCAAAAGAGCTTTCCACCAGAGTGTGGTGATTGGGTCTAGTGCCGCACCCCTGAGCGCACCAACATGTACATTTTTTTGTTGCCCCCGTCTGAACTTTTTTGGGAAGTGTTGCTGCCATCAAAATCAAAATGAGGTACCCACCTGACATGTTTTTGTACTATTGTAAATAAATTACTGTTTAGTGAGATTTGCTTATTTTTTTGGTTTAAATTTTTACGCAGAGTCCTAACCCTGAGAATTGGGTTCGTGTAAGCTCCAAACAAAACAATATAAGCCATGTGTTGAGTTAGTGGATTCACATACTTGTTCTCTTCTGCTGCCTTTTCAAGACGACTAAACACATCATGGAAGAGAATGCAGCTGGACTTGCTGTTGATGTCGTACCCATATGCTCTTTTCCAGTACTGCTTCAGGTCACTTGCATACTCCATAACCTACCGGGAGTAAAAGGAGGGGTAAGTAACGCTAACTCGAGTTACCGGAGAGTTAGGTCAGGTTTGTAACACTAGACACAATACAGTTTTTGTAATGTAGATAAAGTTGTTCTCTACTGACTGGATTCTGGGGCAAAACAAGCAAGGAACAGCAAAACATTGTCGCCCCACTGTTTAATATTTTTTATAAAGAAATATACAGAAAAATAATGATTCATTCATTTTTCAGCTTAGTCCCATTAGGGGCTGCAGCATATCCCAGCAGCTATGGGCCTTAGGCGGGGTACACCCTGGACAGTGGCCAGTGCTGAGACAGAGACAACCATTCACTCTCACATTCATTCACCGGGGGCAATTTAGAGTCACCAATTTCAAATGCATGTCTTTGGACAGTGTGAGGAAGCCAGAGTACCCAAAGACACTGGGAGGACATGCAGACCCCACCCAGAGAGTTCGTGTGACGGGTGACCTGAGGATTGAGCTCATGATCTACTTGCTGGGAGACAAAAGCACTAACCGCTCCGTCACCGTGGCCCACATAATACAGTAATGTTCACAGAAAATGTACCTGGCTAAATAGTAAAAGTAAATGAGATTACTGATTTGTTGCCTTTCATTGAAAACAAAGAACACTCTGAACTAGCATTCAGTCATTTCAGGGCTCAAGGTTCAAGACACGCTGTAATGGTGGATTATGAATCAACTATCATGGCTTTCAAAATAAAAGTGACAACTGCTGTAATAAACCTGCATTTACTCTTGATATGTGTTACGTCTGTGTTACCTGTGCATCGACTTCATCAAAAAGATGGCACCACGGTGAGTTGACAGTCTTGATGGCAAACTCATACGCACAGAAGTAAAATGCAGCCTCAGCCATCTCTGCAACACAGGTATTCATGTCATATATTCAATTGTCAATATAAGTTATGGGTAATATAGCATAATTTCTGGCTACTAAATAATAATGTAGCAATATTTTGGATTTATCAAGTGATTATGTTAAGACATCCAAAAATCCTAGACTCATCTGTTTGAATGTGTGTGTGTGTGTGTGTGTGTGTGAGGGGTGGGGCCTGGACAAAGAAGGCCCTGTCTCCACAACCTGGGGTGGTGTGTTTAGTGGTAGAGGCTCCAGGAGGGAAAAATTAATTTACATTAGCTCTTACACTTACTACTGCTGCTGCTACTGCCGCTACCTACTCTATAAATACTAATTTTATTAGAGAGTAGGGCGGTAACGCACACAAAAAAAAAAAAAAAACAGAAAACTTGCTTAAGGTGCAGAGGTTGGAATACACATCAAAAATTGTGGCCTGAAAAAAGGTAAACTGATCTGAAGAAGGCTGCTGAGCTGAAACATTGTCTAATATATGCTCTGACACATGGAACAGTTGAGTGTGCGATGCTGTTTTTGAATGCTATTATTATTACCACTACCACTGCTACTACTACCCACTTAGCCACTGTGGTAAAAAATAGTTATTAAAATATACATATACTTAATATTAACAAACTAATTTGGAGATTTTACAAATTTACTCAAGTAAAAGAAACACTTCTCTTCAAACATTTACACCAGTGGTTCCCAAAGTGGGGTCCGGAGCCCCCCGATGGGCCACAAAGGTACTGCAGGGGGGGTGCCAGAGGTTGTCTACATCAATTATATAAAAAGAAAATAATTTTGACATGAATTACACTACTACTATTTATTTTAAATTATCACTTTGAAGTATTTTTTAGCCAACATTCTGTGTTTTTGTAATGTTTTTTTAAGAAATATATAAGGAAAAACATGACATAAATTTTAATATAGTAAATTTTCGTTGTTGGGGGTCTGCATGTGATTGTCTGATTTTTAAGGAGGCTGTAACACTCTTGACTTTGGGAACGGCTGATTTACACAAATAAAAGTACAAGAATCAGTTTAGAAAATATACTCACAACTGTCACACACCTAACTGGATTAAAAGTATCTGGTTACTTTTCACATCCTCAGATGACAAACTTGCTTTGTTTACAGGCTGTAGCTGAACACTCTACAGATGATAATAAAGTACTTACCATCAGTGATGTTGATGTATGGGATCCCGAGGCGGTCCGCTATCTTCTCTTGTACTCTGCTCATTTCCGGTCCTCTGTTGAACTCATCAAGTTCTAACAGAGCTGAAGAGTTGTCCGCGACGTCATCAATAAACTTTTTGCACTTGTCAAAAAACCTCATGAGAGCGTCGTTCACCGCATGATCAAACTCAACATCTGTGCCAAAAACAGACCACAAGTCAATACAAAAAATGCAATGAGTTAAAGGACCGTGGGGATTTCTTAGTTATAGCCAGCTTGGAACAATAGTAATAAAAACTGCAATACACAACAGTGGGAAAAAGAAATTGCCAAGTGAAAATCTGCAATGCCTACAAATTAACATTAAGGCGCTTTGGTGTCAGAGGTTAAAGGGTGTGTGTTAGTGTGGAGTGGGGCTGGATGGTGATAAAAATTTACTTTAAGTCCAACTTATACACTATTCTGTACACTTTTATGCAGGCCTATATATGAACACCAATCAGGCATAACATTATAATCTTATGCAGCCGTACGCAACAAACTGCAATTAATTATTCTGACACTTTTTTCAGAAGCAGCATTAACATCCTCTTCTCCTCTTTTGGGCCAGACTTAGTTGCCACGTGCATCATCTGTCGCCGGTTAACCACTGTTCCTTCCTTGTCCCTTGTTCCCTTTTGACAGATACTGACCACTGCAGACCGAGACCATCCCACAAAAGCTGCAGTTTTGGAGATGCTCTGTGTTATCAGTGGCTGATTAAAGTTTAGAACAACAAGGTAAGTTCAATATTCCTTGTGTAAAATGTAGAATAAATATATGTAGGCGTACTCTCTCTGCGTTGAATATAGGGTTGTTGAGTTGCTACCCCAGTGTTTCAGGACAGGCCACTCCTGGATCTGTGAGCTGGATTGTTTTGAGAATATACAGACTGAGAGCTTTAATGTTTTTTTTTTTTTTTTGTTCCATCTTTTTCATTCCAATTAAAGTCTCTGAAAAGACATTATTTTGCAAGATGTGTGCTTTTGGGATGAAAACAGCACAGCCAGGGCTTGACATTAACTTTTTTCCCAATGTGACCAGCCTTTTTCAGAAGTTACTGGCCAGGTACATTTTTCAATAGCCAGCCAATTAAGTTTGTTATGTTTAATGTTGCTGTGTTTATTGTATTGTTTATGATAAAATAAGAAATGTAAAGTTTTGTTTTCTTTATTTTTTATATTTATATTCAACTAAGTTATCTTAAATACATAGAATAAATTGTATATTTTTGAATGTAGTGAAACATATCTTGACATGTTAAAATGTTTTTTATGTCACTTAAGCCTGCTTTTTCCTTAATCATGATGAATCTAAACTATATAAAATTATGGGAAGTTTTAAGTATAATCACTGAAAATCTCACATAAATTTTAGTTAGATTTGTACATCAAAACATGTATTTATAGAGTCCGTCCCATCATGTCTCACTTTTTGTACTTTCTGAGGTGGTCAGCTGTACTTTTAGTGATCAACATATACCTCTGATGGCCCACAGTTCTGTGAGTCCTCTCTTGAAGGCCATGGTGCTGTTCACACATCTGTGCTTGGAGCTGGTGATGAACTTGACAAACCCTCCCCTCAGCTTCTCCTCTGATAACACTGCTGGGAACAGCTTGGACAGCCTCACGGCCAGATGCTCGTGGTCCTGCGCTCCCTTCTGCACGAGCCTCCCGTCCATGTCCTCCGTGTACCACATCTTCCACCGCTCTCGGATCTCGCGCAGCCAGCCCTCCTCAGCTTTGGCGTTTTTGACAAAATTGTAAAACTTTTGCATCTTTTTGACGTTTTTAGTGGTCGGGTATCGAGTGCCATGTCTGATGATGGCAGTGAGGTGAATTTCGCGACACTGGGGCGACGGAGGCCGAATGATAGATTTGTTAACAGCGAGTATGTCCTCTATGAGATACGGGTTCACTTCCTCATACCTCCCTTTGGTGCCGAAGTATTTGGCGATTGGGGGGATACTGGAAACATCCGCAGAGTTCACACGAGGGCAGCACGGATATAAAACGAACACTAGACAGATGAACTTCCAAAAAGTGGACATTATAGCATTAAAAACTAGAGTCTCTGGTTGTGTAATCCATGCACTTTGCTCTTCCTGGTAACCCCGAGCCTGGTGCCAACACAGAGTGACGTCAAAGACAATACTGGGGTTAAGGGTCAACAACAACAGCAGCTAAAGTACAACAAAATAAGTTAAGTTTAAATGTAATACATTGTAATATACACTGGACAAGATGAAGCATAGATTAATGGAAGAAAACCCACAGAAACGTGATAAAACATCTGGGTACTTAGCGATCCATATTGAGGTTGCCAGATATGAAAGTGATTTTGCAGCCCAATAACAACTTCAATTATTATTACAGCAATAACAACACGCTGTCAGTATCCTGTTGTTACAGTGTTATTATAATTTTACAGAAACATGCGTTATACATCCTTCGTGGAGGTCCATTAGCCAAACGAGAATGTTCGGTTTCTTTTTTGGCGATATTAAAATACGAATGAGCAATACAATTTGTAACACAATAAATTGTAAAATAGCAAATTAACTTTGACTTACCAATACATGTAAATTGAGAGACGATCAAGGTATCATTTCAAGTCACTGAGGATAACTTTAACGCTGACATTTTATTACATTTGGCAGAGAAAGGGTTACATAGAAAAAAACATTGCTACAACGAATGCGAGCAAAAAGTCCACCCGGCAGGAAACAGTCTTAGAAAAGTTTATTTAATCTTTCTTTAGCTTTTAGAGATTACATGTCAACACCCGGTTCTGCTTATGGACATATTATATTGAATAAAAGTGTTAATTTAAAGTCAGAAGAAATCTTTAATAGTATATTTAGCATTTAGCAAAGCGCCATTTTGAATCTGGTACATTACCGCCCTCTGCTGGACCATAACGCCACTGTGACATACTTATTACAACTATGGACAAGTAAAATGGCATATTTTCTTAATTAAATGTGAAAAGTGAAAAGAAAAGTAATTCCTTACAATGCATGATTGTCAACACACTATGGTGAAGCAGACAGGAGCAACACAGACTTTGTTTGTTGTGTAGCACCTTAAATGTTTCTGCAACTTAAAAACAAAACAAAACTATATACAAGGCTATAATTAATAATACTACGACTATAATAATAATAATAATAATAATTTGTTTATATAGCACTTTTAAAAACAAGTGCTTGACTACAAAAAAGATTACAAAAAACAACAATGCACGTGTGGTTGCATTATTTTCTCACTTATGCAACATCTGAACTTACTACTCCCCAGTATAAGCACTTCAGTGCAATGTAAGCATTTTTTCAGCAAGTTGGCCAATAACTTAGTATCCTCTACTGGCCACATAAATGAAAACTGGAGCAAATAAATACTTCAAAATTAAACTTACAAACTTCAAGTTACCTCTGTAAATCTGTGCATGTGGTATTGCTCCTGTTTGCTTCTCCACATTCAATGTACATGCAGCCCCCTTTAACTTGCCACAAATGTGTTTTCTACCGAGGATGGACTGTATTAAAAAAAAAAACAAAAAAAAACCTCACCATTGATTATTATCTATTTAATAAATTAAAATAGCCTAAGGTGCATAATAACCAAGCAGCCACAGTTTTTAAATTCATAAAGCCTCTCTTATGGTTCCTCTTGTGTCAACCTAGTCTTCAGCAGGATGTTTAAACACTTGACACTCTGTCTCAAAGTCACAGCCCTGCAGCAGTTCTTTGTAACGCTCCTTAACAGCTCCATACAGTGGCATTGAACTCTGCTGATCGGCCAGGCCTGGAAATGTTACTGTCTTTTCGTTGAGCAGCGGCTGCAGCCTCAGCTCCCTGGCCCCGCAGTCGTACAGCACCAGGACTAAGTTGGCGGCGTACGGTAACATGAGGCTGGTGCGGAATGAACGGTGGCTCTGTGCTGCGTAGTTTGCTGAAGTCAGGGGTTCGCTGTCCTCAAAGAAACCCAGGAGAGTCAGCAGAGGCAGGAGAGTGTCTGCGTGGCCCAGCTGGACAGTCACTGCATTATTCACCTCCTGGCCAGACCTAAACATCCAGAAGTAACGCTTTTAAAAAATACTGAACATTAAAAAAAAATCTGTGGTGTTAAAGAAAGGTGAGAGAGATACATGACTTGTATTTGATTAAAAGTACTGTTACTTTGAAATTATTTTACTCAGATAGAAGTAAAAATACTCAACATAAAGATTTAAAGAAGGTATTGAGTGTAAAGTTGATTTTAGTGGTAAGTGGTACTTTTCCTTATTGCTATATCCATTACAATTATCAATACTACTACTACTACTATTACAACAATTACCACTACTGTGACTACTACTACTACTGCTACTACTACTACTACTACAACTACTATTACAACAATTACCACTACTGTGACTACTACTACTACTACTACTACTACTACTACTACTACTACTGCAACTACTTCTACCACTACTATTAACTATTACCACTACTATGTCTTCTACTATTACTACTACTACTACTACTACTACTGCTACTACTACCACAACTACTGCTACTATTATTACCACTATAATGACCACTGCCACTACTGTGACTACTAGTATTACCACTACTTCAACTACTATTACCACTGCCGCTACTATTAACTACTACCACTACTACTTCTACTACTACTATAACAACTACAACTACTATTACTACTACTATAATGACCACTGCCACTACTGTAACTCCTAGCACTACCACTACTTTTGCTACTACTACTAACTACTACCACTATTGTGACTACTACTACTACAATGGCCACTACCACTACTACTTCTATTGCTACTATTCTTACTACTACAATGACCACTAAAACTTCTGCAACTACTAAATACTAATACAACAATTACCGGCTGCTTCTACTTCTACTATCACTAACTATGTATCCACAAGGTCAAAAAACAAAACATCTATCCATTTAAAGATATTTTTCCACCAAAACGAATTCAAGTGAAAATAAAAATGTGTGTTCAAACTTAAACAGTACATTTTCTTCCAAAAAATATTTGACTTAAAGTATCTAGTTACTTTATACTTTATATTGCTATAAAAGAACAAATGGCTAGAATCAGTGCACTGGGATGTACACAGGCCTTACTGTATTTGAGTGGCAGCCCTGTCCAGTCGATTGAACACATCATGGAAGAGGATGCAGCTGGATTTGCTATTGATGTCATGACCGTAGCCTCTTTTCCAATATTCTTTTAAATCACTTACATACTCCATAACCTGTTGGTGCAGAGAAAATAAAGTTACTATTCATTCATGTCAAGGGTCTCTTTGGGAGTAACAAAGAAGGATAGGATTAGGAATGAGTGCACCACAGGGACAGCTCATGTTAGATGTTTTGGACATAAAGTCAGAGAGGACAGATTTTAGCTGATATGGGCGTATACAGAGGAGGGAGAGTGAATATCTACTGTAGGCTCAAGGATGCTGAGGGTAAGGTGGCCTAGAGCAGTGGTTCTCAACTTGTTTGGCTTCAGGACCCATCCTTACTCTATAATGACAAGTGCAACCCAAATAAAAGACATATTTCACTTACCACAATTATTAAATAAACACATTTTCAAGTATAGTCTGCAACAAAGCAACAAAACAAAGATAAACCAAGTGGTGATGAGAGAGGGAACTATTCCCCTCTACACTCACTTAGCTGCATTTTAATTTAAAAGCTCTTCATGTCAGCTTTTTTAAGAGACTCATTTGTGCTTTCATGCACAAACACAAAAAATGTGAATATCTCAAGTCTCAGTGTCCTGTCAAAACTATTTAGTCACTTCAAGCATGGATCATGAGCCTGACACCACAGAACATGTCACTAATAGACTAAGGTTGTGTTTTCATGCAAAATACATGAAATAAGAAGTGCAACTGAGAAAAAAAAGTGCAATGCCAACAAAATTGTTTTTTAAAAGGATTCAGCTGTACAACGTTAACTTTTCTTCTTGTTACCTTTTCAGTAGGAATATACTGAAAGACGGGCAAAGGACTGCAACCCACTGAAAATGGTTCTGTGACCCACTTTTGGGTCCTGACCCACCAGTTGAGAATCACTGGCCTAGAGGAAGACCAAAGAGGAGATTTAGGGATGTAGCGAAAGAGGACATAAAGTTATTTGGTGTAAGAGAAGAGAGATGAAGGGCGATGATCAGCTGTAGCGACCCCTGAGAGGAATCAGCCAAAAGGAAAAGAGCAAGAACTCATTTTTTTCTGCTTCTGTGTCCTGTCAGGGGTCGTGAGGGACTGCAGCCAATCCAAGCAACTATGGGGCTGCGGCAGGATACACCCTGGACAATGGCCATGACACAGTTACTAAACAAACATATTAGGACCACCTTCAGGCCTTGATCCATGCTTTACCTTTGCGTCCTCCTCATCAAACAGCTGACACCAGGGGGAGTTTATGTTCTTTATGGCAAACTCGTAAGCACACAGGAAAAAGGCAGCTTCAGCCATATCTGCAAGACAAAGGTTTTGTGTTTGTGTCTTTGTGTTTATGCTTATTAATTATTAAGTCTAAAACATTATGCAGTATTCAAAAGTCTTCAGTAAACATAACGTTAACTCACTTGTGTCCCACATTTAGTTGTGCTTCCTACAGCAACTTCCCTTTGCATATTTAATGTATTCACCGAGCGGAAGAAAGTAACTATGGTTTGAGCCAGTTTGGGACTCTAGTAGTAGCAGTAGAAGAAGTAGTAGCAGTAGCAGTAGTAATACTTGTGGTAATAGACTTAGAAGTTCTTCAGCCTTAAGTAAAGTTTTCATTTAATAGTATTTTACTGAAGTAATCGTGTTGTACTTCTTTCATCTCCTATCCATTGTCCAAATCTGAATGACTTATACTCAGAGATGGAAAGTAACTAGATACTAGCTGGTAATCAAGTACTCAACAAGTCAAAGTATTTTTTAAGTGTCAGTGGCAAATTGAGTAGGATAAGAAGATTTTGTGAAGTACTTTCACTTCTACTTGAATGATATGTGTGAAGTACCCGTACTTTTACTTAATTACAGATTTTTAGTATTCTTCCAAATGTTATTATTGTGTACTAACGTTTTACTGTTGGCCCTGCCAGTACAATGTCGAAATAGCTCCATCTAGTGGCTGATATACTGAATCCAAAAGCCTATTCCCCGGCATATTTTTCATTATTTGGCTTTTCACTATAGAGCCAAAGCCTACATAGCATAAAAATGAAATTCAAGGCATGCATAAAAACCATTGTGTATAACCGTAAGTAATGCTGCTGTGTGTGACCCTGAGATGGTCTGCAATCTTCACCAGGACCCTCCTCATTTCTGGTCCATCCTTGAACTTGTCCATCTCTGACACAGCTGAAGGATTGTGGTCAACTTCCTGCACGTATTTGGTGCAGTGTTCAAAAAACTTCATGAGAGCATCGTTCACTTCATGCTCAAACTCCACATCTGGGAAGACAACGGCACTATAATGTCAACAAGTTATTGCTTATACGCCCATCAGGCATAACATTATGACCACTTGCCTGCATGTTGTTTAACACTGAGTTCATAATAATATATAATTATGGTTAAAATATAAATAAGGTAAAAGAAAAAGCGAAAATATATTTCTAAAATGCAATGTTTTATAATTTTGTTAAAATGCATTGTCATACAGTTTAATTGTTATCGTGGTTGTCACATGATTTGAGTTTGTTAGAGCAGTAGCTGCTGCATTATGGGTCAGAGCGCACATGCATGGTGAAGAGTAACATGGCCCTGCAATTACGGCAATTCTGCACTTGGTTTACAAAGCGCAGACGGTAAGTATCTTCACTTGTATGCAATATAGCTATGTAATTTATTTATGACTATGGACATACGAGTTAAGAGTGACATCAGGCTTGTTTTTGTGTTCTTATTGTTTTAGTTTTTACAGTGTCGAGAGAGTTGTCTAATGTCACAGTGTAATTTAAGTTTTCCAAGACATCAGTATGAGACGTAGGCCTGGGATCTCTCGCCACCATAATTTGTCAAATTCGCTCAGATCCTTACCCATTTTTCCTGCTTCTAACGCATCAACTTTGAGGACAAAATGTTCACTTCCTGCCTAATACAGAACTCAGATGTCACTATAAATGACATACCTCTGTGATCTTTTTTCGTGAGTAAATTATTATGCAACCTTAGAGAAGTGCCCAAACTTTTACATATGACTGTATATCCCACCCACTAACTGATGTCATGGTGAAGAGATAACTTTTCACTGATTATAATGTTGAACAATATTACTGATGTGCATGGACCTACCTTTGATGGCCCATAGTTCTGTGAGTCCTCTCTTGAAGGCCATGGTGCTGTTCACACATCTGTGCTTTGAGCTGGTAATGAACTTTACAAACCCTCCTCTCAGCTTCTCCTCTGATAACAGTGTTGGGAACAGCTTGGACAGCCTCACGGCCAAATACTTCAGCTCGTCCACTCCCTTCTGCACGAGCCTCCCATCCATGTCCTCTGTGTACCACATTTCCCACTGTTCCTGCAACCAGCTGCTCTCACTTGAGGTGTTGTTCACGATAAAGTTATAAAGCAGGTGCATGTCTTTAATGTTCTTAGTTGTTGGGTATCTTGTCCCGTGTCTTATTATCGCAGACATGTGTATTTCTCGACACTGTGGACTTGGAAGTTGAAGAATGGATTTGTTCACAGCAAGCATGTCCCTCAGCAGGTACGGATTAACTTCTTCATACCTTCCCTTTGGACCAAAATATTTTGTAATAGCTGGTATTTCATGGTGATCTTCAGAAATTGCACACCCAGAAAGAAAGGCAATAAAGAAAAGTAATGTTGCAGTCATAAAGTTAAAAGTTAACATGGTCATCTGCTGTTTAGCTAAGATCCAAATGCAAGTGAGGCGTTTTAAAAAGAGGTCAGTGTCCAGAATAGTTTTGGCCACGAAAGCCTGACTTCAAATGTAAACAAACACCAAGCTTATAATGTTTTCAAAATAAAATGTTTACACAATTTAAAAGTACAAATCTTAAACAGTGTTGCACAATAAGAGTAGAGTCCTATACGTATTTTACACAATTAAGCTTTTATATGCAATGGATAAAACTAAACAAAACTGATCTTTTTCACTTGTTTTTAATAGTGCACAGCCATGACCTAGTTTCACCTCCAGCCAGCTGCACTGTGGCAAACACATGTTGCTGCTGAATTTGATAAGATTCATCCAATGGCCTTTCTTGTGTTATCTTACACCTGATATTAAAATTCCTGTTCTATTGTGTTTTCAAAGGTGAAGAAAATCCTGTGTGTATTAAGTATAAAGGTCTTTTTACAGTAAATGGCACATGCCTATTGCTAGTATAGACTAATATTAGATAAAGGCACATTTGTAAGAAGTTCCCCTTTTCCTCTAACACGTGGAGAAAACAGTCATCTTTTGAGAGCAGGTGCAAACTGTCTGAGTATGTGTCAATAACCCGGGGCTGATATGAAAACAATTCTTCGAAACTGCTGGTATCCCACTAGTACTCATTTAAAGGGTTAGGTCAGGACAAAAATACTTCTGCTTGGTATGTGATGTTGTAGGTTTCCACTTTTTGCCCACAAATAAGCTACAGTCACAATTTGGTTTAAACTGACTACTACTACTGACTACTACAGATATCTCTCAGTTGTAGGCATAACTCAAGTGAGAGCAAGTGCAAGTACAGTATTCCTAAAATTAACATAAGAAGCACTTTGCCATTGCCAATATATGGACACAATCATATTCTCAAGAACATGAACAAGATGAGGTGTTGTAAATAAAATATATTTAAAAGAGCCCGGACCCTTTAACCACTGACAGATAACTGAAATGGCTGATATCCAGAAATCTTAATAATGGCTAGAAAGACTGAAGGACAGCACAGAGGCACTGATCATGGCTGCACAGGAGCAGGCCTTGAGCACCAGAGCAATAGAGGCCAAGATCTACCATACAAGACAAGACCCCAGGTGCAGACTGTGCAACGAGGCCCCTGAGACAATCCAACACATAACTACAGGATGTAAGATGCTGGCAGGGAAAGCATACATGGAGCATCATAACCAAGTGGCTGGTATAGGGTGCAGGAACATCTGTGCAGAGTACAGTCTGGAAGTCCCGAGGTCAAGATGGGAAACACCTCCAAATGTGATAGAGAACGACCAAGCTAAGATCCTGTGGGACTTCCAGATCCAGACAGACAAAATGGTAATGGCGAACCAACCGGACATTGTGGTGATGGACAAACAGCAGAGGAAAACTGCTGTGGTTGACATCGCAATACCAAGCGATTGTAACATCAGGAAAAAGGAACATGAGAAACTAGAGAAGTACCAAGGCCTCAAAGAAGAACTTGAGAAGGCCTAGAAAGTGAAGGCAACAGTGGTGCTCGTGGTCATCGGAGCACTCGGGGCAGTAGCCCTCAAACTGGAAGAGTGGCTACAGCAGATCCCAGGAAAAACATCAGACATCTCAGTCCAGAAGAGCGCAGTCCTAGGAACAGCAAAGATACTGCGCAGAACCCTCAAGCTCCCAGGCCTCAGGTAGAGGACCCGAGCTTGGATGGATGGGACCACCTGCAGAGGGCGAGAGGACACGTTTTTTTTTATTATTTTTTTTATAATTAAAATAAAAGTTAGTTTTGATTTTGAATAATTCTGTATTTTGTAATTTAAATTAGAATAAACTCTATCCATATGGTAAATTTCAAAACAGAAACAGTGCCCAGTTTGAGATAATGACATTAGCCACTTTTCATTAAGTAGAGACTACACTCATTATCCTCTTGATGTGCTGCTAACTCCATTTTTTTTTACAATGGTAACAGGTTTCTTGACATATACTGTGGTATGCTGAACAACGTCTAGTTTAAGAGAACTGTGCTATGGTCCAAGAGAGACAGAAGAACTGCTGGGATCACACATTTCTACCGCAGTTCTTCCTCCTTCTTCTCCCTGTCATGTTTTTGGGGTTGATTGTGGTCTGATTTTCGGTCTTGGCGTCTTCTGTGGTTTTGCTTGTATCTTACTAACTTCCTCCTCAACAGTTGTGGGTTCAGATTCAGTTGGTTCATTGTAATTTGCCATGACTTCCTCATTTTCCTCTTTAACAGTTTGTTGCCACTTACTGTTTCATCTTACTTCAGTAATATCTCGTTCTTGTTCTCTTCTACGCCTTGCTCTTCAGCAGGGTTGAGCTGAGTCATTTCAGTACACTCATTACTGCAGGAGACCTCAAAGCCTGTTACTGTTTCACCCACAAATGGTGCCAGTTCAGTGGCTTGTTGTCATCTCTATCGTCAGACTGTGCAGTAGTTATGTGAGTCTCAACCACTTCAGTTTGTGACTTCCGACAACTTGGATATAAATGGGTTCGGTTTTGTTCACTGTCACATCAGACTCAGATTTTTTTTTTTTTCTGTAACTTCTACCTCCTCGACCACTTTCTGCCTCTTCCTTCATCTCCTCCTTTTCTTCTTGTCCTTGCAGGAAGTTTCATTGTATTGGACTGTCTCATTTACAGATGGCATTATTTCAGGCTCTGAAGGCTTGTTGTCTTCTGCAACGTTCAGATCCTTTTCATCTTGAGCCTCAGATGTGTTGGTTCAAAGGTAATTCAGTTTGTGACCGCCATAGTAGGGGTCTCAGCATCAACTTGGACATAAATTGATTCAATGTTGTCCACTGTTGCCTCATAGTCAGACTCTGAAATTGTCTTGAGCGTCAGTACAACAAAAGGGGCTGCTCCTGTCTTTAACCTTCCCAGCTTTAATGGGAATGATGAAGCTCTCATCTTTATTAGGACCCTCTGTGGAACCACACACAGTAATCTTACGTGAATAATGTGTTTTTCAAATCTCTGTGATGTATTATATTTGAACTACAAGCTTTAAAATGACACAAGTTCGACCAGCTGATCCATTGACTTACATTATAAACTCTGATAGGTAGCTTCAGCTAGTTTTTGTTAGTGTCAGATATTCCCCAGTTTGTATAGAGTGGGGAACATAGGCACTAGGGAACATAAGAACCTGCACATTTGGGAAAATACCCATGTTCCTCAGTCCATAGAAAACAGGAAAGATAAGTACTGGAGAATGTAGGTACTTTATGGTAAGTCCTGATGTCCCCTAACCCTAGCCTTACATTTGACTAAATGCAGATATAAAATGATGAACAAAGACAGATTAAACATTCACATTTATGACTGAGCACAGAATAAAACCATCAAACAAAGATTGAGATTTGTGATCTCACAAGATTAGGCATGTTCATGCACAGTTCTAAGAGCTTTGTTTTGTTTCCACTAGTCATACAGGTTGGATCAGTACAGATACATCACTATTTTGGTAACCTCTTGGGCCTTAGCTCTATCAGTGTGGTCTGCTCTCCGCAAGGTGGAGCTATACTGCTGTCTTTTGATTAGATAATACATATATATTTACTTACTATATCCATCCTGAGAACTAAAAGAAACAAAGAGTATGTCTTTAAACCTTGCTTTAAATACAGTAATAATATTGTTTTATTTTATTATTTGTACTAGAACAGAATTTCTGATACTTATCTGACCTCACTGTTGATGTAGTATAAGGCAGTGGAAACACAAGTCTTAACTGTACCAGACTTTGCTGGACTATCCCGACACAAACATAGCCTACAGAGTTTGGAAATCTACGCCATGAAGCGTCCGCTGAGCGCCAGCTTCCAGCTCAAGTTAGAGAGGCAGACACAGTCTCTACATTTAAGGTTAGGCTTAAAGTGTTTCCCTTTGAAAAAGCTTATGGCCATGCCAGCTAGGAACAGGGTTAACTCCACAGATGAAGCTAAGCTGCTCTAGGAGGTAGAAGCTGGGGAGGTATGGTGCACTGAGCCTCTGTCCTCTGGTTCCATCTGCTCCTCTTCTATCACTATCATTAATATAATCTAATATCTCTAATCAGTTCATTGCTATTAACAAGTTGTCCCTCGTGGGGTTTCAGATGCCTGGCTGTTGGAAGATGTCCTAATGACACCTGGACCTTAGCTGACCCCATCTGTCTTATGGAGACCTTCAATATAGTGTCCAGAAAGTTTCTCCTTTTTTTCCCACAGCTGTTTTTTTTAAGGACAAGGATGTCCTGGGTGTGTTTAGTTTAGTGTAGTTAGTTTGATGAACTGTTTGTGAAGCCCTTTGAGATGACTTTTGTTGTGATACTGGGCTATATAAATAAAGCTGAACTGAATTATAGCCTGCAGGTTGGATCATTCCAGATAAATCTCTTTCCAATATTAATATGGTGCAACTTCACCCATTTGGAAACAATTTCCAAAGTTGGCCATGAGAGGGCATACAGCAGCTCTCACTACACCACACGTTCTAAGTATTGTTGCCAAAATAACAGGAAAAAAAGGTTTCATTTGTCGCCTACTAGTAGCTGAAGCTCACTAAAAATAGCTTGCATATTTGCATTCTGTCTGTGTGACCACTTGTCCCTAAATGCTTTGCGATGCGACACGTTCACGATCTCCATAAGTCTACTGTAGGCAGAGGTGGGTACTGTGCTGGATAATAATGAATTACATTTAGTCAAGTAACTTTTGAATGAATTGTACTTGCATTTATTTATTTTGTTTATTCATTTTAGTTTTATCACAATTTACTTTATACTTATACTTGAGTAATATTATTTTAAGTACCAGTAGACTCACCTCTGACTATAGGCCCACCTTTAGTAGAAGCAGGCTTGTTGTGCTGGTAGATACATTGTCTATAAAATCCTTACTGTTCAGAGGAGAGTTAGTGTATACTTTAGGGTACAAAGGTACATTGTGTTGCTTTAAAAGGAAACAGTCGTCATGTGTGAAGGATACTGGTCATGCTTAGTCTCGGCCAATAGAGGGCTACACAGATGAGTAATGTGAGGGTCAGCTCAGACTGTTCCAACTGGATTTTTAAGTCGTTGTCATCGCCGGACACATTCAAGGACACTGCCGTGATAGGAATTTAAGCATGCTCAGATGTTTTGGTCAGAAACTTGGACATTCCTATTAAATAGAAAGTTAGTTAAATGCTTAGGGATATTTTAGTTTCCATTTATGTTATAAAAAAAAAAAGCATCATAATAGTTTTATTTCAAAATGCTGTTTGCCTAAAGTAAAATGTCAAGCTAAGAAAACTCGTTTATTTCTATTAAAACACTGCAAAAATATTATTACGTAATTTTTAGTATTTTTATTAAACAAACGCCACATTTTAACGCAAAACTAAAGCAAAAACACTTAAATATCGAATATTTTTACTGCTACATTTTAGCTTTTGCGCTGAACTACGACGCTCCCGGAGTCCTCGAAGGCAGCGCAAATGACGGTATGAAGGGAACTCCCCGCTCCTCTGCTCCGAAACCGCCTACCCATGAAAACACCGGAGAGATTACACTGAGACCTTACCGTAACCACATCTCAGTTACCACCAGGATCATTTTGGAGCTGGATCCCGGGACTCTACGACGCCAAGGTACGCGTAAATGTTGCTTGGAAAACGCGCTTATTTTGTCAGTCTTGAGGCGCCTCTCATATAGTTGACTGGTTAGAGGCTCAGCGAGGAGAGGTAACTGTGTGTTTGTGTGTGTGATATGCTCCAAGTGTCAGCCGTGTACCGCTACGCCAAACTCCCGGAGATAAACACCGTTATAGGATCTTCTTTGCGGCTTCGTGTAGCTATTAGACTGACAAAGGGCCCTCTTAGGAAGCTACTAAATAGGCAAAACAATCCTGGTCACAGTCCTGGTCACTGGCCTTGTGTTCAAAACATTTGGTCTAATTCTGTCTCGATACTGTGTAATTAATCACAGGCTTCATATTTTTCCATATTTGTTTGCCTTATTATAGCTATGGACTCGTTTTATTTTTGGTTACACTGAGGTTTCGCATGTTCGCTTTCTATTACAACAATTAGCGCCCAAATGCTGTGTTTTAGCCAATGGTTTTAGCATGCCTTTAGCCTGCTTGCTAGCCCCCCAGAAACGCGCTGGAGAAGAAGACGCCAGCTTGGTTATCTATTTTTAGGTGAACAGGCTGTAAGCTCTTTAAGCCACCATCGTACAGCGACTGTCGAGGCCTTAATGTAAACCAACGCGGTTTTTTTTTTATATCGTTAAGCCATCCCTGGTCTGCCACTGTTTGGGTAACTCTTCTTTTTACTTTGAACCACATGCGTAAAATGCAACCAGAAGATTGCCACACCGTCTGTTTAGGTCTACCTGAAACCACGAGTGATTCAAGCTACGAGAATTTGTTTTGCTAATAATGCAGATTTTGTGTGATACTACAGGAGTAGAGACAGCCTACAGAGCATATACTGCTCCTGCTTAGCCAGTCAGTGTATCTCAACCAGATCATAAAGTGAGTTGGTTGTATGTTGACAGATTTACATCTTATTTCAAGGTTTTTACTACTACATGTGCTTCGTATGTTGTAATATATTGCTATGTAGAATTTACCCAACTAAAACACAGTTTTAAAGTCTTAAATAAGTGTCTGGGATCACATTTTTCCCCAGGAGATCCCAGGCAGGGGCGTGTCCCGTTCAACAAAATACCACCTCAAAGTCTTCAAAGTGACCTGGGAGTCAGAAAAAGTTCAGATTCCAGCTAGAAATCCCATTGTGCTTTAGAAGAATGGTTGGTGATGGTTTTAACCTTAATATATTAAAAGACTAGAGAGCTGTTGTGTAAGAAAGCCTGATGATTTAAACAGAGCGCGGATTGTACTAGAACTGTGTCAGAGGAAACAAACTTTGCACCGACAAAAACAGTGTGACTGCGCAGAGCATTCAGGGGGCAAATGTTACATCAAGTCAATGGGGTTATTTGTTGTCAACAGTTGCACAGCGGGCCTTGGTGCTGGAGCAAAAGCATGTCAGACTACCAATGATCAACTGATGGATTCAACAAAGAAGTGCATAGCAGCATATTTGTAATTTGTAGGAAACAATGGCTTTTCTGTGGCCATGATTCAGCGTTGGTTTGGAATAACTGTTGTAACTGTCTCCCCAACACACTGCCTCACATGAACTCATATTAGCAATTTCCATCTTTGCTTTCAAAGAACAATACCAGAATGCATTTAAATATTTTACCCTGAATTGATTTTGCTGCCAGCTCTGCGACAAGCTGGCCCCTGTCCACGGTGTACCCCCCCCCCCAAGGCCCAAAGTTACTGGGATAGGCTCCAATCATCCATGACCCCTAACGGGAAAAAGCGGAAGAAGATAAATGATGATTATGCTGCATTATAACACTGGTCTTAGCAATCTTCTTCCCTTTTTGTGATTTTCCCTTCACACAGCTGTCTCTTAGTGTGCAGTGATTTGCATATTGATTTGGCCTAAATATTTACAACAAATGTCCTTACAGACCCTCTCCATTAATCCGAGCTTAGGGCCAGCACAAAGAGTACACTGGCTTGTTACCCCTTGCGGCTGAATGATTGATTTTAGCAATATGAAGTCAGTGCATCATCACAATATAAATAACAGTCAGTATATTATGACACTAAGAAAACACGAAAATATTTGAAATCATTTTCCAATTTATTATTCTCAAAGTGACATTATTTAACAATAACAATGTAAAATTAATTTTTCTGACAATAAATGTCTTTCCCATGTCGTTTTGGGTTCGAGTCCAGCCTGCGACATGTCTCTCATAATTTCCCATCACTTCATCTGCTCTATGTAATAAAGCTGGAAAAATAGGCCTTCAAATAAATTCAAAATAGCTACTCCTGGCCAGGACCCTGCCACTGACTGGTTGCCCCAGTAACATGGGGTCAAATGCAGAGAACAATTTTCTTTACTGGGATAATATTAAAGTATACCTCAACCTATCCCAGAAACTATGGGCTGGGCATTTATAGTGCTTACAGAGGGACATACAGCGTTAGACAATCATTCACTCTCACCTTTATTCACTTAGGACAATTTTAGTTAATTATTACCTACAGATGCATTTGGACAGTGGCAATAAGTACCCACAGTAATTTAGGGAGGACATAAACTTGAATTTTTGTAAATGTTTGATACATAAAATTGCATGAGTACTTTATAATTTCAAGAAAGCAGATAGCTCTGTAACAAAGAATTTTAGAGGTCAATTGAAGTTAGCTAAATTGTTAAGCCATTAACAATTCCCTGTGCCTGTTTCATTTCAGGGAAGAGAAAGCAGGGAAAAGATGAAGCGGCATGACCAAACGAAATCAGTGACCTTGAGATAAAGGAACTAGGAGACATCAGACAGCATCTCATCCGTTATAACTGTTACTATTATAATTTTATGGCCCTTTTAATGGCCTTAAACTCATTTGCCTGCTCTGCTTCCTTTACTACATTGACTGCTCAGTGGACATTTGGTTCCAAATCAATATGTATTTTTCCTCATTGTGTTTGCACTATGGCCTTGTCTGTCTATAACCAGAGTTTAAATATTACCTACAATAAGCTTAGTCAGGGTTATTGTGGCTTTCTGTCCACTATTTTTGCTTGTCAAAACATTATTTGCATTGACATCAATCTACCTGTCGCCGCTTTGTAAAGAGTACATTAGTGTTAAACTTCAAACCATGTGTGTGTGTCCTATGTAAGCAACTATCAAGTGGATATTCAAGGTCGTATAGAGCATACAGGTGAAAGCAGCCACATTGACTTTTTCAGACATATTGTTTGGTATTGTTAGGTACAATGCTATATGCTAACATTGCTTGATCCTGTGATTTACATGGCACTATACAGCCATCTTGGAACAATCTGTGAGCATTCCTGCCTTTCCTCTAATTGGGAACACATGAAGCTCTTCCACTACTCACATGACGCCCCAGTTTTCTGTGGCCTACAAATGTTTTTTAGGAAATCTAGGCTAGTAGCAGCACTTTGATATAGCCCACTTTTCCGTGATAAGATGAGCAATTAGGCTTTAATAGTTAAGTAGATAGAGTATGCGCTTAGGCTAGTACATGTTTCCTGCCGATGCTTTTTGTGTGTTGAGACACTGTGTAAAAGACTATTTTATAGTATCTTTATTTATTATAGAACATAAACAATACATTGGGGTGTTTGTGGTTAATTGATTAATTGGCATTATGGCCATAATCGATTGAAAGAAATACTATCAATCCTTATGCTGTACAGTAGAGTAAAGGTAACATAACATTAAGCAACTGTTTTCTTAAAATTAATAAGCCTATAACTTGTCTTTAGTTTTAAAAAAGCCACTTTTTTATTATGGTTCATGACTTTGAATTTACTAAAGATGGTAAAGATAGATAATAAAGTAATGATAGGCGATGTGAGGACAGTGGTTAATGGTTAATCGATAATTGTTAAGACCACCAAATAATTGATTAATGAAAATTACCCGAATGTGCATCCCTATCAGGTATTAAAAATAAGAATTTGGAATATTTCATGAACAATAGCTTGTTTTGGACTTGATGGCAGCAAAACATCTCATAAATTTTGGGGCAAAGACAACCAAAGGCAAGAAATATAAATTGTAATAATAAAAATCTGTATATTAGTCTTCAAGGCTTTAAGTAGTACAAAAAGTTATGATGGCTTCACTTATAACCAGAAGTTATTTGTCCCATACTAAATACTGGGACTATGTCATTGCCATTGTCCAAACTTTATGAAATGGTATGTGTTTCAACACCTGATATGTTGCTGGAATTCTTCACACTGGTGGTACATTATATGCTAAAATACACAGGACTTTGGGGTAACATTAGCTGAGGAATGTAAAGTGATACACCTTGTTTTGTTTGACTTTGGATTGTCCACACTTGAGCTGGGTATCCCCTTGTTCTGACTTGTTCAGAAGTTCATTTCCATTCTTCAACATTGCAGTTTCACAGACAAATCAAGCTCACTTCTCTAACTCCAATCTTTGTGCTGGCTTTTTTAGTTTTGCATATATTTTTCTCTCTCTCTTTTTGCAATGTTCATTTGCATTAATATACAATAGAATGCATTGCAAAGCAGGACAGCATACTTTAGAATAGGTCTCAATCTTTTTAATAAGGTTACCCTGTTAGTGCTGCTCCAGTCATGTACCATAATGTGTGCGATAATTGTTGGCATTTCAGTCTTGTTGACACAGATGTGTGAAGAACCAGGCCGGGTGCTGTGTTGTGCGCTAATTACTCCCAGGTGAAGAGTCCCATGGCGGCCTATTTTGGATACGACTTCAGTTGAGTTTGCAGGATTCACAGCCGAGCCCACAGCAGGTGCCTGGCCGTCCGGGGCGGCGTGCTCCTGACGTCTTAATCAGTGACTCATAAAGCCACAGGTGGGCTCTCATTAGCTGATAGCACAAACGGCTTCGGAGTACTTCACTTCTCTTCCAGGGGTTTTACATAACAGCTATATGCAACTTTTATGGCTATCTTTACCCTTTGCACTGTTATCTAAGAGAACGTTATTCTTGTAGACACTTCAATGTTTACGCTGAAATGGTTTCCTGAAAACGACTTCTGCTTTGTTTTGGAAATTTTGTAATGTTGGTTTTCTGCCTAGAAACAAACTTCCTTAAACTACTAGTACAAGTCCTTGAGTTATGGCTTTGGCGTGAAGCTATAGATCTGACATATTGTGTGTCCTCTGAGGCTGCCTTTGTCAATTGCTCTTGTGAGAAATCTCTGTAGTGTTTGGTAGGTATACTCAATACCACCCATGGCAAACGCATTACAAGACTTATTATTTTAAGCGGCAACAAAGATTTTGGCATCAAAAGTGGAGAGAGGATAGGAAAAATTGGGAGTTTACAGCTAAGGGTGCTCCGATCAGGATTTTTGAGGCTGATCACTGATCAGCCTTTGCTGTGATCAGCTGATACCGATCACATAGTCTTCAATGTAGTAATGTAATGTATGCAGGCTATTATTAGTTCCACTTGAAAAATACTGTAGCCTTTGTAAATGTAAAAGTACAACAAAATTCTACTTATTTTTGTTTTAGAAGAGATTTTGTTGCATTATCGGCCTTTAATGTGTGCCCACAAGTGTCTGTGTGGCTTTGTTTGAATGCTCCGCTGATGTAAAAATCAGCTGTTCTTAATTGGTGCCTTTAGTGCGAGTCCGCGGGTGCTGCGCCTGCGTAACGCGCAGCCAAACCAGGTTGAAACACAGTGGACTAAAGAGCAGACAGCTCCTGCTGAGAGTTTTGACAACGTCTGAACGAAGAAAACGTGCAAAGAGAGAGAAGACAACGATGAAAGGTGCTCCTCTCAGACACTCGGACACACGGGCTGCCTTTTTACTTTCCTCTTTCCATTAGCAGCCATTTGGCGCAGTTTAAGCCACAAAACACACAGTTAACAAGACACAGGCAGACTCTGAACTTTCTTAATGCTTTAACGTAAATGTTAGCGGGTTAGCTGTAGCTCTATTTGCGTTGGCGTTTGCAAACACACGCACTGCTGCGCCTCGGTTCTGTCCCATGCGCTCCAGGAGCAGGCGGCGACAAAGCGGGGACATAAAGCAGCAGCTCCAGGGCAGGTCTGTGTTAGTTATAACCCGGGCTTTACTTAAAAACACTGCTAGAATAACACTATTACTGTTTAATCAAACCGGAGTTGCAGGACAGTCAATATGAGAGCCTCGCGTGTTTGTTGTAATTTGATCGGCCCATTTTACCAATCACCGATCACTCTATTTTTAGCCATGATCGGCTGATCACCGATCGCGGCCGATCAATCGGAGCACCCTTATTTACAGATATTACCTCAGACCTGGTGTGGTAAAATTTTATATAGTCTAATTCTTGCTGATAGCTGGTTTAAAACACTTCAATAAAATACACATTGTAATAAATGCCCACAGTTCAGCCTGTCATTTGGAAATGCATTGCATTTAAACTTAAACAAGAGATGTGCTGTTATTTTCAATTTGTAATAAGAGATGACTGTTCAAATAATTGGGCTAAGCTGGCTTTAAATTGTCTGGACTTTGCCGAACAGGTTTATGATGATTGAGTTTGACACAGGATATGCCAGACTTATTGATCTAGCTTGTTTTTTTGTGTTATGCATTTAATAGTGTCTGTACCTATAACATGAGATTTGTCTACTACAGTAGTAGACAAATCGGCTACTCATCAAATTTGGCTACTCATAAAAGGGATTGTCGCTTTCCAGATATTTTTGTGACATGTTTGTTATCACCAATGATGATCCTTCCAGGAAGTTTTTATCAGGCCAGCATACCAGACATTTCTAGCAATTAACTTGTCACTTGGTCACATGACTATTTGTTGCTCTGGGCCACTCTTGGACAATCTCCTGTATCCTAGAATCTGCATTTCTTATTAAGGGTGTGGCATTGCACATACATTAACGTGCTAGGACGAGTCTTCATCAGTGATAATTTGTGGCAGTTCTCAAACTTTTAACAGCATGTACCACCTCAGAAAATATTTGTATTTACCATCTTTATTGAACTAAAATGAGCCTAAATTAGGACTAACCCACGTCTAAACCAGGATTATACTAGGACTGACCCAGGTCTAAACTAGGACTAAACTAGGACTAACTCCGGTCTAAACCAAGTAATAAAGTGGGATTACCCAAGAAAATTTTGTTTCTAAATAAAGACTAAACTATGGCTAAACCATGCCTAAACTCCAGTCTAAACCAGGTCTAAACCAGAACTAAAAATAAGTCTAAACCAAAACTAAAAATAAGTCTAAACAGAACAAAAAATAAGTCTAAACCAGGACTGAAACAAATCTAAACCAGGGCTATCCAGGCCCAAATTCAAATCCAAACCATGACTAAAACAGTTCTAAACCAGGACTAACTCAGGCCTAAACTCGAGTCTAAACCAGGACTAAACCAAGTCTAAACCCTGACTAACCTAGGACTAAACCTTGCCACGTGCTCGTCTTTTATGGCTGGTCATTACTCGTGTCATTACTACTGTCAGTGAAGTACACGCTGGACAGGTCAAGGTAAGGTTGTAGGAAGTGATTTGTCTCCTGTCACATGAGTTTAAAGGCAGGATATTTGAGCACTTGTTCCACTGTGGTACACATGCAATCAGCTGTTATAAATCAAACAATGCAACCAGGAAGGAGCTCCAACTCAAAACTGTGCAAAAGGAAATGAAACATTTGGCATGTAATTTTCTGTGAAGTTAAAGCTAAGAGAACCTATATGAAGCAGAATGAAAAGCGCCTTTGTAGTAAAGTTTGTTTAATCATTGCTCGGAGTAAGAAAACAGTGCTGTTAGCTTTAATAATCACCAGTTTTTACAGTGCTTGCTTTTATTTGTGTTTTATTGAGTGGAAAACTGCTCTCGGAAAAATACATTAATGATAAACTTATTATTTTTCTAGGAAATCATCATAAAAGCCTTCTGTTGAGCTTATTAGATATGAGTAATCAGTAACAGGAAATGCATATTTTTATAACAACCACACAGGATTTTCTATTTCTGGTTTTGGACATTTTTGTTTTTTTGTGTGAAAATGAGAACAAAGTCAAGACAGAATTGTAACCGCAATATGTGATGAACAATTACATGCGCTGCTTTATCTTAGAAGGTTGTTTCCAGATAAATGGCTTGTGTATGTGCCACCTGCCTTAAGAGCAAAGGTGGGTGACAAGTTACATTTACTCTCTGAATAGATTGTACTTATAAGAATAGTTTTATCACGCAATATACTTTTTACTTCTACTGGAGTAGTATTTGTTTTTAAGTAGCAATACTCTTGGGGCAGCAGTAGCTCAATTGTTGGAGCCATTTGTTGTCCACTAACCAGAAGGTAAGTGGTTCTAACCCCACTCCCATCGTTTCATACTTCTTTTGTATCCTTGAACAAGACACCTAAGCCCCTTGCCTCCAGGGTTTGTGTACTCTGGTGTTTGTGTGAGTGCCTGAGAGTGTGGATGGGAAAATTGCTTTGAGTGCCCATATAAAGTGCTTTATAAATGTGACCATTTTACTCTTGAGTAGAATCTTTTGGTGACTCTTTTCACCTCTGTGTGTTACCTAGATATTGGTTTGGAAAGTTTTATGTTGTGAAAAAATGAAAAGATTTGGAAATCTGTGATTATTGTTCCTTTAATTTGTTATTTTATAAAGATGTGATTTATTTTGATATTTTTTCGAAAATAGCAGATGTTGTTTATGTATCTCTCTGATTACATCAATATTGAAAAATAATGTTTTTTTTTTTTTAACAAATACATTTTTACTTTTACTTGGGTCATATTATTTTGAAGTAACAACACTCTTACATGAGTACCATTTTTGGCTACTCTACCCACCTGTGATTAAGCTAATTAAGCTAAGCTTAAGCTATTTCCAAATCCAACTATAATTTCCACTTCATAGCATGACATAACATTTATTCACTTCTCTGCAAGAAATTGAAACCCAATTTCCATTTAAAAATGTTACTTTAAAAAGAAAGTCATTGACATTTGGATAGTGAATTGGTCTCTTTGGCCTTTCTCGGAAGCTGATGAATGATTGTCCACGCCATAATTCACAAAGCCAGGCTTTAACTGTGTCACTGTTGCATGGTCTGGTGTGCTGTGATCCAGTACAGCTGCAGACGGTTAATTTTTAACTGCACTGCGCAGGATCAGTTCTGCAAATATTAGCTTGCATTGTTGTCATTGGATTGAAAATGTAGATGTAAGCAGATACAGGTGAGAGTGTGTAGTTTATTATTTTAACTGTCTATGAGAGCGGGAATACTTTTCACATACGAGCGACGTGGGCACCGCCCTCAGGAGGAGAAAGTGGTGAAAAAGGCAAACAAAGCAGCCATTCTCAAGAGAAACCTTGTGCCTTTTGGCTTTTCTGTGGTACATTGGTTGGGTCATTGTCTAGTAAAAATATGTCCCATTTGAAAACACTCATTTAATTGTGTATCATATCAAGATGTCCCAGTTTGACGCAACGTGAGCTGGACACATCTCAGTAAAACTCATCTCGGGTTCATCTTGTGAATAATTGCTTTTTTGTTCTGCCTATTTTCAGAGCTTCTATTATAAAGCAAGGTCCTCTGTACCGGTGCTTGACTGGGCCATCAGTAATCAGCCTTGCGTATCAGATGAAAGATTTTTGGTTCATTGGCCCCTCACCTGTATTGTTCTTATGGAGGAAGTCTCATTTTTGTCTTTCAGTTAAACAAAACGGCAAAATTTAATAGTAAGGCACTCTCATTTTAATTGTTGCCCAGAAATGGAGAAGATCATGGCATTAATGCTGTAGTTGTTTCTTTGCTACCGCTTTGGCTGTGGTTTATCTAAGAGACCTGTCCTTCATGGTCACTGAGTAAAAGGTTATTGAAAACCCGTTTCTGTCTAAATAAAGTTGTCTTTTTTTGTACCAGATGTGGTTTTGGGGTTGGGGTTGTTCATTAACTACTTTTACTTTTAATCTTTTTACACACACTTTTGTTGAAGCTACTTAAGAATTCAACCAATAACAAGCAATTAAAGGATGTTTTACCACGATGAAAAAAAAAATTATTTGCTTCTAACAGGCATTAGAAATTGAAAATAAATGTAAAGTAAGATTACTGACATTTTAAGTTTGTAGTCCTACACCAGCTGCAGTAGACGGTCAAAACAAGCTTACTTCCAGTGGGACCAAATGACCCAGACACCGGATATTTGACTTTTAACATTATTGGTGCTTTATGAACTGTATTTTACAATATTTGCAAATATATTTTGACCATTTATACTGCTGCAATTGTATGTTGGTTGCATTAAAAATGTTAAAAATGGCAAAAAAAAAGCATGAAATTATTTGCTGATACCTGCAGACGTGCCGAAATTGAGCAACAGGAAGCTTGTTTTATCTTACTAGTCAAGACAAATTTTCTGTGGCTGCTTTCCCACAGAAGCTATGCAAATGTAGTATTATGAAATCATATTTACTTGCAATATAAATGGACTTTATCACTTTTAGGTACATACATTGCACTCAAGTAAAAGTACTGTTCCTGTTAAATAAGTAAAAAGAATTGAATGTAATGTTACTTAACCCTTATTATTCCTTGTGTACATTTTTGTACATTTAGATTTTTTTCCATTTGGTGATCATTTTGGCTGTGTTAGAGTTTGCAGCATGAATTTTTGCTGAGAATGTTCTTTTTAGCCACATTCTTGTATATGTATGTGAATCTCTCTAAGTAAAGTCAAATCAATTTTGCTGCTCATCATTGACACATCCAAGGCTCTAATCACCAACAAAGCCCCTTCCTTCTACTATTTATTATTTGGAAAAAAAAAATCAATTTTTTATAATACCTTGTTCAAAATTCACATAATAAAACTGGCATTTAAAGGGTTAAAATCTAGAAAATTAGTTAAAGTTTGATAGTTTTGAGGAGATTTCAAGTAACTCATTATGTTATATTTATGCAAAAAAAAGCAGAAAAATATTGACATTGATGATTGATACTACCACTACTAACTGCTGCTACTATCACACTACTGCTGCTACTATCACACTACTGCTGCTTCTACTACTACTACTACTACTACTACTACTACTATTACTACTACTACTAGTTACTACTACTACTATTACTACTACTATTACTACTACTATTACTACTACTACTACTACTACTACTACTACTACTACTACTACTACTATTATTATTATCTGAAATCTCTCTCAAAAAAAATAAAAAATAAAAAAAAAACTCAACTCCAACAACTACTGACTTTGCCACAAACAAACTTATACTGCTTATACTCATTTAGCCATTTCAGAAATTTACTTGATTAAAAGTAAGATTTTTCTACTCAAGTAAAAGCCTTAGAAAATGCACTCAGAAATAAAATTTTCTTCCTAAAAAGTACTTTACTAAATATCTCATTTGTTTCCACCTCTGACCTTGACAGGTATGGAGGACCGTGAGCGTCACGCGAAAAGGAATAGTGCTTTTATTAAAAGAGTTTTTATAAGTTTATTTAATAAAGAGATTACTAAATACTTTAATTAAAAGAGTTTTTAAAAGAGCATTTAATAAATTGATTACTAAATGGTTTTATTAAATGAGCTTTTAAAAGAGGATTTAATAAACGGATTACTAAATGGTTTTAATAAAAGAAGGATTAATAGCGTTATTCATTAATCCATTTAGGAAACCGATTTCTAAATGTATTTACAAAACCTTTTTGGAAAAGCATTTGCAAAACGTATTAGCTTCTCCGATTAGCTTCTCCTTTTAGCTTTTCCATGGCGTTCCTGGTCCTCCTGGCTAAAGTTAAATAAAAGAAAAAAGAAAGCGTTGTAACAAGCTCTGTGATTGGGCAGAGCTACTCGCGCTCTGATTGGCCAGAAAACGGGTTATGCGCTAACTACTTTTGCAACACTCTTTTAATAAAACCATTTAGTAATCAATTTATTAAATGCTCTTTTAAACACTCTTTTAATAAAAGTATTTAGAAATCTCTTTATTAAATAAACTTTTAAAAACTCTTTTAATAAAAGCATTTAGTAATCCATTTATTAAAGGCTCTTTTAAAAACTCTTTTAATAAAAGCATTATTCCTTTTTGCTGTGGCGCTCACAGTCCTCCATAGACAGGTAGCGTTGTCTGCTTTTGCAGGTCTGATGCTTGCCTTGGCAGTACAAGCAGATGTTTTTGTTTTCTTTTTGATACAAGGCAGGAAACACATGCAGTGATATTGTCATGAAGTACAGTCAATGGGTGGTGGCTCCGAAAAGGAGGATCAAAGGCTCCATAATGGAAACATGCCGTAGCGAAATCAAGATGAACATTAAATGAAAGATAGTGGAAACACTGAGCCACTGCATTTTAAAAATAATTTATGGAGATGTGTGTTGTATAGGGGATACTTTTAGACCAAGCAAATTTAAATTTATTGCTTGGCAGCCTGAAGGGAACGCCACTGTTTAATACAAGGATATCCGACCTGCTGTTCACACAAGCAGGTTGTGTAAATACAACTCCAAAATGCACATTGGTATCTGTGACATAAATATTGCCTTGTATCTAAAGCTGCTTCCGAGTTTTGCCGATGAAGTCATTCCTGTTTTGTGGAGTTGTGTGGGAGGGAAAGGAATGATCTGAAGATGGGCTTCAAGTGCTGTTTGTGTTTACGTCTGAGTCCCCTTGACATATTGTCCCCGTGTGGGATATTTTTCTTCCTTGGTCACATGGCTAGCCTTGTGTTAAACTAACTGTCCTACTCCAGGGAAACCAAACTAAGAGAGGGGAAACATTTGCTACACCAGGATAAGGATAATTTATTTTCTATGTGTCACTTTTTCCACTGGCCACAACTTCAGCTGTCGCCTGCGCAGTACTGTATAAAGCCATTTTAATTTTGCATCAACACATCTTATGTCTTATGTTGCTTTAAGGCACAGACACATTTAATTCATGAGTAATGCTGTATTCAATAGCCAAACCAAACTTTTTAATAACAATAAACATATTAATATATTTATTTTACCAGATAAAGTGATGGTTATCTTCAACTATCTACATGTAGTTTACTTAAAAGTCCTATATTATGCTATTTTCAGGCTTTTTAAAATAATTTTGGACACCTTTGCATTAGCATTTCATTTTTATAACTTAATGTATATGTATAGAAAACATCTTCTTTTGGGGAGTTGTTACTTCACTTTCTAGAGAACGCTTGAATAGGTGTCTGTCGCCCACTGAGACACAGCCTTTAATTACGAGTTCCTTTGTCTTTTTCTTGTCATGTTAGTGTTCACCAAATTCTCAACTAACCGTAGAAGGTAATGTGTTTTTGGTATCTTGAAATATTATCCACACTTGACATACAAAATTATAATTTAGCAGAATAGAATTGCTTAGAATCATTCTTAGTCGAGACATCTTTCAGCAGGCTTCCCCTCCCTGATTCAGTGGCCAAAACACCCACTACTACTTTCTTTCTTCATTGTAATAAATGTATTAGTTTGCGGTATTAACTGTTTCTTTGCTACTGCTTTGGCTGCATTTTTTCTAATAAACTAGTCATCTAGTCTTTATAAGAAAAAGGTTATTAAGCTTTTCTAAAAGCCCCCCCCCAAGGTAGTTTTAGGTTTCCTGGGTAACTTAATATGACGGTGGCTTTGTTTTCTAAACAAAAGTGTAGGTGTTTTGTGGTGATACAGTAAACAAAGTAAATCTTCCCACTTTCATTCAATGAAAATAGGGCACTTTTCTCACTACCCTTTTCCCAGATAAAATGTATTGCATTATCATGACCAGCCATTTTCATTCTTTTCTATTCTATACAAAGGCTTAGTGTCGTTTTGTATGTAGTGAATAGTGTATGTTTGAATGCAATTGGATAGGCCAAACATAACCAGTTTTAAACAAAGTGCCAACCCATTTTACATAAAAGCATTCATTGGTCAAGTACATTTAGTTTTTGTAGACTTAGGTTTTGTATTAGAAACACATTCCTGATCCACTTCATCTGGCTAAGAAAGGGATTTGGGTCTGGCTGGTTATTACAGGTGCATTTCAGTAAATTGGTATATTTTGAAGTGGTGAAAATTTCAGTAGTTCAGTTTAAAAAGTAATAGTCATAGATTCACTGCACACAAACTTAAATATTTCAAGCTTTATTATTTTAATTGTGATGATTATGGTTCACAGTTAAAGTTAAAGAGGCTATTATTAAGCCTATTTTCATATTTTTAAACCAGTCATGGTCACCTCTAGAACAGCATCTCACATTTCCCAACATTTAAAATCATTATTTAAGTAAAAGAAAGTTTTTAATAAGTTCTCTACTGGTTTTAAAGAAATGAGTGAAGAGGCCAACAAAGGGCAGCAGAGTGCAGACAAAATGTAAAAGCTGTGAGGAATTAATGGAAACAGAGCTGTACAGCGTTTTTTCTTTTTTTCTTTTTTTTTTATCAATGAATGAAAGCAGGCTGGATGTAGAGGGCTTGTTGATTGGTCAGTGCTTCCTGGAGTGGGTGGGGGTTTGTGGAAGAGGCGGAGTTTTGAGAACCAAGCGTTTTGAGTGCTTATGGTGGACTTATACCAAAAATGACAAAATCTCTTTTCTAAGCTCAGTTTGTTCTTCTCGTTTCACCAGCAGGTCACTGACGAGGGCAAGGGTTTCAAACACAACTTTTGTGCCTGGACCTATTACTTGAGTGTCTATCAAATCTTATTCTGTAATTGGCGGTCGCTCTGGCTTCATTTCAACTCGGTGCGATTAGATTAGAAACTCGGCGCAAGAGAATAGAGGATTGCTCGAACAGATGTGAATCAAGCAAAAAGACAACACTAGGTATATTTTTGATGAGGGAACAACCATATAATAAGGTAGACAGCATTTGGCATAAAATAAAGAATGCTGAAGTCATAATCTCAAATAATTATTTTATTACATAATCATAATTTTTACAGTTAAGCTGAAATATTTTACTGTGGGTAGTTAATCTTTGTAACACGTGTTTCACTTTCTGAATTGAACCACTGAAATATTTAATTTTTCCGCAGCGTTCTTGTGCACACTGGTCGGAACATGAAAGGGACATGAAATTTAGTTATAAACTGCCTACTGCTAAAAAAAAAAAGTACCGGTAATTTTATTTTCACTTCTTTTTTTAACCTTTTCCCCCTCTTATTCACATAAAATCCATAAAGCAGCAAAGCATGTCTTTTGAAGAAAGAGGCCAAAGGCTGAGGGCATATCAGCCAGAGCTCAGTGAAACTACCTGGGGTGAAACAGATGAGTGTGTTAAGTAAGTGAAGATGACACTGGGTTTCATTTGCTCATATATGTTTAGCCCCTAGTGCCAATCTAAAACCACAACCCAGTTTGAACGCACGAATGAACCTCGACTTTCTTTCCCCTTTTCTTATGCAAGCAAGTTGCTTAATTTATCACTTCCCCAAATTGCACGTGCCTTTTGGCGCATAAAAAACAGAAGTCCACCATTTTTCCACGTCTTGTGATATAAACATATGAGCTTCACTTAACAGCTTGAGCTTCTCATGACACAATGTCTACAAATCTTTGCTGCACAGTGCGTGATGTCATTGGTCTATGTGGTAGCTGGCGTGCATTAGGTAAACTGAACAATACAAAACCCAAACCCTCCCAAAGCTTCCTGTCACACACAGTATCTGAAATTTAAACTCATACAGATTTGCTTTCATTTCATGGCTCTAAAATATATCCCAGGTGTTGCGTAACCCAAGCTGTGAATTTCATGGACAGTAACCTGTTGTATTGAGAGCTGCTTGGACTTTGGTCGCACAGAGCTGGCTGAGTAAAGTCCATGTGATTACAGACAGATATGTTGGTGAGAAACTGTCTGTGTGTTCAACGATGAACCGGTCTCTTATCTGATAATAGGAGTATGCTGGAACTTGCTGGAAGTATTTATGATTTTTTTATTTTTTTTTATTTAACCTTTATTTAACCAGGAAGTCCCATTGAGATTCAGAATCTCTTTTTCAAGAGAGACCTGGCCAAGGTAGCAGCCAATCCACAGAAATGGATACATACCTACATATTAACAGTACTTTACATTTTCATAATAAAATAAGTACAGTATGTTAAAACATCTCAAGAAAAGCAAGCACATGTTTATTACCAAATTTTTTATGGAAGCTTTAAATTAATTTATGGAGATGAGATGATGCATTTGTTTATTAATTTTGGTGGTAAAATTAAAGGTGCAGTGTTTAATTTTTTTCATAGATAATATTTGGAACCTGAAATCATGTAATATAAATACATGTAATAGGAAAATGTTTATGGTTTCTTGACAAGTCAGTAACATGAAGTGACTGAGCATGCTACAGTACAGTCTCAAGTTTGGCAGCACATTATATGGTGAATTTAATTTTTTGTTCTCACAATAGCAGCAAATGCAATAGAAATACTGCAAGAAACAACCTTTACGTTGTGGTTTTCCATCTGACAGAAATTTACATATTCAAAATCTTTTTTTCCTATCAGAGGCTAATAAAAATATTTAAAAAGTCCAGGTTTAGTTCTTATTCACCTAATTTGATTAAACCTTGTTCTGGTTTAAGTCTTTAAGTTTTTTTATTGTGACACAACTCTTACTTATAGATACAGGGACTTGTATTTTTGCAGCATACAACAAAACCATAGTCAATACACTCCAGACTAACCTTTCAAAAGTATGCATGCATTCACCCATGCACCTGAGACGCACACACAGTCATAGTCATTTAATTTAACTTACTATGTCAAAATTGTATAATATCATCAATCATATTATTACAATATTCAATTCAGATTTGCATATTACATGTTTTTCCTCGCATTGTGCCGACCTAGTCTCAAGAGAAGCATCTCAATAAGCATTCCTCAGTCCTTTTATGGATATACATCCTAAAAAGTAATTTAGTAGGGATGGGTGGATCGAACTAAATACTGATTGTATAAATACCAACATTATTATTGGTATCGGATCTATCTTAAAAAGCACATAACTTGCCTGTATTTGTACAAAGTATCGATATATATATTGTCAATATAAGCCTTGCATTTACTTGGTATTGGATTGTTTTTTTGTTTTTTGTTTTTTTATTATAAAAATGCAGTATCACCCACCCCTTTAATGTAGTGGTTTGCTAGAAACACTTGAAGATCGCAGTTCTCCACCTAGGCCTTACAGTTTCAGGTTCATTTGTTCCTTTCCTCATTGTAACATTTTGAGCTATTTGGCTAAAACACAAAATTGGTCCTGCAGTTGATACAAGCATCTGGATTCAATCTGGATCTGGATACAAATTATTGGTCCCTTGATTCATTACTGACCTTCTGACCATAGCCTTTTGAGTTCATAGACAAACCAACATACAACCCATTGCTGGTCTTCTTGGCGGGAGAAAAAATAAATAAATCTCATGTAGTTCATGAAGAGTTGAAGGTTTATAAAGTGGAGGCATAAGTAAACAAAGTGCAGTTTAAAAAAGGGTTTGTTTATTTGCTGCCTTATTGGGGCCAGATTATTTCCTCACTGTATAAGCTGATTGAGAGAGAGCAAAGGTCCAACGCAGCCAGCTGACTCAGTGACAGCTAATCTCTGATCGGACTCAATTGTAACGCCGCTAACAGATTGACGCCAGCGCTCTTTGTCTCTCTGTTTGCCTCTATTGCCATTACACACTGTCCTTATTTGCGGCTCTGTATGTTAAACAGCTTGACCGGCTCGTAGCTGAGGTGCTAGAAAGGGGTTTTCCGAGCAGACATCTTCCGCCCCATGTTTGTTATTTTTACTGCCTTTGAAATTTAGGGTTATCAGGTCAGAGTGGTCCCCGGGCCTCAGAGGGAGTAAATCCTGATCTACAGAGCTGCTTCAATGCTATAGAAGCCTGTATTTTGAAAAGAGGTGAGGCGAGATGAGCTCCCGATGCGCTCTGTGTTGTCCTGCCAACCATCACTGCTGCCAGCGCATCGGCCTGAGCTGGTGGAGATACTTTTACACAGATTCATTTACTGAAGTATATGTTTTGAATGCATTTTCTGAATAGATTTTCTAAAACATGTTGAAATATTTTACTTCAGGAAATTGAGCAAAAGACTTTCTTGGAGTAAGTAAAAGTGTCACAACCTGAGTGTAATGTCATTGTCAATTCAAGTAATAAGAAATAAGAGCAGTACTAGTACAGTGGTAGTAGCACTAGTATTAGTGGTAGCAATTGTTGTGATAGTGGTTATACTAGTAGAGTTAGTACTAGTATTGGAATTAGTAGTGGCAATAGTGGGCTAGGAGTAGTGATAGCAGTGGTAGTAGGAATAGTAGCAATAGCTGTGATAGTAGTAGTAATAGTGGAGGTTGTAGGAGCAGTGGTAGCAATAGTTGTGATGGCTGTGGTGGTAATAGTAGTAGTGGAGGTGGAGTCTGTAGGAGTAGTTGTAGCAATTGTTGTGATAGCAGTTATACTAGTAGAGGTAGTAGTAGTAGTATTGATAGTAGTAGTTCTGGTAGAGGTTGTAGGAGTAGTAGCAATGGTTGTGATAGCAGTGATAGCAATTGTTGTAGTGGTGGTGGTAGAAGCAGTCACACCAACTTTCAACCATAAATTGTACTTAATTAAACTTTACATTCAATACTGACTTTCTCTCAAGTAATAATTTAGTTGATTACTATTACTTGTACTTCTTCTCATTGTATTGTAATGCACTGTTGCTTGAGGACAGCTTTTGAGTACTTCTTCCACCTCTGGAGTCACGTATTTATCTTTCCCATTTGCCTGTGTCCTCCTGCCAATCATCACTTCTTCCGCCGGCGCATTTAGCCGTTGCTGCTGCCCTGAGCTGAGCGGGCCGCGGAGTGGGCCCGCCCGCTGGCTCATTGCCCTCGTTACAGGGGTGGGACCACTTTCTGCTGACCTTCACTCTAATTTATGAGTTCCTCCTTGTCCTCCGTTCCCCTTTTTCTCCATCTATCCAGGCAGTAGATCACAGCTCGCCTCCAGCTCGCACTTCTGTGAACATAAGCAGAGCCACCCTGTAACCACTGCAGACGTCGCGGCCTATAAACAAACGCAGAGATATGCAGCAGATGTGTTACCCGAGCTCTCCTTTGGCTCTGGCTGTTGCCTAAAGGCTGGATTTGTCATATATACAGTGGAGGAGTAAATCCTTGGATGTTTATAGAGTGAAGTGGTATGGTGTTGTCGCTTTAAAAATGCTTTGTATCAAAACCATTGTCTTCTGGATACGTCTCTATAGTCATAACCTCCGTGTGAGTCATCTTGAACTTCCCCAACTCCGGGTGTGTGAGTGTTCGTCATCAGTGCACTCTAACTCACTGTATTTTTTGTTTCCTTTGACAGGGCTGGGCTCTGAGGGGAAAGCCAATGAGCTGAAGAGAGCCTAGCGTCTTCTCACTTCTGCACACCTTTTTTTTACCTTGTCTGGCATCACTTGAAGAGGCAGCCGGGGTCCCTTTGGGTGCCCCCTGTTCCATTATAAAAAACACCATGTGCCAAAGCTGGAGAGGACTCAGCACTACCCCATAGAAAAGTGTGTTCCAAAGTGTTCCGAAGCCTGAGGAGCCCAGTATCGCCCACACTGCCCCAGGATGAAGAAGGTGGTGTCATGGTCAGCAGAGGATGTCTCTCACTGGTTGACTGAGGAGGGCATGTCAGAATATGTAGATGCTCTCCGTGGGATAGATGGCCCTGGCTTGCTGAGGCTTTCCAAGGAAGATTTTAGGAACACATCCCTTTCCCTTGTCTCCTCTGATGGTGGCCAGCAGTTATTGGAGCGACTGGAGACACTGTTTATAGAGAGTCATATTGAGGCTCAAAAAAATGGGCATGCAAATGGGCACGCAGGGGGACTGCCCAACGGGACGACCAAACCCCAAAGGAACGGCACTCTGGGCTTAAGGAACTACGAAAAAGAGATGGTCCAGATTCCCATTCCTACAAAGGAAGTGCGGTCTTCATTCCCCACCGAGTGGGGAAAAACAGCAGTCGCGTTTATCTATGCAGTGGTGTGCTTTGTCACCACCACTGTAGTCATTTCAGTGGTCCACGAGAGGGTCCCTCCAAAAGAGCACACACCACCTCTGCCTGATAAGTTCTTCGATCTGTTCGACAGGAAGGAATGGGCTTTCTCCATCTGTGAGATTATTGGGATGCTACTGGTTTTACTGTGGTTCTTACAGTGGCTGCTCCTTAAGCACAGGTAAAGTGAGCTCATCTTGTGTGATAACTTATTATAACAATACAAAAGTCTGATCTTTTTTTCTCTTTTTTTGCAGGTCAATTATAGGCAGGCGCTTTTTCTTCATTGTGGGCACTCTTTATATGTATCGGTGCATAACCATGTACATTACCACTCTGCCTGTTCCTGGGATGCACTTCAAATGTTCTCCAAAGGTAGGCCATGCATTCACTGTCTTATATGGTGGGTCATTGTGTCTTGTTTGCAATTTGAATGTTTGTACTCAGGCCACTCAGTTTTGGTCACATCTACAGTATGTATCAAATGGCAAATTTACAAAAAATCATCCCCTTGGAACAAAATTAAGTAGTAAAGATAAGCATCAACATTACTTGAAGTCAGCGGAGTGGAGAGCTGCTAGCTGTTGCAACATTGTGCTTGGCATAAGTTGCGCAAAGTGCAACCAAGGTCAAGATGCCTGATGTCTGATCTGTGTATTTTGGACAGTGTGTCAAATTAGTGCAGTAGTTTAAGTCTATTTTTAGTCTATTTTCTTAAAAAAAAAAAAAAAAAGCATTTATAGCTACACCACCACAGTCCATTATCATCTGTTTTCTAATATTTAACATCATTTTGCCTTACCTTTGTATAAATGCTTACCTTACAGCTTTCTTTGTCTTGCTCATGTTGTTTTTAATATACAGTATTTACATCACCTGGTTGTTCTGTATTTTGCAGCTCTTGGGGAACTGGGAAGCACAGATGAGAAGAGTAATGAAGATGATTGCTGGTGGTGGTCTCTCCATTACTGGTTCCCACACAATGTGTGGAGATTATTTGTACAGTGGCCATACAGTTATGTTAACAATAACATACCTCTTCATCAGTGAATGTAAGTAACAACCATTTGTATTTAAAAAATAAAAGTATCTTTACCCTTTATTTTTTAATTGGTTACAGCTATACACGCATTACAATTAAAGTATAAGACTGTAATAGTATAAGCTTGCATGAACCATTTCTCACGCAGGCTGTTGCTTGTGTGATACTTAAGCAATACATTACTGGATGTACTGCTTCAATAGGAACTGCAGTTTTTCATAATTTTATTTAAATGAAAAAAAGTCACCATATGTTATTGTGGTATTTTACATGTCTATGCTACATGATCATTTGCATCTCACCGCAGTTGTATCAGGAAATGTATATGCAGAGGAAACGTTGAGGAAGTGTAGCACTGTCCTGAACTGTGAGATTAGCATACTCTCTTGACATGTGCACGCTTTCTGTTCCTCTCTGCTCATATCCTGATGAGTTTGCACACACCCCACGTTTACTGGAAAGTGTGATCTAAAGTACTTGAGTTACAAATTACTCATTGTCCATTCAAGCACTAAGTAAACTGTTTTTTTTCTCTGCTATGTCTCACAATATGACAAAACCCCTAGTAATGTTTTGACATATCTGACCAATACAACAGTGACATCTAGTGGCAAATAAATTGTCACTTTGTTGTTAGAAGCCTCACCTTTTGTGGTTGTTTGGCAGACTCCCCCAGGCGGTACTGGTGGTACCCCTGGATTTGCTGGATGCTGAGTGCTGTGGGAATATTCTGCATCCTCCTGGCCCATGACCACTACACTGTGGATGTGGTGGTGGCTTACTTTATCACTACACGTCTCTTCTGGTGGTACCACTCCATGGCCAACCAGCAGGTCAGTCATTTCACTTTCACACTAAACTGGAAATGTGACACTTTTTTAAGGATTTTTTTTTTTTTTTTACTAACTCTAAGCGAGTATCTGTATCACAATAGGTTCCAATTAATTTGAGGAAAGAGTAGTAATACTTACTAGAAGTCCTTTGAGTACTTTTCTGCTGTTTTCTATGTTTATCCTTAGTATTTGGATGTTGTACTATGTAAATATGACAAACTATATATTAGATTTTTTATTTTATTTTTTATTTTTTTCAGTCCCTCAAAGAGACGTCCCAGAGTAACCCATTTTCGCGGGTTTGGTGGTTCAGATTGTTCCTGTACTTTGAGAAGAATGTCCGGGGCACAGTCCCCAGGAACTACCAGCTGCCCACTTGGAGATCTCTACAGTGGAGCCGAGGTGTGAAGTACAGCAGACTGGACATCCAGTGACCCCTGTTTGGTCCAAGCAGGCGAGGATCAGGACTTCCAAAAGTGCTGTTTTTTATTTCCAAAAGACTGCACTCTCAATGTAGCGCTGTCTTTTCACCTCCAGTAACAGACACCTCCCTGCTCAGATGGGTAACACTGTGACCCACTTAGTATTTTTTTTTTTTTTTTTGTATATATATTTTTAAGTTGTCTAGCATTTTTTTCTGGTAGTATGTCAACAAAGAGCACTAATTTTTGATGGTTTAGTGTCTTTACAACTCTCTGGGCCACGGCAAAGATCCTGCTTTTTTATTAGCAGACCAATGAAGCATTTCAGCAACTTTTTCTTGCAGCACAAAAATGTAAATAATCATGTCTTCATATTCTTACTATTTTTTAGTGCAAATAGTGTCAATCGAAAGCTTATTTGATAACCAAAATGCCATAAGCATTTGTTCTTTTTATAGCAGATTACTTTTTGTAAACTGTACTTGCTAAAAAGGTGCAAATAATAATTTTCTAAGTATGTCAGACTTTATTTTTCAAAAATCAAATGATGTCCAAGATTTTTAGATTTTTACCTTTTTCAAGATGGACAGAGAGAGTGTACAAAGCTAACGTAGTATAGCATTACTCCAGTGCCTTTCATAGCTTGATTGTAAAACAGTTCAAGTACTATGTGTCTTTTGTCCCTCTGCTGCTGTTGTACCCACACAGCAGCAGGGGGCAGTACCTTACGATAGTTTCAAAGTCTTGTTCCCATGAATGTAAAATCAACAACGCCAGCCTTACCTTAGAAAATTGGTCTTCCCTAAATTAAGTGCGGTGAGTGAAATGTCCCGTTTCCACATGGATGCTTTAAGATGTCAAGTTTGTGTCACTTAACGCTGTGCTAAAAGAGAAAAATGACTGTTAATTGTATTTTTATTATGTCCTTGTCATTTTAATTGATCCTAATCACTGACATTTTTTCTATAATGGTGTTATCTGCTAAAATTTCAACAACCATGGAAGTAACTTGTACCGTAAACGTGTGCATCACAGCAGCCTGTTTTGCTTGAAGATAAGACGGTCTTTTGTTCTGTTATGGTAAAACTGTCATAATCATCATGTCATTACTATTTGTTTAACAATTACCAGTATCAATCATGTTGAGATGAGGAATGTCAGAGGTGAGAATAGAGCAGGTGGATTGCAATAAGTGAGAATATGGTGGGAAAGTAAATTTATTTCAGTAGTTCATCTGAAACACTGAAACCCATATGTTATATAGATTCAATACATACACATTTATTTTGGTTTTCTTCAAAGGTCTCCTCTTATGTTAAATCAACTTTTCTGAGCTTTTTGTTAAAATATTTTTCTTTCTCAAAAACTTACCTGGAGTAGTATTTTGTTTCATTCACACAGGTTTGCGTAATCCTATATGCTGAGCCAGTCTCTTTTTGAAGAGCTTAAACGCTCGGTCTCACAACTCGACGTAGACACATAGAGCCAAGAAGCTTGCGTGCATTTCTGAAGCCCATACACTATAATTTTGGCACTTAAATTGTTATCACCACGAAGCAGTCAGCTTATTTATCCCTACTTTAAGCCAAGCGTTCTCTGCAAAGTCAAAGTTACAGCTCCTTAAAAGAATGTTTTCCATACATGTGCATTATTATATATTATTATAAAACTATAAAACTAAAGCAAAGGTGTCCAAAACTGCCTGAAGCCTGAAAAAAGCATAATATGGGACCTTGTTAAAAGAAAAAAAATGCTTGAAATATTTTCCTTTGTGTGTCCTAAATCCATATACAACATATGTGTTTCACTTTTGATAGAGCTACTGGAATAATTCGACTTTTCCACAATATTTGAATCTGTTGTGTCATGAACCTGTATATTCAGTGATTTCTTTATATATTTTTTGTTGTTGTACTTGTCATGTCAATATGGAGCTGCTGCTTCTAGTGTGAAGAAGTCCATGTCATACTTTGCCTCCAAAGTGCAATGCAATCTTTCTTACAGTAAGAAGCACTAATGTAGTGTGAGGGAGAAAAAAACAGAGCCACTGATGTATTTGGCCATATGTATGCAGAGTACAGACTTTGTGTTCAACAAATGTGAAATGCTACCTTGTTTTATTCTTTGACTGAAATGTAAAAAGTAAAGTATTACACAAGTTATTTTCTAATGTTGATCAGATTAAGCTTTGATAAATAAATCTGCACTAAGCCTATAGTTTACCAGATTTCAGATTTATCTTAAGGCTTTTATTATGAAAACAGTTTTTTTTTTTTTATCTAGGCTTGTGAGTTAAGCCATGGCTCTTACAGAAAACAGTATATTCTTCCTGTAGCAATGTCCATTTATTTCATCCTTGGTTTTGAGAGCACGTTCCTCACATACGGCCATACCACATTTGGAGACCGTGTCTGTTTACACTTCAAGGACCTTCAGGTGGATCAAGAAGTGGCGTGTGTCAAATATTTCAGTCCTTTAAACTTAAATGAACAGTGGCTATGTCTTGTATGTCGACTGTTCCCCCATTTTGTCCATATTTGTGTGTGTACCGGATGTTTGTAAGATAATGATAAAGGGTTCAACTTGGGACGCTTTAGAATAAAAAGATAACTATAAACCTGTCGTGAATCCTGTCTCATTTTGTTGCATTGTGTTACTGTTGAATGGGATACCGTATGATGTCATGGCAGTACCACTTCCAGCCAGCAGGTGGGCTCATTGGGTTGCATATAAAACTGAACGTGACAGCAGCACTACAGTATTTGGACTGGCCACAGGCTATGTTCAGACTGCAGGTAAAAGTGGCCCAAATCTGACCTGTATCTGATGTTTTTTGTGACAATGTGAACAGCACAAATCAGATTTTTTTTTCTTTCCAAATGCCACCCAGGCCACTTTCATATGTGGTATCCTAAAGCAGATGTGTATCTGATCTTTTACAATGCAACTGTAGTCTGAACAGACAAGTCACATTTCATCTGACTTTTATGTCACTGAAATGCAAAAGAAAGCTCAATTCTGCGCTGGAAGAGGCGGGAACTGGCTTAATCTAACGATAACAAGCCTGGCTGACAGCATTGATTTAGCTAAACAAGGTTTTAAACCTAATTTGTATTTAAGATGACAATTCTGTTGAAGCTAAACTTGAGAATGTGTATCATAACTGTACTGAGGAGAAATGAGAAGAGAAATAAAATGAGAAATATTAAAAAATTGAGATTGAGGAGTGTCGCTGACTGATTTATTCATACATCTTCCCAAATATCCTGAACATACAGTGGCAAGAAAAAGCATTTTTCATTTATTGTTGCCTTACAACCTGGAATTTAAATGGATCATTGAGAGGTTCATGTCAGTCACTTTACATCACATCACAAGACCTATGAAAATGCAAAAAAAAATATTGTGAAGCAAATTGGAAATATGACAGAAAAACTGAAAACTTGATTGTGCAAAAGTATGTAACCCCTTTTAAAGAAGCCCCTAAATGAGATCCAGTGTTACTCAGCCTCAGAAATCACAGAAACATTATGCCACAAAAATTTTATTCATCATTATAACATGTAAAAGATAGAGAACCACACCAAACCTGCCTAAAGAGGACCATCTAAAACTCACAAACCGGGCAAGGAGTGCATTCATCAGAGAGGCAACAATAAGACCAAAGGTGACCCTGAAAGAGCTGCAGAGCTCCACAGCAGAGACTGTTGTATCTGTCCCAAAACCACTCTGAACCATACACTCCACAGAGCTGGGCTGTGTGGAAGAGGGGCCAAAACATGTTTTGTGTTTGCCAAAAGGCACATGGAAGACTCATCAAACATGAGAAGGTCCTCAGATACAATTAAAATGAGACGTCAGTGAAAGATGCTCTGTGTAGCACAAACCTAGCTCCTGACTGTGGCCCCTCTCTAAAGTGAAGCCCTGCGATGGCAGTGTCCTGCTGTGGGGATATTTGTCATTGGTAGGGACTGGGATACTGCTCAGAACTGAAAGAGTGAAGGATGGAGCTAACAGAGGACAATTTTTGAAGAAAACCACTCAAACTCTGCTGAACAATGCAGCCAACCTGAAGAAGCTGGAGCTGTTTTAGATGAAGAATGAGCACGAATCTCAGTGATTTTATGAACCAAGCTCATAAACACTAAAACTCTGTCAGTGAAGCCTCTCACATCACAGTCCCACCACTCCAGGCTCTGTCAGGTCTTTCTTTGCACATACAGGTCACTTTAGGGCTGGAAAGGGTTCACACATGAGACACATTGAGGTCACATTTAAATTGTAATGTGAACAGCCACACACAAAATCAGATTCGAGCAAAAAAATCAGAATTGAGCATTAAAACCTGCAGAGTGAACATAGCCATATTGTCTAGATTTCTATGAGTTTTTGCTTTCACATTCAGACATAACTTGGTGAGCATTCATCTGAGGCCAATATTACTCCACAAATGTATTTATTTTTTCATATTTACAGTGAGCTATAGCACATGATATGAACTTGTTATTGTTAATGAAAACATTCCACCTACACACTACGTTGACAAAGCATGCAAGCGTGTGCAAGCACTTGTTTCAATAATGTCTGGCACAACCTTGTTACTTGTCAATATCTGCTTTATACTGTGTGTGTGTGTGTGTGTGCGTGTGCGTGTGTGTGTGTGTGCATTTTAATCAGTATGAAAACAGTGGCTGCAAAGTTAACCTAGTCATATCATATCACCAGTTTTGTATGATTTCTGGAAAGTAAATTAATTCAAAGGTGCATTTCTGAATTTGACTACAAAAAAATAGTGAACTGTAAAAAGCTTTCAGGCTGTTCCTGTCTGCCATGTTTTATTAAAGGCTTTCTCTGCTTCAAAATGAAGCACCCTCTCCTCTTGGCACTTATCTATTAATATGAAGCAGTGTAACAAAAAGGCATTTGATACATTTAGCAGAGGCAGAAGTCTCTTCTATTAAATGAAATAGTTGAGGTTATCAAATGTTGCATAACATAAGTCAATCTGTCAGGGGATATTAAGTTGCAAAACATTCAACACATGCACACTTGACTTGAAAAGAGCCTTTCATGAGTGACTGTGTGCACACTGTGTTTGCCATACTTGTGAACATGTCCACCAGAACATGATTTCTCTGGCTTGTAGTAACTTTACGCTTTTGTAGTTTATTATTAATTGCTTTTGAAAAAACAAAACAGATAAAACAAAACAAAAGAAAATACAGCTAATTATAATCCATGCTAATTGCAAAACCTGTAGCTAAGGTAGCTAATAGGCCCTGACATTAACCTGTAACTGCTTTTTTGTCATTTAACAAAATAATTGTGTTTGTTCACAATTTGCAAGTTTGGTGGATAATGTTCTTCCACTGAAAACCTGCCTTAATTCTATCACTAATAGTTTTTTAAGCTTTTGTAAAAAAAACAACAACAAAAACAACAATAAAAATTATAACAATAACAAACAATAACTAAAATCTATTAAAAGACTTGCATTTTGGGAAATGTACACAAAATGCTGTGAAAACTCAAAACCTCAAGGCAACAGGATCGCTCAAGATTTTTGAGTTTTGGGGCCAACTCAAAATCTCTTTTTTGTTCACTTAATTTAATGTTCATATGTCTAAAAACTTTCAATTTGAAGTTTTACTCACTATCATTATTTAACTCATCTTACAGCCAACTTACTATCCATTGTTCAGTAAAAGTATTCTTTTATTAAATTTAGTATGTTTAGTTTTTATTATTATCAGTAATATTTTTTTATTTAGTTTATTTTTTAGTTTTTAGACATATGAGTTTTTAGACATATGAACATCAAATCAGGTGAACAAAAAATATTAGTTGTTCAAAACTTGAGATTTTGAGTTAGCCCCAAAATTCTAAAATCTGGGGGATCCTGTTGCCTTGAGTTTTGCTACTTTTTTTTTTTATATAGTTTTGTATTTAATCTTTTAATCTTCTCTTTGTTTCTGTGGGCCAAAGATGATTATTTCAGTCTTGTCTGTGTTTAGCTGGAGAAAGTTGTTTCTCATCCACTCATTGATCTGTTGGATGCAGTGACAGAGTGAATCCACAGGTCCATATTCACCTGCTGTCAGTGAGATGTCATCTGCATCATTATGGCAGGATATGTTATTGCTGCTTATTAATTGGCCTAAAGGGAGCATGTAAAGATTTGGTCTGGGACACAGTTACCGATTTCAACAAAGTACTTCCTGTCTTCAAGATAGGACTTATACCATTTAAGGACAGTACCCGAAATGCCTACCCAGTCCTCTAATCTTTGTAACAGGATCACATGGTCAACTGCATCAAAGGCAGCCTCAGATCCAGCAGAACTAAGACAGAGACTTTACCTGTGTCGGTGTTCAGGTGGGTGTCATTAGTCACCTTGATAAGAGCAGTCTCAGTGCTGTGATGGAGCCTAAAACCTGACTGAAAATCATCAAAGCAGTTGATGAAAGTCTGCAGAAGAAAGTCAGTAAGTTGTTGGTATACAACTTTCTCAAGGACTTTACCTAAAAACGGCAGGTTTGATATGGGCCGATAGTTGTTCAGTACTGTGGCATCAAGACTGCCCTTCTTTAGGAGAGGTTTGATGATGGCAGTTTTCAAGGCCCTTGGAAATGTTCCAGATTGCAGTGAGATGTTAACTAAATGAGAAAGCTGAGGTAACAAACTGCTCAGCACAGATTTTAGAAATCTAGTGGGTAACACATCAAGGCAGCAGTGGATGAACTCAGACTGGAGATGATCTCTTGGACTGTTTTGTCAGTGACAGGGGTGAAGTGTGTCAGCTCTGAGTCTGGATGGCTGCAGGGTTGTTATCTGTGTTGTGGAGTTTATAGCATGTTTAATACTCTGAACCTTGTCATTAAAAAATCTTGCAAACTCATTGCACTTAGATGTGGAAATTAGTTCTGAAGGCAATGAAGCTGGGGGGTTTGTTAACCTGTTCACTGTAGCAAACAGGACAGGTGAGTTGTTACTGCAGTTTGTAATGATTTCAGAAAAATACCTTTCCCTTGTTCTACGCAGAATTTGATTGAAAACATTCAACATTTCTTTGTATATGTCCTAATGAACCTGGAGCTTTGACTTGCGCCATTTTCGTTCGGCCCTCCAGCACTCCCTTTACTGTGCCCTGACCGAGTCCTCATTTCTCCATGGCGCCTTCTGCCTATTTCTAACCATTTTAACCTTAATAGGAGCAATGGTGTCCAGAACATTAAGAACACTAGAAGTATAGGAGTTCAACAACTGATCAACTTTAGAACATGAGGTATTTTCAAACCTAATTATTTCCATAAACAGAGTCCCGTGTTATCATTTATGTCTCCTCTGGACAACTGCAGGACCAGCAGCTGGTTTGGGAATAACAGACAGGTCAAAGAAGACACAAAAATGATCAGACAAAGCAACGTCAGCCACAGTAACATTTGAAATATGAACACCTTTAGTAATGAGCAGGTCCAGAGTGTGGCCTCTGGTGTGGGTGGGCTCACTCACTGCTGAGTAAGGCCAAAGGTTTCAAGGATAGCACAAAGTTCTTCAGCATTTCGGTCACAGACATTATCCACATGTACATTAAAATCACCTGTAATGACTATACAGTCAAAGTCTGTGCAGACAACTGAAAGCATCTGAGTAAAATCATCAATACAACTTTGACAGTGTTGGGGTGGCTTGTATATGATTATAAAGATTATGGATGGAGATACTTTTAGCTTAATTTTGAAAGATACATGCTCAAATAATGGAAACACCCCAAATGACAGCCTGTGGGTAACTATATCATCCTTAAGTAAGGCACACAAACCACCTCCCTTTTTGTTTTCCCGTGTTTCTGATATAAAAGTGAAGTTAGGTGGAGTGGATTCAATAAGAACTGCTTTACCCGTTTTGCTGTCTAACCATGTCTCTGTTAAAAACGTCAAATCCAGGTTATAAGAGGAGATAAAATTATTGATTAAAAATGATTTGTTGCATAAAGATCTGACATTGAGCACTGCAAGTTTCAGATCTGTCTGAGTAGAACCTGACATTATCTGCTTACAAGGAACTTGAATTAGATTTCTCTGATTGAAAAGTCTAACTGTCCCTCTCTTATCTAATCGACGACCTTTGACAGTAGCTATAGCACTGTGGGAGAAAGCTCTCTCCCAGGGCCTCGGGTTGATAGGTTCTTTATCATGACTAAAAGTCCTGGAACAGCAGAGGCCCTGGGTGTCCTCGTCGCTGATAGTGTTGATCTTAGTCAGGATCTTTGGTCCAGGAGCAGGGGTGCATTGAGGGGTAACAACTCTAGATGTTGGTCGTGGGGGTGTAGCTGGTGGTTTTTCAGTGGATGGGGCAGGAGAGGTGGAGTCCTTGGGGAGCACAGGGGGTAGTGTTTGGTGGGAGGTAGAATCCAGCGTTGTTGAGGACAGTGATGATAGTACCCGTGATCTTGTCATGTTTGGAGTAAGAGGTACCATGATAATTCCTGATTTCACCAAGCTTTCAAGGTGGTTGGGAAAGCTCATTGGTGAATCTGATGATGGGATGGAAAGTGAAGAGTCTGCAGAGGGTGTGGATGCAGCAGGTGGGGCCCAGGGCTGTGGTGAGGGCACTGATGGAGGTGACAGAGGTGCTGCTGGAGCTGAATCCCTTGCTGTATCCATGGCCGGCGAGGCAGAAGCGCTTCTGTCATTCCTCTCTTCTCTCAGTGGCTGTGTAGGACCCCGTCCAGGCCCATTCTGATGCCTCAGAGCATGGAGGAGGTTATCCGTCAGTCGCCTCACTCCACCTCTGCACAGGTGTGGGCCCTTTCCTTTAAACAGATCCTCCCGTTGCCAAAACAGATTGAAGTTGTCAATGAAGTGCACTCCTCTGGACTCACAGACCTTAGACAGCCAAGTGTTCAGCTGAAGCAATCTACTGAATTTATTCATCCTCCTGTTGATTTTTGGGAGAGGTCCACTGATAAATGACTGGACTGCCACTTTATGAAGTTTCTCAAAAAGTATAGTGAAGTCCTTTTTTAAAACTTCTGATTCTCCCTTCCTGATGTTGACAGCACCCATGTGCAGGATCAGCTTGACTCCCTGATGTTTGGATATGACCTGGGGGAGGAGTGCTGTTATATCAGTGACCGTGGCGCTTGGGTAGCTGCATGTAACAATCTTACTGTTGTTTATGTCACTGATAGCACCATCTCCCAGCAGCAGGATATCTCTGTCCTTCACTTTTGGCATAGATTTACTCTCTCTGTCTTTCTGATTTTTTCTTCCAACGTCATGGCTCTTACATGTACCATACAGTTTTCTGTCTGTTTGTGAGTCACATTCATATGTACCTCTGACAGTGGTTGAAATCTGTTTGTTAGCCGTATGTTAGCTGTAGGTTGGGTCTCGATTGCCTTGTTGCCAGCATTCTCCTTTAGCGTTTGGTGCCTCTTTGGCTTGGCACCAAGTCTAGGCCAGTTTTCAGTGTTTTGGTCAATTCACAATTTCAATAGTTTAGGAAAAGTCACAGTGTCATTTAGATTGAAATAAACTGTAGTATTTTTGTCAGTACCCCTTTTCCAGGTTGTAAATTTTGACTTCTTACCACTTGATGTCATGAAGTCCTTTCTCTGATTCTAAAGCAAAAATCCTCGCTTGTAGTATGGTGATTTCATGAAATTAAATCTGGCAGTTTTCACAAAGAGAATTTGTTATATTTTCCACCGACATGTTGAAAAATGTTTCCCAGACAGTAGTCGCTTGGCTTGTATAAAAAAAAAGTATAAAAATCATTTTGGGCTAACTTAGAATATTTAAAAGGCTATTATAAAAAAGTTAGTCCAGGAATAAAAAGTAAAAGGATTAAAAAAAAAGAAGTAAAGCTGGTCAAAGCAGGAGCAAGCAGAAAAGCATCTGCACTCTTCAGAAGCAGGAAGTGAAAGTTTTTAATCAGTTTGAGTGAAAGCCTACTTTATAATATGCCACAGTCCAGTTTGTAAAGGTAGGAATTTTTTGAGAATCAGCTTAAAAAATAATAAATTACAAACTGGGTGGCACAGTGGCACAGTGGTTAGTGCTCTTGCCTCATAGTAAGAAGGTCTCAGGTTTGATTCTTGGATTGGACCGGGCCTTTCTGTGTGGCGCTGTTTTCCCGGTATCTGTGCAGGTTTCCTTTGTCTGTGTAGGTTTCCTCTGGGTGGTCGAAAAATCATGTGGGTCAGGTTGGCCCATAGTTGCAGCAGCACAGGACTTACTCTCCATCTGGCCATCTATGTAATTTCATTGTAGGCTACACTTTGTATCTATAATGACAAATAATGTTCTTAACTTTTACTTTATGGTCAATCCTATGTTTGTAGATTTAAAAAACCCTATATTCTTACAACTCTATGTCCCTCATGGTACTGAAATAAAACACGTTTGTCAGTTTGTTGCCATTTGCCTAAATAATTCATGTTTTTCCACATTTTTCTATTTCTGATGGCTAATGCTAATTGTCCCATTGAAAACTGTGGTCTGCGTAAAGTAGGGTGACTAGATTTTTAGACCCAAAAACTGGGACACATATTTTTTCACTAATCATTGTGCATTTGAACTTACAAAGTGACAAAAAATCCTTACGAATCCATACAAAATTCTGTCATGCAATAAAGTACAAGTGCAAGTATGGGATTTTAATGGCAATTGGTAAAAACAATGACATAGACAAATGTTTTTAGGTGTCCTATAGGCTTATCACTTGGTAAAAATGGACACAACTGGGACATGGTTTGTTGAAAACCGGGACATCTTAGTATTTTTACAGATCTGTGTTGGGACATGGGACAAGGAGCCTAAAACTGGCACTGTCCCAGGTAAATATGGACGTCTGATCACCCTAGCTTAAAGGTGCTATAAGAAGTACAGTATTTTTTATATTTCTTAAAAATGACCCACATGTGTCCCAAGATATGAGGTAAACATGTTTAAATCAAATATTAGTTTTACTGATAATAAGTTGAGTTATTACCAATTAAAAATATATTTAACACAATGACCAAGTTGTTTTTGTTTACATTTTTGTTTTGGTTCTAAAACTGCATTGCTGATCGTCCAATCAGAAAAGCAGAAAGTTTGGCAACCCACAGATCTTTGTTTTAATTTAGACTGCAGTACTGTTTTAAACCAGTTTGAGCGAATGATGCTTACACCAGTGGTTCCCAACATTTTGTCTCATGTACCCCCTGCCATTTTGTTGTTATACCATGAGTGCCCCATTATTCATTATTCATTATTCTTCAATCTAACATTTTTTCTTATGCATGAATTCTCCTGGATTTTTTCTTTTTTTAGGGGCCCATTAGATTAAACCCTTGTTCATCTGTGGTCAAGTCTGTGTTTAAAATATTCATAATAATAAGGAGCAGCGCAAAAACTCTGTTACAGACCAGCGTTTTTAACAAATTCAATTTTAAATCCTCAAAAAAAAAAGCTTTTTCTTAAGATAAATCCACAAATTGTAAATATTAATAAGTAATATTTAATAATATGGGTGGCTTAGTGGTTAGCACTTTCGCCTCACAGCAAGGGTTCGATTCCCGGACCGTTTGGGGCCTTTCTGTGTGGAGTTTGCATGTTCTCCCCGTGTCTGGGTGGGTTTCCTCCGGGTGCTCCGGTTTCCCCCATCAACCTCAAAAACATGCACAATAGGCTAAAACCTTCAGCTAACTCCTGACCAGGATCCTGGCTCAAGATCTGGAGAAGGGTCCCCGGGCGCTGCACCGCAGCAGCAGCCCACTGCTCCTGACAGGTGGCTCCAGCGGCATTGAGGGATGGGTCAAATGCAGAGAATGAATTTCCCTAAGGGGATCAATAAAGTATACCTTACCTTACCTTACCTTAAGCACTGTTTTTTGTATCAAACTGCAGTAAAGCAACAACATTTTATAAATAAAAAAAGCTTATTGCCTAAAGAACTGAATGTGCTTCATAACTTCAGGGCCCATTCTAAAATCCTGCACTGGGGCCCCACATTACCAAGTTACGCCACTGATTACACCTAAAAAATGTAACAAAATATAATATTAATATACAAATAATATTTTGAGCAGATTCACCTCCTCTTTCTTTTATAAGTTTCAACAGTTCTAAGTAAAAATAATGGAACCATTTCCCAAATAATTTTATTAATAAATTATCAAATAATCCCAACACTGGCTTACAGTACTTTTAACGTCTGCCTCTATTATGCACATAGCTTTTCTTGCTAGAATAGAGCTATAATAGGCTCAGCTACATAATGGGAAAAGTAGGATAAATTTATGTCACAATATATTAGCTCAATTATATTTTATCCAGACATTTTAAGTTGGAATAGGTGTGTATGTGTGACCAGCCTTAGGGGTAGAAATAATGCTAATAACGCTAACAAAGCTAATTGGATTATCTGCCCCGCTGGTGATAAATTGTTGATGAAAGCTCATGTTCTCGTCTGGTGGCAGCTAAAAAAGAGCAGGAGGTCCTCATTACTCCCTGGATGAAAAGGAGGGGGGATATATTTATCTTGCTCTGGCGGCCCAACCCGCCCGAGAATTTCACTGGCACCGGGAAAGCGCACTCGGGCCAGCGAATGTCCAACTCCCACACACTACTACTGTCCACAGAGGAGGCAGCAGGACGGGACGGGGACAGGATGGGGGGCTCAAAACATCTTTCATTCAGCTGACTTCATTAAAACAGGCCACAGTGATGCTCTCAGGACGGTTTATAGGAACATAGTGCAGGTGCGGACTGGAGTCAGGAAGGACGTTAGGCCGAGACGAGATGTTTACGCAAGAGTTTAAGGAGTTCAAATACTTTACAATTTGTGTCATAGTGTAAATTGTTGAAAGGTTACACTGAATAAATCATCTGCTTATTTACCACAGATGTACTGGGACTATCACAGTGCGCTGTTACTAAGGAGTTTGTTGTGAGGTGGCCTTTGCAATGGCTCCAGCTCACTCTGATCTGTCTTTTTCCATTTCCTCCACTTTTTATTATTATTATTTTTTTTTGTTAATGCTTTTTTTGTTTTATAACCAGTCCAACCCTGGAGGCCCATCACTGTTCACTTTCCCATGTTAGTTATACATCTAAACTTTGTAGAAAACCCGTTGGACCAGTAATAATTCATAAAATAGGGGTCGGCTTTATGAAAGGCTTAATTTCTCTGACTGGTTATTGTTGTGTCTATCAGGGTTCTTCATTCACGTGGCTTTGCTCAAATCATGAATTGTGTTCAGTTAAAAGCGTTTTTTTGTTTTGTTTTTTTGGCAGCTACCACTATGTACATCATATACTGTTGAAGATTAATAGCTACTGTGTTATTAAAATACAATAATAAAAGTCCAAAGTTTTATTTATCATTTTGCAGGACACAAAAAAAAAAGACATGTAGCCAAAGTCTTGGAACTTTCCTTTCAGCCAGTGTGATGTTTCTAAGGTAAAAAAAAAAAAAAAAAAAAAAAAAACATTTTACAATCGTTGTTGCACTTGTCATGATTAATCTTTCGAGGCTACAACTCTACAGCAGTTGTGTCCTGAACTGGCATTCCCAAAGAACTGAGGATAAGTTACTGACAACAAGACAATGGTAGCGCAGTGAGGTCAGTATGGTTAGGATTAGGGCTGGGTACCGTTAAAAAAAACCTTTGTGGTGTTGAAAGAAAAGTTACATTGCTACTGATATTGAGAAAAAATACAAAACAAGTTTCAATACCTAGGGGGACCTTTAATGTTCCTTTACTTGTAAGAATCAAATACATAACAGAATAAATCATACAAAGCAATGGTTTGTCTTACAGCTATGAATTAAGTGCTCTCTTTTTTCAGTATTATTGTGTTTTGTGATTGTAGAAAATTAATTAACAAACCACTGGTATCAGAAAATGTATCGTTCAGGTACCCAGGTATCGTTTAAATACTGGGATCACAAAAATCTGAATGGTACCCAGCCCTAGTTAAGATTGCATGCAGTTTTCATTTTGCTCATACTGGCCAACATTATACTCCAGCATTTTTACAGTTAATAGTCGTTTTCCTTTCTTTTACTTTGGTTAGTAATACTTTCTTCTTTAATCATGGCTTTAGTGGCTGTATCTTTTAAAATTCCCCTTATCCTCTCACCAAACAAATAAAGCATGTTATTTCAGGCCAGTTCTGTTGTGTCCAAGCTGCAACCTGTTCCCCAATCTGTCCACTCCTTTTCCACTCTGCTGTCTCACAAATATCCTCCTGCCCAAACCAGTTTTATTATTATTATTATTATGCGCTATAATACAATTGCATAACTCTTCACTAAATCATTTTCCTTATGGTCAAAAGACAGTCTGAATCATGGGTTCAAAATCTATTCCAAGCAGAAGCAGATTTGTGAAGTCTTGCCATACTTAGTCTCTGAAGATAACGAATGTTTTTGGTCTATTAAAGGAAGAAAGAGGGTGGTCTAAGAAAGAAGGGCTGGAGTAATAAAGCTGCCACAGTCATGCTCTGGCCTGGTCTTTCAGCTGCTTTTATTGGTGGAAGCTAATGGACACACACACACAAACACACACATATTTAAAGAGTAGCATAATACGCATTGATCGTGTAGTAATCAATGGTGCAAGAGATCAATATTAAGCAGAATTTTTCTCTCCATCCGTCTCTGTTGCCAGTCCTATTATAGATGTACATGAATGCTTTGACAGTGATATATAATGATTTAAAGCTGCACTACCTGATTTCCTCTCCTCTTGTATTTAAGGAAAACTAATTATTCAGTCAATAGCAGCGTAACATAAGTCATCTCTGAAATATGAGACTCTGAGACCTCATCTGGGTTTTATTATAAAGTGTGTTTGACAGAAGGGGAACAAGAGCAAGGTCTGGATTTTATGACCAATCACACGCTCAGGACAAAGGGGGATCGGGATACTTTAATTGGGTGAAGTCCGTGCATGTCTTTATTACACTGGAGTAATGGCAGCGGCAAGTCTGAACAAGAAAGATATTAATTTCAGCACTGAATACTACTGTTTACACCACAGAACAGCAGAAAAAAAGAGAAACAATGAGCACATCTGACAGAAAATGAAATAAAATATGAACATATAGGAGGGAGGAGGAGAGCTTTCTTTAAACTGTAACTTTTTATTGAGAAAAAAAACAAAACAAAAAAACTTTGAGTGTCCAGAAAAGCACCATACAAGACTAATGCATTATTATTATTACATTCTCCAAAACTCAGGTATATTTAAAGGTATAGTTAATCCCCCCTAGATGGCATTATTAATAACTCTATACCAGACATGTCCAAAGTGTTGCCCGGGGGTCATTTGTGGCACAGGTTAACATTTCATCTGACCCTTGGCTTCTATGACAAAACGTATTACTTATGGCCCAGCAGCAGTTTCATAGTGTTTCTGTAGCTTTGTCTGTACTTTTGTGCATCTCATCTACTCTCCTCCTTGTGCTTCCTAATTAGTTTGTCGAAAAATAATTGCAGTTGCAGCTTTTATCATCAAAAAAATGATTTTGTTGGGATTAGATTGTTTTAGATTTTGTGGTCAAAGAAAACTACTTATAAAACAGTGTGCTTTATACTGCATGTGCGTTCAGTTCTTAGAAAACATGAGGAGGGACAATTGGCCCTTGAACATTTGCACAGTTTCATATCTGGCCCTCTTTTGAAAAAGTTTGGACCCCCCTGCTCTTTACCTACAGAACTCTGAATTACAATTTACTATGTCAACTTTCTCCTTACAATATTTGTCAACAAGAAGAGGTTTACCTTCATACCCACAGTACACAACATGCAGAATTTTGTAAACAAAGTGAGTTTTACATTTTACAGTCCATCTTCTCCATTAGTGAGAGAATTGTTTTGATTATACCTTAAATGTAAAAAGAAAAATATGGTCAAATATAGTCAGAGAGCTGTTTGTTCAGAGATCAATAAAGTAAGCAACAATTTTTACAGCATAATATTACATAAAAGTCCAGTCGTGACCAGTACAATCACAGAATCATATACCTGTCATGGCAAGTGAAAGAAAATGAATGAATAAAAAAAACATAATTTTAGAACAGAAATGTATGCACTCTCTATAAAACACACACACTCAAGAGAAAACACTACATTATGCTCATAATTAATAAACAAATAGATCATTTTAGTATTTTTAAACAACGAGGCTGCTTTCTTAAGACTGGTGCCATAAACTCAGTGGACCATGATACATTTTCTATGGAGGAATTAGCATTAGCCACTAAATATAGCAAATTATTATCATGATGGTTTTGGCAAATGACAAGTTACAACCAATCGACTGTGTGTGCAATGTCAGAGCCTGGTTAGAAAATGTATTGATGTTTAGCCATTCTATAATTAGCATATAAACTAAATGAAACACAATATAAATGTCTGAATTCCTCTGTTATGCTGGACATCACTAATGGTCTATACAAATAGTGGCTTTATACCAAGAGTATTTCTAGACAAAAATAGTCTCAACAACTTTTTTAAGTGTATAGTCCTTGACTGTGAGATCTAGTGAGGTCAGCAGAGAGCAACCATTTTCACTTTGATCCTCCTCTGGAGACTAAACACCATCGGATCAGAGAAGCCCAGAATAAACGTGGTGACGATGACTTTTTTTTTTCACACTGGCTGCTAAGACATAACGCTGCAACCCACCTCTTCACCATTAGTAATCTTCATCTCGAGAGGCCACACAGAATGACCGGAGGCTTTAAGAGCTGCCTGTATCATCTCCTCCACTAACCGCTGAAGTTTATCCTGGCTTCAGAAGCGGCCCATCTCGCCACGCTCCGTCAGCCCGGGCCAAATGTGCGGCTCACAGCCTTTGACCACTGGAAATTGCATTGCAGTTTTCTGGATAGGTGACTCACTTCCAGACTGTCATAACAGCAAATAGGACAAGGTGGTCATTATGAGAGCTGGAGGTCACTCCTGGGGAAATGGAGCGAAATCCAACGCCATTTTACAGAGTGTACTGCCGGGAGAGGAGAGTTTTTGACAATGTGAGATGTAATAAGTACAAAAGTTCAAATCGAGGGTCACTCTAACAGTGGTCAGGGACACGCTACCATCTGGCACTCTTAAAAAGCAGCACTTTGTAACAAAAACATTGTGAGGCATCATACTGGAACACGCTCTTAGATCTGAGGCTGCAGAGTAGTGTATTTTGTTAAAACCACAATGGATGAAGGCCAAGATTTTGGGAGATTGGGCTCAGTGAATGGGAGACAGGTCCCACCAGAAGAATAGCTGGTACAATCAAAAGAGGAAAGAGGAAGTATTTCAAGTTATGTGTTCAAACTATGCCCACATTAAAGGAATATACATTTTCAAAAAGTCTAAATTATGCTTTTGTCAGGCTTTTTGAAATGGTTTTGGACACTTTTGCTTTATTATTTCACATTTTATAATTTCCAATCATGTGTATGTATGGAAAACATCTTCTTTTGGGGAGATGTAACCCTAACTTTGCTGGGAAGGTGCTTGCCGAAAGAAATTACTGCTTCATAGTGACAGCAGTTTAAGCTCTAAAATGATCAGAATGATCAGTGCCTACACGGTTTGTCAGTAGGCTGCTGATAATACTGTACATGTGAAGTCTCTGTTATAGCACTGGCTACATTAGATAAAATCACAATTGTCTAAACTCGGTGAATTGAACTTGACAGTGACACACTGCTTTGAATTTTGAGCTTCGAGCAGTTTTAGTTTTTTCCGGTTGACAAAATGGTCCAGTTTTACATTTTAACTAAAATAAAAGCATGAAAGCACGTTGTTGTTGGTGTTGGAGAGTGGTGTGATAACGAACATTTTCAGTTTCGGTTTCAAAGGTTTCTGTGCTGTTGTGAGAGGTGGCTGATTTTATCTATTTTAATAAATACTGATTTGTTTTTGTTTTGTTTTTTGGTATGAAAATGTGTTGTAGTAATGGGCTGAGGATCCAGGTCACTGATCTAGGACAGTTTTAACAGAATCTTTACAATTACCGTTTACCGTTATCTTTAAAAGAACATGATTAGCTTCAATAGACTCTTTACTATTGTGGAATATACAGCATTTGTGTCTCAGTGGAAAGAACATTTACCCCTGAACTAGAAGAATATACTTGAGTGTGAGGCCAGGTCCGGGCACTATGTTTTTGATGTAAGATATTATTGTGCATTGATACACCTGTCTTTGTTTTTCTAAATAACCAGCATAAGACTTTTGTACAGTACAGTATAATTCAGTATAATTCAGTATAATTCAGTATAATTCAATGTGAGCCATGCTTGCACGCTGTTGTTGCTACAATGCACATGCATACTTGTATTTATAAACCAGCTCTGTACAATTTTGAGCGTTAAACTACAAGACAGGGCGTCAAGATTAGGCTGAGCTGCCTTAAGACTTTTATCACGTTGGGGGAAATTGGCTAAATTTAGCCGCTCATTCCCAGTGTGCTGTGGTCACATTCTGTCATGAAATAATTAATGGCAACATCATTTTTCATCTGCCATTTGCAGCCAAAATTAACATTGCGTTGGAGGACTGTATTCTTCTGGAGCTGTTTCCCATGAACCTTATCTGCTGCTGGGGTTTACAGAGAACCCAAGGAGGCACCTGTGCTCCGGGTCACATCTGACCACAACACCGTCCTGCACAACATGGCACTGCTAATGGAGCAGTGGAAAAGCATTTTAAAGTCACTATGAGACATTGACCAATTTAAACAAGGGGTCACACGCCAATGTACTTTTTTTGCTTGTCCCAAGCCTGTATAAATGCAAAGGGTTACAGAGGCTTATTTATCTTAAACACAACAAACCCAGCTGCTTTGCTGCCAAGCTTTGACATGCAGAGTAAAAAACTGCTTCCCTGCAGCTATTTTTTGACCATTGTTTAAACCACGGGGCAGATAGATATCCTGTTTGTGGAGTTCTGACTCTTTATCAAGTAAAAAAAAAAAAAAAAAAAAGGTATTCCAAACATTATTTTGCAGTCCAAAGCTATAGAGATAGCTTTGGACCTTGCAAAGTAACTGGATTCTCACATTTGAGAATTCACAAACACAGTTTTGTCCTTGTCATGGCTTTGCATTTTCATTCAAACTGTGTCTGGTTCAGACGAGTGGTGTGCCAGGACAGGCAATTATTATAATTACGGCCCGCTAGCAAGTTACCAAAATAGCTTTGATTTGATCTGTTAGTTGCAGTTGGTCTATTTCCTCACCAACTCACACAAGAATAAAACTGCAGTATGTCTGCCAGGCCAGTAGGGGCGCTGTGAAGTCATAGCTCTGCAACAACTTTTTTACACTGGAGTTTACTGGAGAAGTGTTGATGAACTTTTACATTTCATTGATATTTGGGAATATCATTTTGTGGATGGCCACCCAGTTTTGTGACAGATCCTGGTCTGTCCTGTTATAGCTGTATAACATACAAAAAATCACTTATTTAAAGTTGCAGTATGGTATTGGCATTGCAGACTAATACATTCTATAGAATAATCTATCTTTTTAAGATATGTAAATGGAACAAGTGCTATCATGCACTAATGTTTTGTTTGTTTGTTTTTTTGTTTTTTATTTTTTTGTAAGTATCTTTTTATTTTTATTTTTAACATTTTTAGCCTTTGTTGACAAATAGGAAACAAGGTGAGAGAGAGGGGAATGACACTGGGCAAACAGAAACCTAGGTGTGTGCGCTCTACCGGGGGAACCACCAAGGTGCCCCAGTGTTGTTTTGTTTATACTAACAGTTTTACTTACTGCACTTTTTGAAGCAATGTTATGCACTGTTTATGCAAATATGAGTGATGTTGATAATTGGTTTCTTGACATCAGTCTGTGCTCTGCTTTACTCTCAGTGGTTGGCCAGTGGGCACGATGCCAAATGAGAGAGTTGACACACGTCAAATATCATGTTATTTTTACTTATATTTTATACAAACAGAGCCATATGTATTTGCAGTAGTATTGTAAAAGAACGACATACCTCAAACATCCAGAATAGGCCAATCTTGCAGCTAGGTACTCCTGGACCAGGGCTCAAGATCTGGAGGGGGTCTGCCCACTGCTCCTGATGGGTTTATCCCAGTGGCAGTGAAGGACGGGTCAAATGCTGAGGACAAATTTCCATACAGCGACAATAAAGTGTACCTTGCTCTTAATCTTACTTCAGAAAACTTTCCCAGGATCAATCACCTCTAAGCCTGTGATGGCTCTGACACTGACTGTTACTGAAAAGTCTCTCTTGCAATATTCTGAATCAGGCCTCATTGTGTGACTCTCCTGCCCCTGGGTCATGAAGACACGGCACAGTGCTCAGAAGCCACAGAGCTGCCTTTGATCCAAATGACAGTGTGACACTCGCAGCCTTTGGGATGGCATTTGGCAGCTACGATAGAGCAACAAAGCTTTGGTTAGAAATGAGAGAATGAGCAGAAATGTTAGAAGTAGGTCCAGCCCTGAGATGTATTGTAAAGCTGTGTAGGTCTATAAATGTACAGACAGTATAGGAGTTCTCTGTGAGGCACTGCCCATCATTCATCTCAGTGAAGACCTGCCCTGAGCCGAACATGTGAATACTAATGCAAGCTATTCACATTTATCTTAATAGATCTCACATAAAGCAGGGTTTATCTCTCTGTCTTTGACGCTTATTATAAAAGTGCGAAGTATGAAGTGTCCTCCTCTCTGGAGCCAGTAATTCATTTTTCACATTCTGCAATTCTCTTCTGTATCTTAAGGAAGACAAGTAGAGCTTTAAAGTGTCAGCACATGCTCAGTGAAGGGGCCTGGACAGTTTTTATTCCATTGCTTTCAGTTCCTTAAAATGACCAAAAGAAAGGCAAAACTCAGTTTAATAATTTAGATATTCACGTCTCAGCAACTTCGGATGTTTTTAGACCACTGCTTCATTATTCTTTTATTACTTACTCTCCCGGTACAGGACATCAGGGCAAATGTGGACCTTTTGGGTTAAACGATTAAGAGGATTTGAAATTAAAAATAAAATGACTTTAATATTTCATTGTTCATTATAAGCACATAAATATAAAGCAACAAGTCGTGATTATATTCCCTCTGGACAAAATGAAACATGTAACAGAATAATAGTAAAATAAGTAAATGTAACAGAACTTTATATTGTTATTATAAAATTAGCATTTGCAATATAAAAATGTCTTTGTACTAATAAACACAGATGACTACTCTATGACCACTTTTTGAAAAATGTACCCATAAAGGAATGAAGGGGTACTCATGGTATGACGAAAAGCCCAGAGGGGTACACAACACAAAACTGCCAGGACTTTTTTCATTATAAACAAGAGTACCGAATACAAAAATTTACATTATTGCAACTTATTTTGTATTATTTGTAACCTCGCTGTTGAGCCCATTGTTGAAAAAATAACATCCATTAAAAGTCAATGGTGGCCAACAGTTCAAGATCCTATTCTAATACAGCGACACCACTGATGAACTATTGTCAATTTATGTTCACCAATTCATCAATACACTCAATAAAATACATGAACTTATTTATAGAGCTTACATTAAGGTGCACCTCTGCTTTGATACACATCACAATGAACACATTACCAATGCCCCCCATCTGCATGAAGTAAACGCTGAACAATTAAGCGCCATCAAAATGTACTAACCTGAAAAAAACACAAGCCAAAAACCATTTAGTGCCGCTTTCAATCCAAGTTCGTTGACCCATCCTCACACAAAACACTGTAGCTGTAAGCGTCTAAAATATTGTAAGCTTTCTGTTGGAGTAGATAGTTTGTGTTCGATCACCTCAATGCTGGGTGATTTGTCCAAATTGTGGGATAGGTCCTGTTCCTGTCCCCCATTTGGATTTTGGTCCTAAATAAGAGGATAATGTAGAAAAGTTGTTGAATTCAAAAAGAGTAAAATATTTCAAGCATTTATTTTAATTATGATAATAAGGTAATATTACACAGTATATATTCAAATTTTATAAGCTGCAACTTCTTTAAACCCTACTAAAGATTTTCAAAGCCATTGGTGGGGTGTAACAAATAAAAGTACTTACAATTATCATGCATCTGTAGTTTACTTAAGTACATTTTACACGGTGTACTTTTACTTTACTTAGTACATTTATGATTCGGTTTGAATTATAACGTATTTTGAGTTTTGGTTTAAAATCATGTGTTTTTGCTGTGCCCTCATTGTAGACACACAGTACTTAAATAAAAAAGATGCAGTAAAGTAGTACTCCTTTAGAAACATGAGAATAAAAAAGACAGAAGAGCTCAGCGACAGATTCAGTCTCGTCTACTGCAACGGTTTGTTTATTTCATCAGTAATCAGCATAATTTTTCAGCAAAATCCCTCACATTTAACACATTCATGAGTTTTCGAGTCTGTGTGAAATACTTTTACTTTTTTATTCACAAGTACATTTGAAAGTAAGTACTTTTCTACTTTTTAGTACATTTTTGCTCCTTTATCTGTGCTTTTACTTAAATAAAGAAATTTAGTATTTCCTCCGCCACTGTTCAATGCTGAGATGGCCGCTCCAGAATGTTTAAGATGTTCTTTAATTGAATCCTTAAAATCTTTGCAGGGTTGAATATTTCTACAACTAAATATAAAATATGACTTTGAGTTTGAAAGAACAAAATATTGCATACCTCGATGAGACAGATAGTTGATAGTCCTCATATTGTGCTATTATTAAACCTGTCTTTCAGCTGGCAGATAGATTTGTATTCTGTCTGGCAACACCTCAGCCTGTTTCAAAATTAGCCAAGGTGACTTGTGGGTTCAGATCAGGGTAAATGCATTTACCATCTCCCATGCATTACCACTGCCCACAATGTGTAATATTGGCATTCAGCGAAGACACTTACAGCTTAATTCAGGGATTTGAGACTCTTGGGCCGAGCGTGTGAGACAGGGAGCAGCCTTTCTTTCATCTTTACTGTTGTAAAAGCTGATTCATGGACCAGACAGCGCTAACTGCTCTTCGCCCGTGGGAATATTACCTTCTGCCTTGCTATAAAAAGACACAAAATGGCTTTATGTCAAACAATGTTAGTCAGATGCAACACACCAGTAAGAGTCGGTGAGATCGGCTGCATGGGGGGAGCTGAGTGTGTGTGTGTTGAGTCATGCAGTGAGGCTGTACAGTAAGAGGTCAAAGTTCGCTGTAACGGGGGCATGCATGCTTGATTTACTGTACAAATCAAGAGTAATAGCATGGAAACGCTTAACATGCAGACTTGGACTTTTTCCAAGTAACTTTTAAGCAATGATCCTCAGGGCATTTTCTCTTTACTGTGCACTATATTGAGTTCCACTATAGATGTACAAAAGCAGTATATTTACTCTGCAGCATTAATTACGTCATTGCTGCAGCATTTACAGCTATTTTCAAAAACTATCTTTTAAAGGTGTCTTGAGTACTTCTAGGTGCCATCTGGTGGTGATTTTAGAGATGGCAATTCCACAAATCATGGCATACCTTCACCTACAGTAACCTTTTTCTTTTCTAGGTTCTTGGTGATACATGCACTTTTAGCTTGATGTCAATTTCCAAACTATGCCATTGTGTACTTTTAATATTTTTTAGGATATCCTACTTTATAGTTTTGTGATTGCCATTACCCATGACTCAATTTTTTGGCCTGACTCAAACAAAACCTTTTGCAACTCACTTTTTAGTCCTGACCCAGTGTTAGTATTATTACTACTACTTATTAATATACTCCTGCTACCTTTACTACTGCTACCACTACTGCAATTACTATTACTGCTACCGTTACAAGTACAAGTGCTGCTACTTGTACTAGTACAGCTGTTGTTGTTACTACTAATACAATTTGAACTATTACTATTACTACTGCTTCCATTACAATGACCTGCCTCTACTATCCAGTTTGCCTCTGAGGTAACAAAATACTTTTATTAATTTTGAGATTTTGAAAATGTACTTGTGTAGTGGCCATGTAACGCTACGAGTGCAGATCCAGCAACTGTAGAAGGATCTTATACATCAGTGTGCAAATCCCAGACGTGCAGTGTGCATCCAGTCCATGCCCATCACTGAATCCAGGAGAGGTAAATAAGTTTTAAACATTACTTTATTGAGCAAAAACAACAGCTCATTAAAATAAGCTTGCATCCACATAGGTTAAAAATATTACAGCGAATGCCAAAAAAACATGATCAAAAACACACACAAATGGATGAAAACCTATGCTCTCATATTCACCTGTCTCTGTGCACTCTGCCTATATTATCACACGCTCATTCAATCAGATGCACACAAGCAAAAACTGACTGTAACAACTTGTGCTCCGAAAGTTTCTTTTTTCTTTCCTTCCAAAAGGGGCAACAGTAGCACAGTGTCAAAGTCCCTGGGTAAGACTCTGGGCACACACCCACATGGCCTTCCCCAGGCATAGTATGGGGCTGGTTGCGACAGAAAGGGCATCTGGCATAAAAACCAATCATTAAAGTGGTTTGCTGTAGCGACTCCTAATGAGTAAGGGAGTAAGGGAGTAGCCAAACACTAAATAAAATACTATATACAGTAAATGTATAAATTGGTAGAAGTATCTTGTTACTTTCGACCACTGCCAAAGACAAAGCAGCACAAAAAAAAAACCAAAAAAAAAAACACTTTACAAAAAAGTGAGTGGATCTATCTGCCCAGGCTTCAAATGGGCAACACATTACACATCATATGACTACCGGGGGAGTATGATTACGACCTTGGGCTGAATCAGCCAGTGGTCAACAGTGATATCAGATCATCCAGATATTAATTACATGAGTGCCCTGCAGTCACATGGGTTTCTCTGGACAAAACACTGCGCCAATATAACATGTTATGCAACACCAGTTCGGCTTCATTCGAGCGTTTATGAATAATGTGTCTTCATGTCACAATACCTCTCACACCAACACGGATTTCTGTGGAAGCGGTGGCCATTCAGTTTGCACATATTACATCAGTGAGCAACAGTAGCCCTCAGGAGGCCTGTCCAGTTATTCTGGGTGAGCTCCTCTGGCGCCATGTGATGTCGATTGGAAATGAAGAGGTCGTCACTGGCTACTAGGCAACTGCCACAAAATGCAACAAACCAAAGAAAAAAAAAAGAAGAAGTCAAGATAACACCCCTAATGCTCCAAAATATTAATCAGTTCTGCGTTTGTTATGCAAATGTGTGAAATATAATTGGACTTAATCAAGAGTGAGGCAGAGTCTTCCTGTTCCTTGAATCTGACATCAAAGAGGCATCAGACAAAGAAGATTGCTGTTGCTTTTTATTATCAGTCACTCACAGATCTTCCCAACAATGAAGGTGAGTTAGGAAAGCACTACACATCTTAATGGCTACAGATGAAATGTTTCAAAACCACAAAGGCCTTCTCCTCTCTGTGTAAAGTGTAAAACAGAAGTTGGGACCAAGGTAGTGCTGCTGGTGATGTTGCTAAAGAACACTTTCTTTTCAGACAACTCCACTGGACCATGTGTGGTTTATTCACAAAGCGGCTTTCTCTCTCCACTGGACAGCTGATGTTGTTATTGTTATGATTATTTTTATTATTGTTATTGTAATTATTGTTATTGCAGACATTGTAAACTTTTGTATCTTTTGCATGTTATTCCATTGGATTCAGAGCAAGCCCCTCACAGTGGCACAGTAACATCTTAAAGGTTTTCCCTATGGAGTGTTTTGGGAAAAGAAAATTGCAGTATTTTTCACAGGGTATGGCAGCCTCTGCTGGATCTCCTGCCTGGTGACATTGCAGAGTGCTGTGCAAGGCAGCACCAGATTTTATTTTTAAATATTATTTTTAATGTCTTCTTTCCTTTTGGGTTTTCCTTTCTGGGATTGCACAGCCAATTGTATGTCTTCTACTGTGCAGTGATTCATATTCATTTGGCATAGTTGTTACACCAGATGCCCTTCCTGGTGTAAACCTCTCCATTTATCCAGGCTTGGGACTGGAGAACACAGCCTGTGACCCCTTGTGGCTGGCTACTGTACTGTTTTGTGTGTGTGTGTGTTTTGTGTTTGTAATGTTAAAAATATTACAAAACAAATCCCCGAAAACACAAAATACAAGGACAGAGAAGAGAAAGTCTGCAGTGGTGATGTGAAAGTGGTGAGGGATCTGAGCGTTCGGATGTGACCGGGAGAAAGAGTGTGGGCATTTTCCTCACCACAGGAAAGGCAGGAAGTGACAGCTGAGACAAGACACCCAGCCGCTCCTTCCCCCACCAACACAGCCGTGGGCAAATGTCACTCAACGACAACGCAGAGAAAACTTTTACAGGCTTTAATTGTACTGGCAGGGTCCTTGATGTTTCCCTAAAATAGGCTCATGTTTACTGGGCATCTTCTGAAATAACTCTGGCATGTTCATATGCTTTCTGATTTTATGTTCATTTAATTAGCACACAGTGTTAACAAACAAATGTTTGCACCTCACCATCTGCAGGATCTAAATTACTTACACGTATAATTGCTATAATAGGAACAGACACATTCTCACCATTCAGCAGGGTAAACTAAATAATGGCTGCATTGCAAAAAAATAGTAGATAGATCGTCTGAATTAACTTGTTTGTTAAAGGTCCCCTATTATCCTAAATCAACTTTTTTGAGCAAATCACTTAATCAACATTCAACAGCCAAATCAGAAACATACCTGGGAATATAGCATTTTGTTTCATTTTTGCATGTTTGAGAAATACTGTTTGCTGAGTCGCTGCTTCTCAAGACCTGGAAACACTCGGCCTCATGGCTCTACGTAGTCCTTCTGATAATTTCAGCGTGTCACTATGAAGCAGTCAGCTAATTTATCTATCTGTTAGTGTCATGTTGCTAATAGTGGTGCTAAATAGCCATTTTATGCTCTGTGCAGTCCCCATTGTTGCCAGCAGGGGGCGTCAGACACCTAATTCAAATGTTCTCTGCAAAGTCAGTAACAAGTAAAAGATGTTTTCCATGCATATACATTATTTTGTAATAAAATATGAAATGAAAGGGTGTCCAAAACTAATTCAAAAAGTCCTGAAAAAAGTACAATATGGCTCCTTTTAACCAAACCTACAAACATATACAGCAGATTCAAATCCAACAAAGGACTACTATGTCTTTGGACTGTTATATGGTGATATTCTGTGTAGAAAGTTGCTGGTCTGATGAGATAACACTGTGTTCTCATGAAATGATGACATGCCCCATCACACATTTAATATAGTGGACAGTCTGTTCAGCTGGACACTCTGAGTGTACAGAAAAAAACACACAGCACGGCTGAAAATAAAAATCTAGTTTAAAAAGCAAATGGAAGCACTCTGAGAGCACAAACCTTTGCAATAGTAAAGACATAATGCAGAGGGGCCCTCTAGTTCAGAGGTAAATGTTCTTTTGAGCAACAAAGCCATTACATGTTACAAGGGTCCATACTAAAAAATGGCAGAGAGGTTAATGCTCTTGCCTCTCTGTGAGGAGGTCATGAGACTGATCCTCAGGCTGTCACACAAACTCTCTGAGCAGGGTCTGCACGTCCTCCCTGTGCTACTGTGACTTCTGTCCCGGTACTGCAGCCGTCCAAACACATGAATGTGTTAGATGGTGACTCTAAATCACCCCTAGTAAAGGAATGTTAGAGTGAATGGTTGTCTGTCTGTATATGTCTCTAAGTCAGCCATGTGACTATCCGCCACTGTCCAGGGTGGACCCTGGCCCATGTCCATCCTGGGATAGGCCCCATTCACCCGTGACTCTTAATGGGCATAAACAAAAGAAGGTTAAATGAATTAATGAAGGTATAAATGTAGCCATATTTGTGACATATCAAGAGAGGCTTAATATGTGTTCATAAAACTCTCTGTAGCAGAGTATCTTCTTTAATTAGCATAGTAGATAAGCCTCCATTGAACACAATAGTGTTTTCAGTGGTTGATGCAGCAAGAAAAACTATGGCGTCAAAAGAGCATACTGCAGTCTGCCAAGATGAGCAATACATCGGCCTGCATAAGACTGTTTTGATAACAGCTCTTAGCTGCAACAGCTTTAAATAGAGGTCGGGCAGGCTGGTCGGTGAATGCTTGTTAAATGGAGAAATAATCTATAGACTTGTAATCAAATAACAACACTAAGACCGTAATTATCACAGCAGAATGTAGATGCACTGCCATTCAGCTATAAAAATAAAAGCAAGTGCACCCTGGTGAGAAGTGGTGTGAGAGGCTGGAAGTACAGATGTATTCTACTCTGCTTCTCAGAGGAGACTTTGAGATGAATTCTGAGAGGTTCAGTGCGTACCAAAAGCTTTGACCGGTCACATCTTGAGTTAGCTCCAGTTGGCTGTTGGTCTACACAGCTTGTCAGCACTGAATCAATGGCAGGCATAAATTTGTTCAATGGTTACTACAGTGCTGCCTGGTTACACAGCAAAAAACAAACAAACAAACAAAAACAAAACAAAACAAACAAAAACAAAACAAACAACAACAACAACAACAAAAAAACACATTGAGCATTAGCAAACTTAAAGGTAGAAAGGTAAGAAAACAAAGTACAAAACTGAAAGTAAGCACTAACTCAAAAAGTAATAGCCAGATAAAAATTCTAAATTGATACAGATAAATAATGGGCGATGGAAAAAATATATTTGTTTGTGGTGTCAATCATGGAACATTGGATGGATCCAGGTAATTTATTTTTACACTATTTTTACACATTGCAAGATAGGGCCAACAGAGCAAAACTAATTCCATCCACAAGGGAGCAGTAAAGGAACACTTCTGAAACTGTGCTGTACTGATCTGACTTCATCCATTGCACTGTAAATTTGTGATTATACCAAAACTGTTTGATCCTATAGTTGGATCAATAGATACTTACTGTATTAATGTAAAAGAAAAAGTGTGTAAAATGCGAGTATGTGCAACTCATATGTGACATTTACTGAATACCTGTAATAAAAACATTTCATGTCATTTTCTCTTTAGTGTTTGAGGTCGCTTGTAGACTGTAGACAAAACATCCTTTCATACTTTGAAAATAGAAGCAATTTAGGAACGAAACTATTGTGGTATGAGGCATTATTGGATGCACCTGCAATTTGGATTAAAGCTGGATTGCTCAAAAAAATCTTCCCATCACCGTTCCAACTGCACTCATCAGCCCTCAACAATATCATAGCAGCCTTTTCTGTTTTTATTTTATGAAACAAATATAAAACTGAAATGATTCACCATTGCAAAAAAAAAAGAAAGAAAAAAAAAAAGAAATAATAATAATAAAGTCATTATTTTAAAAAATGACATCAGCGGCCTTTTGAGTGAATTGTAATTAGTTTAGCACTCTTATGTAAGACTTGATATACTTTAATTTAGTCAGTTTTCTTCCTGGTTTAGTTTGGTTTTGCTCTGGTTTAGTCCTGGTTTAGAATGGCTTTGTTCTGGTTTAGACCTGGTTTATTAAACTTGCAAAAGCCAGATTGAAACAACGTTGGCAAAGAGTTGCTAACGTTGAAAACGTTTGTGAAGGGATGGAACATTCAGTCGAGTACAGAGAGGTGACTGGATACAGCGCCAGCTTTGTAGCTAAACAGGGATGTTGTTAGAAGATTTTTGCAGTTTTTATAAATGTAGAGCAGCACACCATATGTTTTTCTGCACTGCCATGTTGTTAAAAGTATCCCTAAAAGAGCTTATTGCTGTCGGCAAACTAAAACCCACCCACTCGCGACAATACTACCACACCACTGGCCCGGACCGCCACCAGCTCAAACCCAAACGTATCAGCTGGAGCCTGACAAGGTGGATTACGTGAATTTGTGGGTTAATTCCTAATCATAATTCAGTCCTGGTTTAGTCTTGATTCAGTCCTGGTTTAGTCCAAATTTAGATTTGATTTAGATTTAATAAATTTGAATTTATTAAAGATGGTCCACTGAAAATCAAATATTGTCTGAGGTGGGCCTTGGTGTGGAAAGTTTGAGAATTGCTCTGGATCGCTTCAGGATCTATTAAACATTTAGACATCCCCTAAATTCCCAGGCCCCATCCACAGTCTACAGGCAGACCATCAGACACTATTTTTATAGCCCTGTGTCCAGTCCGAGGGCGTGCGTGTGAGTGGGTGGTTGGTTTTGGGCGGGGGCTTGTTAATGCACTGTTGTTGAGCTCCTGGTTGTTGACGTGCTGCAGGTGGGGGCCTGTTGAATGTCCAGCTGAGCCAGGAATGTTTGGAGGCCCTATGGGTGCGGAGCGGCCGGGATCAGCCTCGCACACGCATGGGAGGGTCAGACAGGCAACGGTACAATCTCCTGCTTCATTACAGGTACGACCAATCTGCACACAGACCAACCTCAAAGCCAAAATAAAGCTCTGTCTCGGGCCACAGTGACAGGCCTAATGACGGCACGCTAAGACCGCACCATCTGAGGACCCTGTCTGCCTCCGGGGGTCTTCCAATGGTGATTTATGACTGTCCCAGTGATGGCCCTGTGTCTATCTTTAGCTCGGCTGGCTTTTATGAGGATTGTTGTCAGAGCTGGCCCCAGACGCGTTCAGAAAAGCCCCGACCTTCCACACCGTGACTTTACATTATTTCCCCACCCCCACAGGCTGAGCAAACTTGCTTCGTGTGCCAGGAAACCCTGCGGAGATAGGCATGCGTCCAAAAGCACTCAGGGGCACAGTTTGCAAAAAGCAACCCATCTGCTGCTGTTTTCTGGCACGTCATTAAAAACAATGTCCACATAACAAAAGACAAAGTGATGTTAGCATAATAAAAGTTAAATCGGAAGTATAAGTCAGTGGTAACAGGTTGTGTGATTAAATATTCCAGGAAGGTGCTCTGGGCTCAGGAGGCCGTGAAGTGATTTAAAAAGCTTTTGGGGAGTTTTGCACAGAGACAAAATGTTTCATCTGACTTTAAATTTATAGACCTATTAATAGCTTCTCTTGTCTTTGTGCAAAATGAGAAACTAAAGCCAGCCTGCTGAATCATATGCAATGTCAGCTTTTTAATCATAGCTGATGTAGATGTTTTAGAAGCAGGTGTTGCCATTTGCTATATTAACATTTTAACATGTTAGTAGCCCAAGTGTACTTTATCATATGTATATTTGTACAAGAATTTTCCAGTGCTACTAAATAAGGATTTTTGTAATGCCAGACATGAACTTGGTATAATGAGGGACTTTAGTGTTTTGTAACTGTGGTTCTATTGAATACTTTTACATGTCTAATTTATACTCTAAGGTAGATAGCTGTCAGTCACACTTCACCAGTTTCAAGAGGAGCACTGACACAGAGGCTAAATCAAGTACTGCTGTAAAGGGGTATAATAAAAGTTTTATTTCAAATAGCTTTTACTAATTTGGCATTACTTCAATGTCAATTTAAATAACTGGGAGAAAGAGATCAAGAATAGATCTTTTTGTTTCCTACATCATCGAGATTTACTTTTTACTGTCACAAGTTGTTCAATTCACTTCACTTCACTTTTTAATAACTGCATGGCTATGGCTGATAGTAGATTATATAATCAGGCAGAAATGGAAAACTTAAGTATTAGTAAATGCAGTTCTTTCTTGGTGATTTTGTGGAACTCAGTAACTCTGCTCATTTCTTCACTCTTTTGCCTTATTTTTCTCTATAGAGCGCCCCCTACATTTTGGAGTAAAACACTATTGTAAATACTCACGAGTCCAGTTGGCTCCAATTGTGATCTCTCGCTCAGTTTTACTTTCGTTTTCCCCTTTGCGTATCCATACAAAGTTTTTTCTGCCATTTGGCCGCTCTGCCACAACAAAAACCAAGAGATAAAGCCATCGCTAGCTTGTTGTTTTGCTAATCACTATGTGCCACTTTCTCCGGGTCTGAGGCGCTCATTGTTGCAAGTGTCACTTTTGGCCCAGAGACACTATAACAACTAATTTAACCATCACATGGACTCTGAAACAGTTTATTTAAGGTAAAAAAGTTACGGAGTTCTGCTTTAAAGTAGAACAGTATAAATTTGCTCATTCCTTTCTTGGTTTGGTTGCATTTTTCTCTATGGAGCGCCCTTTACATTTCAGCGTAAAGCACTGTTGCAAAAACATATGACTCCAGTTGACCCCAGTGTGACCCCTCGCTCGGCCTGACTCTCATTTTCTTTGCCATGACCAACATCAAAAGTATTGTTGTTATGGCTAAGAAGGGGCATGTGGCTTTCTGCTGAGACTTGAGACTTCAGGGACACCGGGTTGGTTCTCCCATTCTTGCAAGGCTGGTTTGTCGCCAAGATACACTGTAACAAAACTCATTTAGCCATCACATGGACTTTATATTACTCAACTTTTACAATTAGATAAGATACAAAATTTTGGCTTCCATTAACTGTTAGCCATATACATCAAAATTAAAAGAAAAACAATGCATGAAATATTTCACTTTTTATGTACCTAATCTGTACAGTAGGCTTAAAACAAAACACTTTTACATATTACATTAATTAATTGAGATGCACCTTAATGTATCCACAAACTGCAAAAACCTGAGAGGTTGCACAAGGAAGGACATCCGGCATAAAATCCTGCTTTTGGTTATAATTAATATATTTCTAACAGTAAATAAAATACACAACTTTTACCGAACACACATTTATTTAATATTTACATTGTGTTTCTGACAGGAGCATGGACTTAATTCTGATGTTTTTATGATATAAATATCCTCAAATAACAAGGCTTCTAAAACTAATAATTTTAGGAGCTTTGTTAGATGTTATAAAACTGCTCCATTTGCAGCCATACAGAAAGTCTATCATTACGTCTGCCTGCTGCTCAAAACCAGGGTTGATTTGCTGACAATTATCTATTGTGACAAGCTGTGCATGTTGCGTCCTCTGTCTGCTGTCCTCTTATCATCTAAAATGGTTAGTTTCAAGCAGGTGAAAAGTGTATTAAAAGCACAAAAGCCCGCATGTAATGCATAGGTCTCCCATGTTGCCAGCTGTTGTTTACATCTGCGACATGTTGAGCAGTTTTTCTCCATTTGTGATGTGCAGATGAGAAGAAACTCACCAACATTATACCAAACACTTAACTACGCCAGTCAAGCTGTCAAATATATCCCAAAATAATCCTGTTTTTATGTTTTGACAAATACACAAACACTCCACAGTACTTTTCATCAGGCAGTAATGGTGTTGTCTCAGCTCTCACTGATAACCTTTTTTTTTTTTTTTCATTTAAAAGCCTCACATTCTCATACAGACGCCACAACAGGAAAACAAAATGAAGCAATTTTAGTTAAACTGTTTAGACTAGACTGTCTGAGAGATACAAGAAAGAAATTACTTTTGGTTTGACTCATCACAACGTACCTGCACACAACGTAGCGCACGCACATTAACGCAATGTTGAAAGCTTACCGTAATCTTTTAATCTTTATGCCTTTCTGTAGTCTCACAGGTGTTGAACATTGTGTGCATAGATTGCTAAAATACAAACTTATATATTTCATTTTTTTCAGTGTTATTACTCAAAACAAAACATAAATTTAGTATACACGTTAAATGTTCAGTCCAAAAAAGTATGACATTAAAATCAGCAGCAACAATAACAACAAGAGTAAAAAAGTATTGAGGAAGAAGTGTATAATTTTTGTATTTTTTATATTCAAGCTCATTAACAGACCTCTCAGTGTGGATGTGGTTTAGGAGTGATGTTTCTCATGCTCTGTCGTCTTTTGTGTGTCTCTTGTGAGTTTTTCCTTTGTGTGCTGCAGAACAGGAACCTGCTGTAAAAAAAGCTTTTACCTAATTTATTTTATTTAATAAATAGCAATGAGAATTATACACACACACACTTGCATTTTTCCCCATTCCAAGTGGATAATGTGCCAGTTTCCACTTTTAGGAAAGTCATTACATACTGTAGTCCAAGATCATTGCACTTGCTTTGAGCCATTTTCCCTGTAACACATGACTGTATACACTGTTTGCTGTACATCCTCACCACCATTGTTCTATTTTGCAATTGTATGAATGTTTTGATGTTGTTCTTTTTTTGTCTTTTGTCTAATTTTCTTGTGCCTGCTCTTTAAGCTGCCTCTTGGCCAGGTCATTATTGTAAATGAGAATTGGATCTCAATTGACTAACCTGGTTAAATAAAGGTCCCAGTCTTTCTAATTTGAAGATCTGGGGTTAAATTCACGGAACACGGAGTTATAAAATACAGCTGCAAATTGTGCTGGTTCCAAGCCTGAATAAAGGGCATCTGGTATAAAAATCTTTCAAAGTACCCACGCAATTGATTTGTTGCTGTGATCTCTAAAAGAAAAGGAGCAGTCGAACAGGACTTTTACTATTCATGTTTCAGTTTTCTCTTGTAATAACACTTTTTCTGACTTTCTAGCAGACATTACTTCAGTGTTGATTGTAGACAAACTATTCAGTCTAACTCATTGGGTCTTGGGTGACTGGAGCCTATTCTAGTAACTATGGGCCTTAGGTGGGGTACAACCTGGACAATGACCATTTAGCAGAGACATACATAGACAGGTAATAAGTCACTCTCACATTCAGTCATGGGCAATATTTGATTTGTTTAATTTGTCAGAATTTTAATCTTCTGGTATTCAAATCAATTGCTGCAAGTTAAATGGGACAATGTCTTGACAACCCCTTTTCATGTTAGTAATGGTTGAATTCTCTCCCTGGTTTTATTTACTGTGTACATTGATCAGTTATCACGAGAACAAAACTGTTGTAACACAGGTTGTGTTGTTAACCATCTTATGTTCGCTGATGACCTGGTTATTGTCACCCCACACAGTGCTGAGATGCAGCAGTTATTAAAGGTCTGCTTAGAATATGGCAGCAAGTTTGACATTAAATACAACAGCTCTAAGAGTAATATCGTGATTGTTGGAAGCAGAGAGGATAAAAACTTTCCTGTGTTTTATTTATGCGACAGGCCTCTTGCAGCCTGCAGAGAGGTCAAATACCTTGGACATTTTGTAACCGATGACTGGCGTGAAGACAGAGATATCCACAGGCAATGTTGTAAACACAGGCAAACATGTTGATGCGTAAATTTAGCATGTGCTCGATTCCTGTGAAGTGTTCTTTGATCCAAGCTTTTTTGTATACAGCTCATCTCTGGTGGAACTATAAAAGAAGTAGTGTCCTTATACTCACTGTGGCCTACAATGATGCTTTTAGATTCTTACTGAAGGTTCTCAGGTGGCACAGTGCTAGTCAGTTGTTTGTGGACTCTCACATTCCCACATGTGGGGCACTGTTGGGACAATTAATTTATAATTTTATGCAAAAACACTCTAGCTAACCCTGCACTGAGCTGTTATAAATACACATCTCCTCCGAGGAAGCACTGGGTTAAGAGACTTTATTCACACCTAATGTACACTCAATAGACTAAATATCTTTTTGTGTGTTTTAATTCATGTTATGGACCAAAATCATATGTCTGAAATAAAGAATAAAGGAAGAATAGCAGTATTGTGATATCGCAAAAGCAAAAGCCTCACAATATCAGTGTGGACTTTTACAAATTTAAATGGTAAACTCCTGGGGCTAAAATGCATTGTTGTTGCAGCAGAATAGTAAAAAAGTAGAGGGAACTACATAGACCATGATCCTTTGTGTCCAACATGACACAATTATTGTTATTAAACACTTATTTAGTCTTAATCTTTTGAAATATCTCAATAAATAATGCACAAAAGGCTCGTCAGGGCAGTTTTAGAGAATATGTCTTGTTATTGTGAGCATTTCTATAATACCGCTATGAATATTGTACTATGAGATTAATATTGTGATAATACCATACCATGAAATTTGGATATCGTTACACTCCTATGCATGTCTTTGGACGGCGGGAAGAAGCTGGAATGCCCTGAGAGAGCCCAGAGTAACACAGGTAGGACATGCAGACAAACCCATGACGTATTTTCTGAGAGGTATGAGCACTAACCACTCTGCCGCCCAGGTAATCTTAATTATTAACAACATAAATTTGCATATACAGATTGGTTTCTTTGTGAACCGGTTGTCAGCTGTGTGGGCGTCCATCTTGTCTGACCTGAGCGATTCTATAAACGCTCTGGCCCCGACCCTGACGTATAGCCTCCATATGTTACAGTTTACTGAAGGGAGGGGAACGTGCTCTGCCTCTGCCCCGCTTCCATTAAACACATTCCTCTCCAGCAGCAGCAGCAGCCGGCCTGATATCAGTGCGCCAGAGGGTCCCCAAGCTCTCCAGTGTCTGAATCATCACTCAGGTGTGTTTACTGCCAGTTACTGCAACAAAGAACTATCTCTGTCTCTCTCTTTTTCTTTCTTTCTTTCCCAAACATGTGTCCCACCGTGCTTATATACTTACATAAACACACAGAGATGGAGAGGGGTTCGTGATGCTCAGAGGTAAAAACAGACGTCAACAGGGTCATCGCTTTTCACTCAGAACCTACAATTACATTCCTCCTCCCTCCGCCGCGATGTTAGTTTGTTATTTCAGCCGCCGCTACAAAAAAAAAGAAAAAAAAAAGCATGGCTATTTGTCTCTGTGCACTAGAGGGGAGTCTCCATGCACAACTTATCTAATATTTCATTTTCACTCACTTTTCAATCCCCTTTGGATCAGCGCCAATATTAAGAGGTGGGCAACTATTCACAAGTGTGGCTCCTTCGCTGTCAGAGCAAAATTGAATGAAATGAAATTTAGGATGTGAATAAAACTGAAATGAATTTAATTTGCACCAGATTCAAACAGATGGTTATTGAAATATTATGAAATCTGCTTATACATGTTTTTTTCTCTCTCTTTCAGTTGCTTCCTTGCACGACCATAGTGTCCAAAAGTTTTTAAGCTGGATGCATTCCTGTTGCAACTAGAGTGAGGAATGTGGGTAGAGTGTCTTGCTCAAGGACAGTATGCACTGGGTCAGAGCAAAAATCAAACTGCTAACCCTCCAGCTGTCAGTTGTTTGTTAATAAATCTATGATAAATAAACAGAAAACCACCCCCTGCACAACCCCATAAAAGAACAATGTAGCCAAAATATACAATGCAGAATTTACACAGGACAGTTTAGCTGTAATGGGGCAGGTTTCTTCCCTGCCGCACAGATTCCTGTACGTCAGTGCAGGTCGAAACTTTTGACAGAGCACAGATGCTGAAGCTGATGTGACACTCACACCTTCAGTGTAAATCACACACTCAAAATAGATGCTCTGCTTGTATCAGACTGAACCTTGTTGAATTCAGCTCAGAGCTAAACTCTCTGCCTGACTGCAGAATGAGAAATGTAACAAACTGTGGTCTTGTGACTGACCATAAACACTTTCCTTGGACAGAAACATGCATGTGCATGTCCTGAGTCCAAAAGAACAGAAAACTAGACACAGTACTGGGCAAAAGAATAATAAGAAAGAAAGATGTGTACAAAATTACACACAAAAAAAAATCAAAACTAGAAGCACTCAGAGAATGTAGACCTCTGCAAAGACACTGGTCTCAATAAACTTATTGCGCCCAGACGTGGACTCAAACTCTAAGATCTTATAGTTCAGGGGTAAATGCTCTTTCCGTTGAGCCAGAAAACCCTTATACTGTAGCTGACAATGGTAAAGAAACGTCTAAAACTAACCATTTATTCTGTCTTTGGCCTGTACTCCAAATGGTGGAAACCCTTTTAAACAGTGACCTGGATCCAGACCAAAATGAATCATGTATTCTTGGCCATTACTGACCTTTCCTAAAAAATATAAAACAAAAATAAAATTCTTTGTAAATTGAAACATAAACATGTATTAATCTTAAGGCACATTTCCACTTGGGGTATGGTTTACGGTTTGGTACAGGTAACCCCAAAACAGATTCATGTTTCCTTTATCGTAGGTCCAGAAGATGAACATCTGTTACATAAACACAGAAGCAACAAAAGCTGGGTTCAAAAATAAGATACTGCATAAAATGTGTTTGAAGCTGACCTATTATTACATTTTATATGAAATAAAAAGACAAGTGTAAATCCTGGTGTGAGGTTGAAGGTAAAGCTGTATTAGCTTCATTAGACTGCACTGAATTTAATTTGCTTCGCCACATTACAGCATTATAACAACTCATCTTTTAACAACATGAGTTTGACTTGTGTTTAATACTGTCTAAACCATAAAAATGCAATGTTTTGATTCACAGAGTGAGCACTGTATGTAGTAAACAAGAAACAGCTGTTGCCAATAAACACTAGTTTTGTTTTTCCAAAAAAGTTGGTACAACATTTGGCACATCCTCTCTTTATATACAGCTGTTTATCACAAGAACAGAAGAAGAATAAGTGTGTTTTATTAAAATAAGATTTTCTCCTTTATCTCTGGTCTCCTGTTTCTCATTTTCACTGGAGTGAGGATTATCTACGGTTCAGTCATCACGCAGCAGTGTGTAGCTCCACCTTTTCCAAAGCATACCAATGCTTATCCAGAGCTGGCACCCTTCATCGAGGGGTCCCAGAAGTGAAACACCTCCATACTGACCTGTTCTGTGCTGTACCGCTCCAGGGGAAATATGGCTTTAGGTAACACCATTATTCGCACCTCACCAAAACTTTTGCACAGTACAGTATGTCAAAAATCAAACATATAAACCAAACATTCATTGCCTTCAAAAAGCTTTACCTCTCAACACCACTGAGGAACAGATTTTTACACAGTCAACGTCACATTTGTTCAGCGAGACAGAGCAACCATACATCCTGATGCTGCATCCTAATTAAGCCTCTTTATTTACCTCTAACCCTCACATGGTCACAACCTGCGCAGCTGCCGCCTCCTCCTAAAACCACATGCCTGGCAGCGGTATAAATAAATACGAGCAAGAGGGGAAAAGCAAACACTCCATTCCGCCATAATGACAGCAGCATCGGTGGCGTTTTCTCACTGCGGCGTGGTGCTAGTGTCAGACAGCTCAGGACAGGCGTGAAGAGAAACACCTCTGTCCCACCTGGGAACGCACACAATCTGCTCCAGTGTAAAATGAGCCCCGAACAGCATGGAGGCCGTTTTCATTCGAGGAAACGCTCTGAGACTGGATTTTTCATTTCTGTTTGCAACCAAAGCAGGACTGCACTGTCAAACTGGAAAATGTATTCAAATTGGCTAAAGCTTTGACGTGTTGGGAGAAAAGGTTTAAGACAGCCACTGTGGTTGCATGCAAAAGTTGCTCATGCTCTTACCACTGTATTAAACCCTCTAACTGCATTTCTGCCTTTGTCTAAGTTTACAAAACCCAAAAGTGTTTCCTATTAAAAGAAGTAAAATAATTGCATGTCAACCTGCTAAACAGTTAGTCACTCAAAATGTCTTAAACTGAGTCAAAACTAAGCTCTCAAATGTAACACGTGTTTTAAGCTCATATTGAGAGTCAAATAATACAGTGTTAAGTCTCTAATTTCAATTGAATGACCTTGACATAACAATAATCAAAAAAGTTATCTATGAAATCGCCAAAGCTTTAACTCACATCTGTCAATTTACCTTCCTAACTGGTAAATTTCATAACCAAATGAAAGTTATTCTAATATTCAGAAATGGGGATAGACAGCTTGAATTATAGACCTTTCACTGTTCAACCTCAGTTCTCCAAGATTCTTGAAAAGCTTTTGACGTCTTGTTGAGACAATTTAATCAAAAAATACAACCCACAAAATGGTCCCCTATTCTGCTAAATAAACTTTTTTGAGCTTTAAACCATGTTAAAATATTGTTTCCACCAGAATAGTATTTTTAATAGTAGTAGTAGTAACAGCCGTGCTAAATAACCATTTTCTGCTGTGTCCTTTCCCCACCGTTGCCAGCAGGGGGCGACAAACACCTAATCTAAACGTTATGTGTAAAGTTAAAGTAACAGCTCCCTGAAAAAAGACGCTTTCCATGCATATACATTATTTTAAGTTACAAAACGTGACATACTAATGCAAAGGTGTACAAAAATTACTTCATAAAGCCTGATAAAAGCATAACATGGTACAATAGACCACATAATACTGTCATAAATATCATTAGTAATGCTCCAGCTTTACAAGATGAAATGTGACTGCAGTCTTTAAGAGTGTGAGTCAGCCTCTACACCTGGAGGATGATGGGAAACCAGCATTCCAGCAGTGACCTCTGACCTCTGTGCAACCCGCTGGCCTGGCTCTGCTCGTCCCGTAAGTCCGGCTCCAGCCATAACTCTCACTGCCAGTTTTTTTTTTTTTTTTTCCATTTTGTCAGGTCTTGATGTGTATTTTGGCTCCCAACCTTATTTTGTGTTGCATACCCCTCAGGCTTTTTGTCATACCATGAGTGCCCTGTCATTCATTTATGTGGTAATTTTTTCAGAGTGTGTTTATTAAAGACATTTTACTTTACTTACTTTACTGTAAATAGTAATTCTCCTGCTTTTTTGGTGTGAAAATTAAATTCAAGATATAAACAAAATCAATTTAAAGAATAATAGGTACATAAAAAAATAAAAGCATAACACAAATAAATAAAACAAGATAAACTTATAGAAAAATAAGCTAAAACCTATAATAAAATGACAAGAAAAATGTATGAAAAAACAAGCTTAATAATAGGTCTGTTCAAATAATATTTCTAGTAGTTTCATCTCATTTTAATCAATAATTTTAATCAATCATTAATGAAACACTTGGCTTTCTCAGGTGTCAATAGTTTAAAATGAAAAGATTGCAAACATTTTCTTACTAAATTATAAAATAGTTCCAATTGGAATAGGAACTGTGGAGTGCTCCTAGGGGTCCCCGTACCCCTGGTTGGGAAACACAGGTGTACAGTAGGAAATGGTGGAGAGAGCGGGGGAGACATTCATCAAACTACAAGAGTCTGGACCCAAACCCACGACGCCTGGGCAGGCTGCAGTTACCCTGTGTCTGAGACGCAGATCTACCAGATCTACAGATCATTAATGGTAAAATACAAAGTAAAAGTACCTTACTTTTACTTAGAGTGTGTATCTGTACTTAAGTAGATTTAGATACTTTTTTACTTTTACTTCACTACATTTTAGAGCAGATAAACTTTACTCCTGGGGCGACAGTGGTGCAGTGTGTTTGAAGCTCATACTGCTGTTGTGTCCCTGGGCAAGTGGTGAAAAGGGGAGCAGCCAAAAGTAAAAAAATATATATATTTTTTACTCCACTACATTACTGAATGGGTTTAAAGTGCCAAGTATTTTGAGTTTTGGTGTAAAATAATTTGTTTTTGTTGTGCCCTCATTGTAGTCACACAGTGCTTAAATATAAAAGATGCAGTAAAGTAGTACTCCTTTAGAAACATCAGAATAATAAAGACAGAAGACCTCAGCAACAGATTCAGTCTCTTCTACTGCAACGCTTTGTTTTTTCCCCAAGAAAATCTCTCACATTTAACACATTAATCAGTCGCTGAGTCTGTGCAAAATCCTTTTACTTTTTTACTCACAAGTACATTTGAAAGTGAGTATTTTTATACTTTTACTTAAGTAGAAATTTTAAGGTGATACTTTTACCTGAGTACATTTTTGCTCCTTTATCTGTACTTTTACTTAAGTATAGAAATTGAGTACTTTTTCCACCACTGGGCATTATTGGTATAATAGAAGAATAATTATTATCTATTACAATAATATTTATACATTCAAACCTCTGTCTAACCATCATTGTCTTTAATAAATTGTATTCATTTATAAACAAAAACAGTGTGATGAGAACACATGGTTTCAGAATAGTAATTATGACTTTGTGTAATTATCTTCTAACCTTGTGCTGAAACACGTGCGCCTCAAAATGCCAGACATTTAAACGCTGTCATCTAAATCGTTTCATGGCGTTTAAACATTTGAAACACAGTCAGAGCTGCTGATTGTGCGCTGAGGCCAGAGCACTGTTTGTTACAGAGAGCACACACAGTATTTCTGATTAGGCAAACTGACTGAGATTTGTCTGATGTTATAAAACAAAGATAAAAGGAGTTGATTTTAGACTTTAATCACTCTTTTTACCATATGTCTTATCATTACAGGAAGAAATGTTTGACTTTACTGTGTAATTAAAATACTGTGTACCAGCTCTAATCTTCAAAATGTGTTTCCAGGAGAGGTATTTCAACTTTTTTGTATTTGTTGCAAAACTATTAAAAAGCAGGAGGGTCTGGTTCCTCAGCCATAGGGAGCTATTTCCAATTGACTTTTTTATTCTGACCTATCACAGTCGTTTATCTGCAGCGCGTCTTACAAAAGCAGAAGTTGGTGCAAGCTAATACGCACACTGAGTAAATTTAATAACTTCTCTCACCTGATTAACAGCGTTTAGTGCTGTGATTTTAAAATACAGGTGACATAAAGGTAAAGTCAATTAATAGAAAAACAACTAGGCCCTGTAAAAAGGTTGGTCAGAATAAAATGATGACAGACCTGCAGAGAATCACTGTTTTAGAATAATATTTCTCAAGTTTAACAATGCTGCTGACATTATTCACTTTGGAAATATCTGAAAATAAAAATCTCAGCTGTGGGCAGAATCAGGCCTCGGAGCAGACGACAGAGAAATGTGTTGAACAAAGTGGAAATGGAACAGTTCTCAGCTCAGCAGTGGTCCTCAGAAACTCTGAGGATGTGATGAGGAAGAACAAGGGCACAGGTGTGTAACATGAAGGTTATACAAGTTAAAATCTTATTCTTACGTATGAGAATAATCACTTTCTAATTTGATTATGTTTGACTAAGTCTAAGTTAGCTGTTCTGTTGTTTTGTATTTCAAAGCCTGAAATAGAGAGAGAGGCTTTGACACAGGTTAAACTGCCTCTGGACACAATTGGTTAGACATACAACCAATCAGAGAAATGCAACATAAGCCTGAAACATTTAAGATTACTGAGTTATGAAAGGACATGATCTGTACAATAACAGCTGGAAAGAAAAGGGATTCCAGATTTGATTTTCATGGAAAATAAAATCTAAATATTGCATAAAATATTATTTTTTTATTATTAAAAACAGAGCCCCTTTAAGGGCAACAAAGAGATTTTTGAAAGACTTTCTTGCGCTCCTGAGAAACTAAGTTGTAACTCGAGCTTTACTTTCTTGGGAGTCCTTTTTATTCTGTTTAGGAGCTCCGTAGAGTTTAACTTCAATTTCAATAATTTCAGAGTTGCTTACATTGACATTTAGATTAGAGATGCTATGGAAAATATAATTGTATTAAATGGCTTTTAAATGAGCAGAAGCTAACATTAGGTGTTTTTGCACAAGGCCATACCGCCTTGTGGATGCCCGAACCCGTCAGACATCGGACACTAAGCAGGGTAGGGCCTGGTCAGTACCTGGATGGGAGACCACTGGGGAACACCAGGAAGCCGGTGTGAGTGAGTGGTTGTGGTGGTCGGAGAGGGTCCGCCTCAGCTGCGCTTCTGTCAGTCTACCCCAGGGGAAACTGGCTGTATAACGTAGCTTACCACCACTGACTATGGAGTGAATTCCCTTCTGTGTAAAGCACTTTGGGTGACTTGTGTCAAAGGGAAAGCTCTATATAAATACCATTCCCTTTCCCTTTTGTGAGCCTGGTGAGTCAGATGCATTCATTTTCTACCAATTGGCATAATTGATTTGGTAAGTTTTTATTCCTTCCTGTCACAACCATCCACATACTATGACTGGCAATGACAATGCGGGTAAAGTGTCTCGCCTAAGGACACAATGACAGTATACACTGGGTCAAAGCGAAGCAATCCACCATCCATCTGTTCAGAAGGCAAGCTGCTTAACCTCCTGCACCGCTGTCGCCCCATTTTCTCAACCAGTAAATTAAGTCGTGCACAGACTCATGGGTATTTTTATCAAATTGCATCAGTCCAGTGTCTTGTATAAGCTGGTCCTGCTTCCTGTTTTCTGATTGGTTGAATTGACAGGGACTATACTCACTGTTTGTACATATTTAAAACATGTGCATAATTGGCCATAAACATTCATTTATTCATGCAATTCTTTCAGACTACAAGCATATTATTTCTATTCTCAGAAACGCGGACATGACGCACATCTTGTATATATTTGTGGATGTTCTACCTTGAGAAAGTGATCAATAGAAGATGATTTGCAACTGCTGATTACTCCGTTCTCCTGGAGGCTGAAGTGTTGCTGAGGACAGAGCCAGAGATTGACTGGAGAGCCCTTTACATCAACATCAATCAGTCACACACATGTCTCCATTTGGACTTCATATTCAAGCATTAAAGCCCAAAACATGGAATACATTGTCTCCTCACCTATCTGATTTTGACGCTACTGCAGCAGAGAGCCACGCAGGAAGGAAGTATCATTATTGCGTTTGCTAAGTCAATTTCCTGAGCCCTGCTTGTATCCATCTCCAGTGTGAGCTGAGTGATCAATGTGCAGCTGCGGAGACGCTATCATGTTACAATGCAAAGCCACGTCCGCCGTGTGATGCCGGCGCGTGTCATATCTCTCGCTAAAGTGCACCATTTTAAGGATCTGGATCTGCTGCTGTTCCCATGGTGCACCTCTCTGTCTCTCTCTCTCTCTCTCTTGTCGCTCTTCTCTGGCCTCGTGGGAGACAGCAGGCCCGGGCAGGCAGGCGGCAAACAGACAGAATATCACGTCCTCCAGAGAGGAGCAGTCTCTGATATTCAGGCACCAGCTCGAAGGTCAACGCCATGTCTCAAAGGAAATGCGTCTTTGTAATGTTTCCAAAAGTGTGGACATATTAGTACATTGCATCACAGATACATATAGATTTAAAGTTCACTGCACTGATGCTGTCCTATAGGATCTGTCCTCCTGATTGTTCACTGTGACCTCTGTATATTCATAGTTGGATCAATGATGTCGTAGTCTGTGATGGACTCGACTGTGACCTCGAGGAGCACTGAAAATCTAGCTCAGGCTTCGGTCCGCCCACTGTCAAAGCTTGAAAAATGCTGCAAAAATGTGCCAAATTGACCAGGCAGAGGCTGTTAGCTCCCTCCACGTGGCAACAGGAGAGGACCGGGACAAGAACGCAAGGTGTGTATCATAAAAATGAAGCTGCACCGTAAATTCAACCAGCAGGACTGATTTCTTCCTTCAATAAATCATCCTTTTGTCTGTGTTTAAAGTCTCTCCTTGTTGCAGTACTGTCATAATGGTCTGTTTATAACTATTGGACAATATTAGCCATTATTTAACCCAGGAGGACAGCATTTTTTCACAACAAAATGTATATTTGAAACAGTTTTTTTACTAACAGGAGATAGGGTCATAATCAATGAGGTGTAGCCCTAATGTTTGTACAGCTTATCGTCTAAAAACTGATGTTGAAGAATTGCAAAAAATCTGCATTAGGGAGCAGAATGCTACATTCACCGCTGACAAGAGATGGCAAGAGACAGCTTCTTCCATCATTCGGCCCACTCCTTATAATTTATTCCATTATATATAATTAGTATAGTAAAAATAGTAATAATTGTCATTCCAGTTCTAGATTTGCATACCTCTGTTTGTGTCGTGTCCTTATTCCGCCAAATTGTGCACCTCCACCATGAAATTTTCTCATTATACACTAAATTTTTTGGGATATTCTGCTGTTATTATTCCACTTTTTGTCTTTGCTGGTTTCCTTGTGAACACAGTCTACAGGTCAAAATTAAAAACCCATATTTGTGATCTATTACAGGAAGAGAATGATTACCAAAGCTAAAAGGTACAGCTATAACAATTTTATGAGTGAATAAGTTAAGGGAAAGACTATTAATATACTCCAAAATATGAATATCAGATTGCCAAACATTATTTTTAAAACAGTCCTAAGGGCTTTTATTCACTAAGCAACACCACACTTTTAAATAACCTCGCTCCTCCAATGTGAACCTTGTACTGGAACCCAGACTTAGGCCTCCCACGGGACGACGGTATGTCCCGGGGAGTACTGGATCTTCTCAGCCTAACCCGGGTTGCTATGTTTCCATAAGCTGTTGGCATCACTGTTGGGGATTTTATGAATGGTTACATAAATCTTTGCATGCAAGTGTGTGTGCATGTGTGTGTGCATGTGTCTGTGTGTGTGTTTGTGTGTGGGTGGTAATGATGTGCAAGCATATGTCTGGGTATACCCAAGATACCTCTCTCTCTCTGCATCTTCCCCTCTCTATCTTGATCAGTGTGTGAGTGCGTCTTACAGGAAAACAGTGAGTAATGTCTGCCCTCTCGTCTTCCGTAAGCCGATCCGTCCCCCAGGCGAACCGGAGGGCACTGTCTTTTCACTGCCCCGAAGATGTTTCACTTCACAAAAAAAAAAAAAACACAAGACATTAATCCTGCGTTACAGCCCTGTGTTAGTCATAATGGTCGATGATGTTCATGAATGGACGGAGCCAGTCTGTGTGCAGTCACAGTGTCTCTGACCACAAGGTTAACTGGCGTCCATTACCTAAGCCACAGCGTCCAGGGGAGATGACCCGTGTAGTGCTCAGGCTAAAACTGGTAGTGCTGCATTACTCAGACTGAGTAAACACGGAAATAGTCTGGGGAGATAAGCCTATGCATTTTTGGCTGCTCAAAATGACAAATGGTGGTGATGGTACACACAAAAACTCAACAAACGAGGCATAAAGGACACTTGTGTGACGAAAAGGGCAGTAAGCTAGCTGTTGGTAGCTGGTGATGCTAATGCACTTCATAAAAGTTAGCAGAGTACTTGGTAAAATGTCACACAGACACTAACCACAACCTTTAATAAACCTTTTTTACAAGCAACATTGTCAAAGAAGACATGCCCACTGCAACAAAACAGCAGTGCTTTTCATTCAAGTAGTTCAAGCTATTACTGAATAGGGTAACCAGATGGCCCCTGTTTAACTGGGACAGGCCCAGGTTTAGACTTAACCCTAACCCTAACCCTTATCCCATGTCCAAGGACATATCTGTAGAAACACTAAGATGTCCCAGTTGTCCCAATTTTAACCAATACAGAAGCACAGGAAACTGAAAAACATTTATCTATTTGTATTTTTATGTATGTTTTTGAATGATTTTTACTTTGTGTTTCTTTTCTCCTTATGGGAATGAATAACATCTGTCTGTTCGTTTATCTATCTTTCTAAAAACAATGTCAAAAACAATATTTGTATCAATAAATTCCTATTATTTTCAAAACGCATGTTCTAGCGTCATGTACTTTAAATTACAAGACAGAAAATTGTAAGGATTTCTTAAGATTTTTTGTCACTTGATGATGGTACACCCAACTCTACAAATGGGGACACAGCTGAAGACACGTGTTACAAAAAGGGGGTTATATGCATTAAAATAGCTGTTGGTTGCTAGTGATGCTAATGGAGTGTTAATTTCCATGGCCTTCATTAAGTTTATAATTCTTGGTACAAATGTCAGGCACTAACCACAACCTTTAATAGACTGTTTTACAAGTGACAAAAGGTTACACCCACTGCAACAAAACCAGCAGCATGTCCTGTTCAAAACTAAGTGAACAAAAGACGCTACATTAGAGCTACCATTAAAAAAAAAAAAAAAAAAAAAAAAAAAACTTGTTTATTGAACAGAGACACATAATAATTCGGGGCTCAAATTCATCAAAATATGATGGCTGTTGTGAATTTTATCATAAGCATTGGCCTTTAAATCAAAGTTGGACTACTAATGACACATAGTGATGGTATTATGCCCTACAATACAAAAGGAGAGACAACTGAAGACATGTTACAAAAAAGGGGGTTCTAGCTAGTGATGCTAATGGACCATAAAACCACTGAACTTTCTAAAGTTTAGGACAACCTTTACAAGCAACACTGTCAAAAGAAGACACCCCTAACAGCAACAACACCAACAGTACTTCCTAATCAGGACACACCTTTAGAGCCTTCAGAGCTGCCATAAAATACTTGTATGTTGTTGTACTGTATGCTGAACAGGGTCAATATTGCTCTCAAAACCATATATAATGTGTTGGCTGCAGTGTCCATGCCGAGTACTTTGTCATTAGATTAAAAAAAAAAGAAAGAAAAGTCCTCACTTTCTTATTTAAACAGAGGTAGACCTAGGATTGTATTGACATTATTTAAAATCCTAGATAGACTAATATAAAAGGCCATTATATGATGTTAATGTACAATTCCTGACATGCCACATTACTTAGGTGAGTGGACAACAATAGCATACTATACTTGAATATGAAGTGTTTGTTAAGCAACCATTTTTAAATCTTGGCGTAATTCAATCTGAAATTTCAAAGAATCCTCCAGATCCCCAAAATCCCTTTATTTAAAACAAGGCCCAAAGTCTCTCTGCACAACAGTTTTCATTTTGCATAAAAACAGAGAAGGCACAAACAGTTCCTGAGTTATTTGTGAAGAGGATTAGAGCAACAAAAGCAGTTTGGAAAGTACCCTTGTTGTGATTTTTTTCTTGAATTTCTTCTGTAAATGTGCAAAATCAAGGGTCAAGGAAAGCTGGACCTTGTTTTTTTTGTATGCAAACACATGTAGCTGTACTCACATTAAATTCTTGGAACAGAGCTTTAGGCGATACGCTGCTTTTGCGAAGCTACGCAAATATTCCAAACATGTATCAAACAATCTGCACTAAAAAGCCACCTTTGCAAAATCATTTGCATTCATCTTCACAAACAATTTATCTTCTCTTGCGTTACAATAACAGCTTGTTTACCACGCCAACTTCGCCTCGACTTATTGTTCAGCATAAAGCCGCCAAGATGAAAACATTTTTTTTTTTTTGTCTATGGGATATTAACTAGCGTTTTCCAAATGGATGAATGCCTCTTTCTTAGATGCAGTGTCAATGGGCCTTTCTTTTTCCCCTCGGTGTGTCTCTATTCTTTGTGGCGATGGACAGGGCCTACAAAAGGTGACACTTAATTTACCTCTGTCATAATGGACATGGTGTCTGCTGCATCCATAATTAATCCACAAGTGTTTTGCACATTGATGCCAGCAACAGCACGACCCCTTGCAATATATATACCTCACTTGCAAATTATGGATTGGCTGGTGCAGACAGGAAGCAGCTTGGGTTCATCAAGAACTGAGGAAAGATACAGTCGGCAACTGTGAGAACGCACACAAAACGTCACCGCCGATTCCCCCTGTTACCGTTAGTTCAACAAATACACATAAATGCTAGATATAAGTTTTAGATTTTACCTAAGACATGGAGATATTTAGGAGGATAAATTCGTCCTACAACATGCTAGTATATTTAACATTACATCGAAACATAATTTTCTTTAGTATAAATATCTGTAACTATACAAAACAAAGAATTAACTAAATCTACTGGACTTTAGGTTTTGCTTCTGGGGCATTTTGGTGTTCATTTGAGCACAGGAAACAGGAAGTCACTGGCATTAAAGTTACTGTAAGCAACATTATCTTTGTACTGGTCTGAAAACATTACTGCAGCCTAAATCAAAACTATTTTTTATGGGTTGCCAGTCTTTCTGCTTTTCTGACGATCAGCGATGCAGGGTTTTACAACCAAAATTAAAAAATGTAAACATAAACATAAACTTGGTCATTATGTAATTTTTTTTTAAATTGTGGATAAATCTGCTGTATCGTTGTTATCCGTTAAACTAAAATTTGATTGAAACATGTTCCCCTCATATCTTGGGACACGTGTGGGTAATTTTTATGAAATATCAACTTTAAATACAACTGAAAGTCACATGATCAATCAGTGTGTGACAGGCCATGTCATAATAGCAGTATCACTGTCTGTGTTGCCAGATAAAGTGGTTTATCAGATTATGGAAGTGTTCCTCCTGTACTGTGAGGAGGACCAGGCTGGTTCATGAGTGTTTCCTATAAATTTAAAACTGATAATGGTGCTCGGATGAACACAAAAACGTCTAAGTTCAGTGACTGAGTTAATTCTTTGTTTCATATATTGTCAACCTGGATGTTCAGCTATGTATGTACAGATTCACTCTGTAACTACCTTTCCAGTATATATATGTACATGTAAAGATTCAGAAACTAATAATATTTAGCCTTTAGCTTGTATGCAAATTATATACAGGTGTAGCTCAATAAATTAGAATATCATCAATGTATTTCAGTGTTCTGAGTAAATATTTTTATACTCTGTGTACTGAATCAATATATTACTGCATATGAGTTTCACTTAGAATTGAACTACTGAAGTACTGTATGTATGTATTTTCACTTAGTGTAATTAACTGAGATGCACCATGCTAACAGCTTTATTAAATAAAATGGCTAAACAGTGATCCAACTGCTAATGTGTTCTAACCAGGCCCTGACGTTACACACATGACTGATGTTGCTTCGTTGTCCGTCGCCAAAACCCTCTTCATTATTTGCTATATTTGTTAGCTAATGCTAATTTGCTTAGCTCATGGCACCCTTCTTATGTCTACAAACAGTGGAAGGATCTATACCAGATAACGTTAGCGGCGATTAGCAAGCCAGGCGTGACTTCTGCCTTTTTAAACACGGCTTTACAACCATGGCAATACCCCTCGAAAGGACCATGACAGCAAATAGACTTGGCTTTTTACGGCCCTAATAAGAGGCACTTGGAATAATAAGAAGCCTTGCACCAGACAAGGGTGATATATGTTAAACTACAGCAAAGGGGAGATCTGTACGTGCTATTTTTACACTCTGAATCTTAATGAAACATCCTTCCCCTCCGCTTCCTTGACACCAACCCTATTTTCTCAATAAAGGCACTGAGTTGAAACCGATTTAGGCGGCCGCTTGAAAAATGGTGCATAGAAACGGCGTTAATCTAAGAGTGGAAGTGTGTGAGAGACGACGTAGCGTGCAGGAGCTATTCTTGTCCGTACAATCTGAGGTCACACGGATAGGTGAGATGTGACGGAGAAATGAAAATGGATAATTCTGTTGTTGAACAGTTGAAGAATACAACTCCTTAAAATAATCAATGTTTGTTGGACAGAGGCGAATCGATGCTAATGTGGTCTCTGTGGAGTGGGATTTACAAGGGGGCAATGAAAACAGATTAAACTGCCAGAGGATGCAATTGGATAGACAAACAACCAATCAGAGGAGGAGGAGGCAGGAGGCAGAATAAAGTGTCTCAAAACAAAGCATGAAACTCATTATATTCATGGTTATTCTGAAGAGATATTTTAGTTATAATAAGTGTGGATGGAAAGGATTCAAGACCCATTCCATTTGAAACATGAATAGGTACTGTTGGTTAATCAGGTCTTTACAGTTAGGTATTACACTGTGCATAATGAATCTACTGTAAAGTATAATGTATATGTTCACTTAGTATTGAACTTCTGAAAAAAAATAACTTTTTCGCAAAATCGTAATTTATTGAGATGTATCTGTCACTCCTATTTGTGATTGGTCAGATTTTTGGAAAGATTTTTAGTTGAAAATGGTGTGAAGAGAAGGGATTCTGGGCCCTTTCCAAAATGAAGAGGTACAGCCAGAGCTGTTCAGAGTAAGTTATACCAGCGGTGGTCCAGAATATAGATGGTCCTGTGATTCTTAAAGCCACTAACGGTCATTTTTAGGTCTATAAATTTGAGTTAAATCAAATATAAAATAAACTCTTCAAAAGTGCTGCATGGACAGTGTTAGCCCGGGCGACTAACTTCTGGGAATTGTTTGCTAGGAACTAGTGCGGTAAAAAACTGAGACTGGAGTCCATGGAGATGTGGTAACTCTCTCTCAACAGCTCTGGGTAAAGCTGATCAAGCCAGGCTTCTGTGTATAATATCACTTTGTTGGTGGTGCTAATGGTTTTCTGGGAAATGCTGTACTAAAACCAGATCCCTTGGACCTTATGCTAACATTGTCTGAATAATTCTGAAATGACCTTTTATGCTAAGTTGTTTTAGCTGCACAAAATCTCAAAAACTAAATTGAACATATTTTTTCTATTTCCATCATTTGCTCACTATCTCCAGCTTCTGTATCATCAATGCCATGGATAACAATGAAGTGACTCTAATGTACTGTGTACCATTATATACTTCAACATTGCAAATAAAATACAGTTATTAAAATGACTGTCCATGGAGATAATTTTATTTTGGGGATGCAGCTGTCCCTTACTGTAATATATACAAAAACAGTGACATAGTGTTTTACAAATAAAAATAACTAGTCCCAAGTAAAACATTGCCCCAAGGAGCCATAACATTATGACCACCTCCGGGTCAGAATTGTGTAAATAACCTTTCAGCCCCAGACTGGCCCCTTGAAGCCCAAACTAGGCCCCTAAAGAGGTGTTGTGGTATCTGGCAGCAACATGTTAGCGACTGATCTTTAGTTGGGAAAGTTCTGTCCCCATGGGTCAGACTTTTTTTGTCCAGAGAAGTCCACAGATGCCTGTTTGTTTCGCTGCTTTTGGTAATGACCCCTGCTGAAAACAACAGAGTTTTTGGTGCTGTTTGTCAAAGTTGCTCAAAACTTTATTGTACCCAAACACAAACTTTTGAGAAAAACAAAAAAAACAAAAAACAAGTTAATTTGCTGCCTAGTATTTCCACTCAAGGACAATCAGATAATAATGATATTCAGCTCATTAGCAATCATTATGTCAGGGTTACTTTCAAACTGTATTTCAGCAGAAAAACTAATAACTTGTGAGGAAATTATAGCAATTACAGCAACATAATCAAAGTGCCTAGAAATTGTCTTTTTTATTACTTTCAGACGAATTCAATTGAACTTCTTCGACTTTCTACTGTATAATGCATATTTTGTGCATTTAATATTCATGCTTTTTCATTTACAACAATTGCAAGGCCATGACCATGTTTTATCAAATATATGTGTTTTATAATGAGAAAAAAGTTATTACAAGAAGAAAAAAAAAAAAAAGAGGTTGGTGAGCTAACAAATGCTATTTCATGTGTGTGTGTTATGAGTAAAAGCAAGACACTTAATGACCGGGACATCTGTTAAACATTACGTACATACTGTGCCAGTCAAAGGTCTGGACACACCTTCCACCAGGACAGTGATTCTTAAACTTTTCACATCGAGTACCATCTCAGACAATATTTGGCTTTACAAGTATCATCTGTATATAAGACTAAAATGGCCATTCCCAAAAAAATTACTAAATTGGAACAAAACAAGGACTGAAACTGGATTAAATCAGGATTAACCAGGTTTAAGCTAGGACTGGGACCAAACCAGGACTTATCTAAGACTACATCAGGACTAAACAGTGGTCTACACAAATTTGATCTCAAACAGGATCTACTTCTAAATTAAAACTAAATCAGGAACTCTAACTGCAAAAGACAAGTGCAACCAGAAGTCCATGTAACCACCGGTGGTACCTGTACCACAGTTTGAGAACCACTGACAGAGAAAAACTGTCCAAACTTTTGACTGCTACGCTATTAAAAATTTTAAATGTCAAATGCAATAATTTAATTATGAATATCTGATATTATATTAATTAAAATGTAAATAAATCTAATTACAAATGAGATAATGAAAATGTATTTTAATCTTACAAAAGCCTACTGTATCTTGTGGAAACAGGTATTTGTAAAGTCATTTTTATCTACAGTGCAGCAGTATGCTCACATGAAGAACTGGTTTAGCAACAGCTCATATTTAACACATACGTCTATACTGTATCTGTATCTAACAATTCTTTTATAATACTGAAATCAATGAGTATAAAAGTTAAGGTGGGTTGACTTTACGCTCTCCCACCTTGTAAAAATCTGTGTTAAATGTGAGACAACAACATAATGCACGTTTGGCTGTCTCTATCACGTGCAGCAGCTTGTGTTGTGAAGCCCCGCAGCAGGACACTGGTCTGAGTCCCGGGTTAGGTCGGGACGGGGTGTGGGACATGACAGAGAGCTACTTTGAGAAGAAGACAAACAAATCTTTGACAGCAGCGGGAGCACGAGCAGCGGTAGGTATCAGTGGCAGAAATAGCCTCGCCGTGGTGCGTTTGCAGTGCGAGGGGCGGTCAAGTAGTGGAGTTGTCTGGGCTTTCGTGTCCACTCCGGAGCGTGTGCGCGTACGTGCGTGCGTCCAGAGAGGGAGGGAGGCAGGGAGAGCAGCTGTAATTGGTTTCTCAATGAAGGCTCATCAGCTGCTCCCGGGGGGTTTGCTGCTCTGTGGCGTGTAGCGCTGCTCGCTTTGAGCTGCTGGCGTGCTCCAAACGCCACTTCGGACGCTTCTTGTGAAATAAACAAGTGGGCAGTGAAGGGGATCATCGCGAGCTTCACCATCCTCATCATTTCCCATCTTCCTGCGCGCGGATTTCACTGCGTTTCGTCCCTCCAACCTGTACGGGAAGCGTGTCGGTACTAGCACTGTCACACGGCGGGAGCAAAGTTTATCGCCAACATGAGTGATCTGGAGGATGACTTCGCGAAGATCCTGCTGCTGAAAGAGGAGAGGATACGGGACTTGGAGCGGCGTTTGGCGGACAGAGAAGACGAGATTCAGGAACTCAAGAGAAAACTGCACAAATGTCAGTCGGTACTGCCAAGCGCTCAGCAACTTATTGGACCGAGAACCCGCAGGGCGCAGGGCATCTCCGCAGAACCGCAAACGCACCAGGACTTGTCACGGCAGGCTTTTCGGAGATACGCCAAGTCGGACTGGTGAGTACATCTGTTTCTCTGCTCCTGTGTGACCCGTGAGCTCTGACACGCACGTAAAGCATTCCTATCAGTTTTATTTGGCACCGCTTTACACTGTGAAACTTGCTGTGCGCCCAACTCACTCCCACCACACTTTCCCCACTGCCCACTCTGTGCTTTAACATGGAAATAGTTCCGTTTGGCCATGAATGGACTGAGCGCCTCTTCTTCTTGTTTCATTCTTTGGAGCCGATGACGCAGCTCCGAGGCAGGCGAAGCAGCTTCAGAAAAGAGCTCCTAATTGATCAGATCCATCATGGCAGTCCCACAGGACGCAGACAGGAAGAAGTGCAATGCATTATTGGCTTTTAGTAGCTGGACGCTGAGGACCAGAAGTGCATGTCTGAGGATATTTAATACTCCATTAGAAAACGCTTTGTTTGACCATATGCTTCCTTCATCACCTTTAGGTGCTCGTTTTAGACTTCAGTGTAACAGTGTTCAGTGTTTGACAAGGCTTATCAGGGAGGTCTCAGAAGTTTGGTGCACTCTGTCCTTATTAGAGCTTTCTAATCAGGAACTCATCCAAACAAACCGCTTCATTAGGATTATAAACACCAGCACAGTCAATCTGATAACTTGATTAAAATGCATTGGACAGTTTGAGTAATTTTATTTCGCTGGCCAGACAGCTTCCAACGCTCATTTGCATTTGTAAATTGAGGGCACGTTGTTATTGTTTCCAGTAAGACAAGGAACACAGTTTTCTTAGAAAAACACCTCTTGAAGTTAAAATCTTGGTCCAAGTAAGTCATTATTACTTCTGAACATAACAGGGAGTGATATTTTGTGTTTCGTAGACACTGGGACACATTGTAGATTTTTATTCTTATTAATTACTTTATTTTTCCTAAGTGTTCCTTTGTACCCTTTTAATGTCATATTATCTTGTTCAAAAGTAAGAGAAGCCATTTTTTGTTGGTGCGGGGAAACCTGCAACAACCAGTCAGGGTCTGCATATTTTTGTTTTATTTGGCTTCAGATAATCTTGCATAATATGTTGTCCAGCAAATCAGCAGTTTTTTTTTTGTTTTTTTTTTTTGGAAAGAGGATAATGAAGATACACAGGACCACCTACAAGGCTTACAACACATTTTGTTAGTGCAAAATTCACCCCAAAATGAAGATAGATGCCTGGAATATTTCAGCAGGAAGTGACATTGTACCATACATTTAGGTTTAACTCCTCAAGTAACGGCCCACTTACTTTAAATGTCTTTGTCTTCACTTCCTTCATTTACACCTTGAAGGAAAAAAACAAACAAAAACAAAACAAAAACTATTAGACACTATTAGGGGTCATCTGTAGGCCTAGGTGTGAGGGTGTTCACCTGTGGTCCGCCCTGAGGTAGTGGCTAGGGGTCGCATCGCAGCAGGACCTGTATGACCCCCCCCCCCTTCCCTTTACCAACTCCAGAGTTTGTATGGGACAGTGCATCAGTAGCAGCTTTAGCCCAGAGGCAGCATCTTGTCCCGGGCCTCATCCCAGTCTCCTCGGGTTACCGCGGCATGGAGCGCCGGATCCTGTTTCCATCGATCGGCCGAGGAAAAGGGCTGAGCTGGACGGTTAGGGAGGTGAAATTTAAAGCCAGAGGTGCTTTGAAGGACAGCGGGGTGGAAAGACGGCAGGGTGTGCAACATACAGGGAGCTCAGACTTCTTAAAATGCAGTTTAGTCAATGATAACTTTACTGCTGATCTGGCACCCAGCCGATATTCCGATAATGATAATTTTCAGGATCTGCTGTCCAGCCTTTATATATACACTATACATCTCCGGATATTTTTTTCCTGAAGTTACCCAGGCAGCTGATAAACCGCATCCTGTTACATGTTGTGGGGGCAGGAGCCTGTCCCAGCTGCCAGCTAATCACAGGGCCAGCGCTAACATGGACAGACAACTGACAGCATCCGGAGACAACCTACGGAAGCACGGGGAGGACATAAAGACCCTATGGCCTGCCAGCTCAGGGATCAAACCTTCAGCTTCCTATCCTCTAAAACCTGTACCAATATTAAAAAAATGCTCATACAATTAAACTGAACTGCAAAATGTTTGTGCTGTCGCTGTGTTTTTTGTGGAAAAGACACAGTGGAGATGTGACAAGCTCCATAAGAAAGTGATATAAACTGTATCTTACAATAAACACATAATAGCATCTTGTATGAGAAGATCTTGATATATTTTGAGATATGTCACCCAGCTCGGTTTATGTAACACAATTTAGGACATTGACATTCAGCTGTGATGTCAGACAGTCACTTTAATATGAATATCACTGCATAGTCCACAGCTTTACAGACTGAGCACGAGGAAAGATATAAGCAAAACATAAAACAGATAAGCAGATATTTTGATTTATCTCATAATTGGCATCCTTGACATTACTGGGATAGCAAAAGTAATGCATGCACATTTATGACTGTATGGAAAACTTTTTATATTCAGATAAAGCACAATTTGAATTCGCAAAAGTCTTAGAGAGGGTTTTTATTAAGAAAGGCTATGAACAAAGAAAGGTATATCAATTTACAAAAATACACAGGAGAAAAAAACACAACTGGCAGCACCCAGAGAGTGTCCATGGTGCAATGGCAAAGCTATAGTGCCCAGACCTGGACTTTAACTGAAAGATCTTCTAGTTCAGGGGTAAATGCTCTTTTTACCGAGCCACAAAACCCTCATATCTCACAATGGTAAAGAAGCATGAGTGAAGTTTTTGTCATAGACCCATTACTGACCTTTCCTGGAAGTATACTAAAAAATATAAAATTCAGTGTTTAATAAAGCGCTTTTAGTTAACTCCTCTAAATCTTTTGCACAGACTGTACTGAGGTTGGACATCCTATACATGGCTTAAAACAAAAAAAGCAAAAGTTCAACAATCAACATTTCATCTTCATAAATAGCTATTCCACATGTTGATAGTGCCATGACATCATATTTGTGATATATTGTTACCACTTGTGAGTACAAACACTACTTTACTTGAAAAATATGAGATAAATCCTCAGCGATACAAAACCAACCATGCAAAAATGTGGATATAAATGTCACTTAGAAACACATTTTATTGGGAACATCTGGTTGTAAAAATCTGGTTTGTGGTTCTATAGGGGTTCGCGCATTTCACTTTTCGATACGGACACAGAGATGTGCTAACATATCTGTCAGAAATGACTTTACCACAAGTCCATGTGTAAAGACAGTACTCCTAATCTGTAGGTAAAAGTACTGTTACTTCAAATTGTATTACTTAATTAATACTCAACTAAAATGTTCCTTGAGAAAAAAAAAAACTTAATTAGAAGGTATTTACTGCTACTATCACTACTTGTGTGACTACTGCTGGTACTACTACCTACTACTATTATTACAACTGCTACTACTATTACAAATATACTGCTGCTACTACTACTACAAATACTATCACTACTCTTACTATTACTACTACTGCCATTATTGCTACTGCTACTACTATTACATATACAATCACTGCTGCTCCTACGACGACTACTACTACTACAAATACTACCACTGTTTTTACTATTTTTTACTTATTTACTTTTTTTACTATTACTGCTTTTACTACTATTACTACTACTACTATTACGAATACAACCATTGCTCTTACTATTACTACTACTGCTATTACTGCTATTATTGCTGCTGCTCCTAGAACTACTAAAATACTACCACTGGTCCTACTACTACTACAAACTACTGTTACTACTATGGCCACTATTACTATTATTATTATTATTATTATTATTATTATTATTGTTGTTGTTGTTGTTGTTGTTACTGTTGTTGTTGTTGTTGTTGTTGTTACCCACATTCCAAATTAAATCAAAAAGGACTTTTACAAAAAAAATGTTTTCAATTAAAAGCATAGTTTAAAAAATGTACCCAGAAAAATGTCTAGTTACTTTCCACTACTGCATACCTGTTGTTATAAATGTATGTGTGCGTGGCTTGTCTTTGTCAAGTCCAACATAAAACTCTTGACAATAACATACCGGTCTATTCTTGTATCTAAACTCAGTGTGAGAGCCATGTGTCCAAAGTTGAAGCGCCTTTTGCGGCTCACCGGCAGCAATGGTATGCTGCCATGACATTGTTTGGTATTGTTATCCCCGGCAACCACAAGAGGGCAGCTGTGATCTTTTCATAGCGCGGCACTTGTCTCTTTCCATTTGTTTACATGCTTCACTGTCAGGGGGAAAGCTCCGTGTCCTCCCGTCACCACCTCTGTCAAACGCATCACACCTCTGCCTCCCCAGATCCACGGAAATCCCCGCATACTCCTTGTCTATAGTCTTTTTACGCACGCATCTTACACGTCATTTAATTTCACGTTTTTTTCCCTCCTTGTCATTATTTATCAGATTGTCCTTGACAGCTTTCAAAAAATTTGTTGCTGACTCTGAGCCAAAAAGCAGGTGCTGCTAAAATTTTGGATGACTCACTGGGATAACACGGACAGACACCACACATGAGTCCAGACGCACTAGATTAGATAGATGGGGGAATGTGGAGGTGCTACGAGGAGGAGGAGGAGGAGGAGCCGGGAGTCTGCAGGCAGGCAGGCGGGCAGGGGTGGGGGGCAGCTTATTGGGGATTTGCATGTCTGTCTCGTAACATCCGTCTATTTTTACGGTTTTCCACTTTAGTTGTGCACAGTTGAAAAGCACTCTGCATTTTCTTACAGTCAAGGATGCAAAATTTAATATGGATGGGGGCATATCCCTACAGATGTCCCGAGAGGCTACTGTGAATTGTAAATGCCCCCCCAAAAAAAATAATTTACAAGCTCGTCTTTAGGGTAAATGTGGAGAATAAAAACTGTTTTTCAAAGACCCACAGCATTGTAAAATAATATCAAGTGCAAACTGTAACATTGCATTTTTTTTACCAATATGGCACAAAAAGCGCACAGGTAGATAATAAAAAATAGTGTCTTATATCATAACGGAGGTCATCATGACCCTATGGATTTTAAGACACGCCGCTGTAGTGCACTTGACACTTTACTCCTCATGCCCAAAACGTATCCTCATGGTTCATTTCACATCAAGATTGGTTAAGTTTCCATCATCACCTCCACCTTCCATTACTGTTCGTCTGTTTCTTAAGCGCGCATCCAGCAGCCCCAGGGCGACTCGCGGAGATGACACGCTGCCTCTTTCTTTCTCTCTCTCTCTCTCTTTCTCTCTCTTCGGGTCCATTATTCATGTGAGACGAGCCCCGGTGCGCCAGACTGCACTGTGCCACGGATTCCTGTAGGCGCCCTTCTCCCGCCATGCGCTCTGTCCGGGTCGCAGCCTGACGCACACGGACAGGACGCTCCTCCACTGTCACAGGAGGAGGAAGGAAGCAAGGGAGGGAGGGAGGAACGCTCACACACGGAGAGAAGGAGAGAGAGACACACACACAGAGGAGGAAACTTTGCGTGGTTGTGCTTCAGACGCGTTATGGGCTCACCTTAGTTAGCTCTTCCCAACCAGGAGGAGGAGGGATATCTTCAAAAGGATACACAGACGCTCAAAGGACAAAGTTTATGCCTCGCTACGACTGACTGTGTTAAAGTTAGCGGAAGTGTGAAATGATGGGCACGCTGCGCGACCTGCAGTACGCGCTCCAAGAGAAGATCGAGGAGCTGCGCCAAAGAGACGCGCTGATCGACGAGCTGGAGGCAGAGCTGGACCAGAAGGACGAGCTCATCCAGCGGCTGCAGAATGAGCTGGACAAATACCGCTCTGTCATCAAGCCCGCCACGCAGCAGGTCCAGAAGCACAACCAGCTGCAGGAGCACCAGCGCTCCAAGAGACAGGCCATCTCCGCCGAACCCACTGCCAACATTCAGGACCTGAGCCATGACAAACTGCCCTTCTACGCCAAGAGCACACAGTAGGTGCCGCGCACGATACAGTGGCTTTAAGATAGAGTGCAGCAGTCTGAAAGCGGTGACAGTGATCCTACTTCACCTCTGTCTGAGTGCGTAACGTTATGAGTGCAGCAGCAGCAGCAGCAGGTGCAACACCTGTAGCACAGATGGGTCGGCTTTACAAAGTGGTCTGAGGTAGACCAGTCTGGTTTTGGACAATTAGACAACAAGTCTAAAAGGCACAGGTCTTAGCTCACACAATTAAACTTATTAAATGGTCAACTTTATTTGAATAAAACAGTGGCATTTTATTGCAACAAATACAACATTTAAGTGACAGCAACTGATAAAACATATGTAATACAATGATATGCCTCAGAGTAAGAAGGATTTGTTCATAATTTTATTGCTTTTAAGTTTAATTGACGGTGTTGCCGTGGTAACAGAGACCTCAGGTATGAGTTAAGTGACAGAGGTGATGCTGAATTTCAGGTGACACATAATAGCACTGACCACTTACATTAGAGGATTGATGTACAAACTTGTAGAACACTGAAACAACTTCTTTAAAAGTGGGTCAGATCCTCATGTGGCACATTCCCACACAAACAGCAGCACTGTACCATCAGCTACTTATTGTATGAGGCGGCATCTTTGTTTTTGAATTTACGATTGTGAGCCAATACAACTGTAGCTCATCCTTGCTAACAAAATAACACAATGTGCCCATGCATTGTGCTGATAATGTGACATATCTCTGGTGTAGCGTTGCAAACAGGGTTTGTATTGACGTCTGTCTTCATAGTGACACTTGCACAGTTATCAGCAGCTCTGTCGATGGCCCACGATCAGATGGATCTGAGAGAGGAACATGTCCCAGTGACAGCAGTTATAGGTTTATGGAGCTGAAGTGTCACACGGATCTGTTTAATACAAGGCAGACCTCTGCTCTCTCTGTGTTTATCTGCAGATTTACACTGAAGTCGAAGCAGCCTCTCTGTCTGTCCTTACACAAACACCTCTGTCCTGGTGCTGGACTTAGTTTAAATCAAACAGAGACTGAAAGTTGTGAAGAAGTCCAGCTGTGTGACAGACTGGACTTATGGCCTGTGTTATGAATATACTTCCTCCTCTGTAAGCCGAGAACTTCCATGTACTATAATGTGTATATCCTGGCAAAGAGGCAGACTTCCTGGTCATCTTGAAAGTGGAATGAGTTAAAGGAGATTTTTGTGTGTTGTCACACAATGTCGCATTTTAATGTCCAGTTTTATGCATGAATTGTAAAGACTTGAAATATTATCAGGTTGTAGATTATGCTTTTTCTCAGGCTTTCTGAAATAGTTTTGGACACCTTTGCATTAGTATTTAACGTTTTATAAACTTCTTTTGGGAGGCTCTGACTTTGACTTTGCAGAGCATGCTAGTGTTGAGTGTATATCACCCCCTGCTGGCAACGGTGGGAGTAAACAGAATATAAAATGGCTAAGTAGCATGGCTATTAGCAACATGATCCTAACAGACAGATAAATGATGGCAAAGTAAGCACTGAAATGAGTTAGTTGCTGGTGTCTGGGCTCTAGAAAGACTCAGGACGTCCTGATTTCAGCAAATGGGATTTACTCAAACATGTGTGAATAAACAAAATGCTACTTCAGGTAAGTTTTTGAGGTGGCAACCACATTATAACATGGTTAAAAGCACAAAAAAGTAGATTTCGTATAGGGAACCTTCGAGGATACAGTGGCACAAAGCTATCCCTACACTAAGGCGGCCTGTGATTTAATTAGCATAAAATGTGGGTCAATAGAACGCACTAGATCCAGATTTTTCTCAGCTGGTGGCTCCTGATCAAAAAGTGGGTTGCAAGCACAATCTTAATGGGTCATGGACTATTAAAGTTAAAAAAATAAATAAATAAATATTTGTTGTGAAATTGTGAAGTTTATTTTTCAACATTATTTAAAAATACATTTTCCAGTTTGAGTTCCTGGGGGCGGAACAAAAAGATGCAGAGGAAATGCAATTAGTGAGATATTGACCAATCAGAAAACACAATGCAAAACCAAAACACACAAATATGAGGCAATTTGAAAAATAAACAACCATGTGTGGAAGCTCAGGCAGATGATGGACTGAATGGGAGAGGTTCAAGGCCGACCTCTTTGTGCTCTTAAAGTGTGGTCAGGTCAGGCAACACCAAAGCATCACGAAATCATTTTGTGTGTATAAAAGAGCTGCAGTTTTTACAAATTTGAGAGACGTTGAGTTTACTATGCTGTGGTGAAAAGTGAAATACCAAGTAAACTTTCAAAAATACTTTTAGAGTACATTTTCTAGCACATACTTAGCTTTCACTTGAGTATATTTGCAAAGTCTCTAAATGAAATGCAAAGTGGGTGAAGTGTTTCCTGTTGAAGCTTTTGAAATGAATCTTGCAACACAACTCCTTTTTATAATACAGCTCTGGAAAAAACTAGCAACCACTGCAAAATTATCAGTTTTTTGGCAGGTTTTATCTTTTAATGGTGCAATATAATGAACTGAACACTCATTTTTGTGATGTGCTGACAGTATTTCTCTAAATTAAAGCACTTTGGAGCATGAACTTAAAAGAAATTTGCAACTTTATACCACTCTCAGCATTGTTTGTCAGTCTGTGAGCTCAGAGTGGAGTGAGGTGTGTGAATTAACAGACACTGGCCTGGGATGGTTGTCAGACTCAGAGAGAGGCTGATTTAAGAATAAGCTGCAGTGGTCTCTTGTTTTTTTTTTTCCAGAGCTGTATCTTTAGCAGCTCTTTGTCATTCTACGCGCAGCACCAACCTTCTGCTCATTTTAATCAGCGTAATTAAAACTTTGTGGCCACCTCAATATCATCTTCTGTGACCCACGTTTAAGGTCACGACCCAGTCTTTTGGATCTGGTGCACTCTTGCACATGCTGTTTATGTTTTCCCAAAACTGACAGCGGAGGCGGAGGTAAACACACCGCTGCAAACATGGCGGCTAGATCAGATGTGTCAGATATGAATGTCATTATTGTGTCGACAAGCAAACAAACACAGCTCCGGGGATTTCATCAAAGTACACTTTCACAATAAAGATGGTTATTTATTTAAAAAAGGAAAGAGCTGTTAGTCTTTTTTGCACTTGTCAGCTCAGCGTGTCAGAAGAGCACAAAGACATTCAAACATTTGCTTATTTTACAATTTATTTATTAGACCTGGTTTAACCCTGATGGCTGTTTCATAGAAGTTGCTCACAAATGTGTGCCTTTTAGTTAGCGTAAACATAGGAGTCAAGGCTTAAGCCGTTCCATAAAGAGCTCTCTGGGCTAACGCCAGTCAGACTGACAGAAGCCCATTGAAGCGGAGCAAAGATTCAATCAAGCCTCAGTGAAAAACTACAGTGAGGAAACAGCCACCTCCATGAAAATCCCTTTAACTCACGAGGTAAACACATGTGATTTAAATAACAGGGTTTTTTTAGGCCTAATCTTTATTTATATTCAATGTTTACTGATTACATTATTATGCAGATCATCATCGTTATTAATTTATTGATTCAAAGTTGGGTAACTATGTATTTTCCGACGTAAATTTAATAAATAAAAAGGATCATTCATGTAATGAGTTCTTTTCTTTGTAATATATGACAACAGTCACCGCTGTTTGGGCTAATCCTGACCTTAAGCCTGCTCCGGACCAGGCTCTGGTTTAGCTCTGGTTTATTCCTGATTTAAATCTGGTTTAGTCCTGGTTTAGACCTGGTTTAATTTTGAGTTAGACCTGGCTTAGTCCTGGTTTAAACTGGATTTAATCCTGGTTTCGACCTGGTTTTAGTCTTGATTTAGACCTGCTTTAGGCCTGATTTAGTTCTGGTTTGGCCCCGATTTAAACCTGGTTAAGTTCTGGTTTAGACATGATTTAGCCCTGATTTAGTCCTGATTTAAACCTGGTTTCCCCCTGATTTAGTTCTAGTTTAGACTTGGTTTAGCCCTGATTTAGACATGGTTTAGTTCTGGTTTAGTCCTGGTTTAGCCCTGATTTAGACCTGGTTTATTCCTTATTTAGTTCTGATTTAGGCCTGGTTTAGCTCTGATTTAGTTGTTTTGTAGACCAGGTTTAGCCCTGATTTATACTTGGTCTAGACCTGGTTTGTTCCTTATTTAGACCTGATTTAGACATGATTTAATCCCGATTTAGTCCTGGTTTACTCTTTACCTAGACGGAAAAGCCTAAGGAACCTCACACATTTGTTTATTTATTCTTTTTTCCACCGTTGTTTTTTACTTCTCTCTGTTTTTCTGATGTAAATGAGATCCTTGCTGGACACTGGTCTCGCTCGCCAGATGAGGACAGCGTGCTAAAGTGATCATTTCATTAGAATAATTAACTCTACCCAGCGCATGCCCATCCTCATTAGGGGACTTCTGTTCGCAGAATGAACCGAGAACTTTTTTGTTTACGACAATTGGAGTAGTTCTCCTCAATTATAGCACAAAGCAATCATGTGTCACTTCGGGGAGATTTAGGGGCTGGAGTGATTTCTGAGTGCTGTCAGAGAAAACGTAAGCAAAGAAGAAGACGGAAAGAAATCGAGCTAGAAATATGTACCAGTGAGAAGTTACTGCTGCTGTAACTTCCATCAAAAGCTTTTCAACTGCAGCCCCAATTTTCTGCAAAGTGTGTGCCGCGCTGTTTCTCATCTAGGTTTTTTTTTCTCCCCCCAAGCTTCAATTTTTATCAACATAAAAACATGAAAACATAAAGTGGAGCTTCAAATGTACAGCGTGTTTCTCTTTGATTTATTTATTGAAAACCAAATGGGATTGTTCTAAAGCGAGTTAATCAAATCAAAGAGCTGTTTGAAGACCAGTGGTGTTCAGACTGTGGTCGGCTCCACAAGCTCAGGAGGCTTTGGCAGTTCTTCTTTTAGTTTAATTGGGTTTTGGCACTGTTTAGACCTGGTTTAGACCTGGTTTAGTCATAATTTAGAGTTTGTTTAGTCCTGATTTAGACCTGGTTTTAATCCTGATTTAGACATGGGCTAGTCTTGGTTTAATCTTAATTTAGGTCTGGTTTAGCTCTGATTTAGACCTGTTTAATCCTGGTTTAGGCCTGGTTTAGCCCTGATTTAAACATGGTTTAGTCTCGGTTTAGGTGTGATTTAGACCTGGTTAAGTTCTGGTTTAGACCTAGTTTAGCCATTATTTAGACCTAGTTTAATCCTGATTTAGGCCTGGTTTAGCCTTGGTTTAGACCTGGTTTAATCCTGATTTAGGCATGGCTTAACCCTGGTTTAGACCTGATTTAATTCTGATTTAGACATGGTTTAGTCCCGGTTTAGCCCTGATTGAGACCTGGCTTAGGTCTGATTTAGACCTGGTTAAGTACTGGTTTAGACCTAGTTTAGCCATGATTTAGACCTGGTTTATTCCCGATTTAGGTCTGGCTTAGCCCTGGTTTAGACCTGGTTTAATCATGATTTAGGCCTGGTTTAGCCCTGGTTTAATGCTGATTTAGACCTAGTTTAGCCATGATTTAGACCTATTTTAGTCCAACATGAGCTATGTGCACATTTCTCAATAAGGTACAGCACTACATTTGCAATGGATGAAACAGAAATTGTCAGCAAAAACCTAAATGTTATTGGCTCAGTTGTACAAAGGAAAGGAAACTGAGTGACAACATGTGTGCTGTCAGTGACGAGGTATAGAACATTAGCAAGTGAGGTACAGTTACACAAGCTCACTCTAGTGGTACTCTGGAGTCTTTTGTAGTTCTTGGTTTTGTTTAATCCTGATTTTGATCTGGTTTAGCCCTAGTTGAGACCTAGTTTAGACCTGGTTTAAACCTCATCTTTTGCCCTTAATTAATTATGCATTTTTTATTTTTTTATTTGCATTAATGTCTATTTTAATCCTGGCTTAAGCCCATTTTAGTTTGTAAAAAATAAACTAAATATTTTCTGAGGTGGTACTCGTGTGAAAAGTTTGAAAACCCCTGCTCTATACGTTATTGCTCTGAAGTGCATGTAATCCAACTGAGCAATCATACTCTTCTTTCATCTCCACCAGTTCCTTACTCCATCCTTCTGTCTGCTAGTCTTTTTGTTTTTTCCTCCTTAAAAACCAGCATATTTTCTCCTTTTAAGGAACTTGCCCGGGCCTCAAACTTCACTAGGAGGAAATATATCATCCTCATAAAGCAGCTAAGGAGGGCTGATGTTTTTGCAAGCCCGTGGCCAGACAGACCATTGAGCAATGCTGGAGTCAATTCTCCTGGGTGTAATTGTGATGGAATAGCAAATTAGGAGATAACTTTAGGGAACTAAAGAAGTTTAATTGACAGTGCTGCTCTTAAAAGTTTAACGCACAGAGTAAAAGTAACATTAGAAAGCCCAGTGGGAGTTCTCAGTCCAAATAAAACTTGCATCCATTAAAGCAGTACTATGTAGTATTTGGACCTAAAAATACTAAATTTTTGTGGCAGATCCACTCTTAACAGGATGAACTGTTCTTCCGCTGACCCCTGACCTCTCCTTGTTATCATCCACGATCACTATGTAACTCAGGGAGGGGGTAGGTCACTTTATGAGCTGCTAGGAAGACATTTCAAGATGGCAGAATCAAATGGTTGTTGTTTAGTCTATATATTTGTCTAAATTTGACTTAATAGAATCCAGACCTGATCTGTCAGTTTTACTAAAGTTATAAAAAAAAGTATTAAATTAGCATTTGCTGTGATTGATGGATTCAATCTGACATAACACTGACAAACTGTAACACATTTCTGTAACAACTTGTCAGCACAATATAAAAGTTAGGAAACATACAGTAGCCCATATTATACAGCCTTTATCTTATATGCTAATTATAAGTGCTAATTGTGGTCGATTGGTTGTCAGTTGCCAAAACCATCTTTATCATTTTTATTTTAGCTATATTTGGTGGCAAACTGTATATGAAGTGAAACTGCTAACACTAACGGCCAACCTTTTTTCCTCTAAGAGCTTCTTTTACTAAATTAAAATGGCAGAGAGCTACTCGTACTTAGTAACATTCATTCATTCATCTTTTACCATTTAATACCGTTAAGAGTTGCGGATATTGGAGCCTATCCCTGTAACTATGGGCCTTGGGCAAGGTACACACTGTAAGGCTGAACAATACTGCAAAAATATCTTATTGTGACAGATTTTGTGGTTGCGATTAGATTTGCCATATATTTCTGTAAATTTTAAGCTTGTGGTGGAGCATTGACTCCTGAGAGAAAACTGAAATATTCACTGCTGAACTAATACAAGGAATCACATGCCTTACAGAACATGTCTGTAGAGGTATAAACTACAGCTGTAGCATGATTTATACACATTAGGACCCTTGAGACTGGATATTTTGTTCTCTGCAGAAGACATTAAATCACATAAATAATTGCAGCCTTTGAGATTTGCTAATTGTGACAATTAAAATTGCTATTTCTATTCAATTTCGATTAATTATGCAGCCCTACAGGACAGTGGCCAGTTAGTCACAGAGCTACTTACTACTTATACTTTCAACTAAAACAAAATGTATTTACTTTCACGTTAACATTATTTGAATCTTTACAAAATGTTGGTGTCCACAACATTAGCTCTTCACAAAAATATTTCTTAGTCTTTTAGCTGCAGTCATGCTTGCTGCCAATCTGACAGATACACAAGTTGGATTTCCAAGTGATACATCAAATTTGACTAATCGAGCTTATGTAGGATTCTTTAAACCTTTGGGGAGCTACTTGGAAAGTGATTGAGAGCTACTGTTTGGAGGCACACTAATGCTAACAGAAATACAGTTATTATTTTTATCATTACTGTGGTTCATTACAGAAAACTTGGTCTACCTTTTCAATTGATGTGATTATCAAAATGAGTCTCCTGGGGTTTTCTGGAGAGAGCAGAAGTTACTCTGCGTCGCTTAAAGGGCTCTTTCAAAAAAGCTAATGAGGTTTGTCAGGGCGAAAATCGTCAGCTTCCTGTTTTGGAGCCGTCACTGCCGAAAGATGGATGGCTTTGAGTTTGTGAGCCGGTCGGTTTAAAAATAGGTGCAATGCCTTAATCGTCTCTTTTCAATTTTGGGGTGACGCTGCCTTCTCTACTCTCAAGGGCAGGGATGAGCGGGAAAGGTAGCGCTTTGGAGCATCCACCGTAGCTGTACTTGAGATTAACAGCACTGCAGATCTCTCGGCTTTAGCTGTCGGTTCAACAACAGCGCGGTCGGTTCTATCTTGTACCTAACCAGCGGCTATCTTTTCAAAGACATTAACATTTTAATTGATGAGTGACACTTTGCTTTCTGGGGCTAGCGATAAGGAAGCCATTGCTCTTTGGTCAGGAATTTATAGTAGTATGCGAGAGATATTAGTCATGGAAAGTTTCAGTGTTTGTCGATTGTCATACAGTTAGTAATGGCTAGATCTTTGTGCTGTCAGTGAGAGGGTAGAGAGCATTAGCAAATGGCTCTGAAATCAAGATATATAGAGCTAGTCTATATATAAAAGCATGGTGAAGATATGGGCTGCAAGATTTGTACATTTTTGGATCGAGCTGGGAATATTTTCACAAATGGCAGATGACGTGTTACATGTGTGCTGACAGTGAGTGGATAGTGAACATTAGCGAGTGGTTTGATATTCGGCTGCTACATGCATTTAGGGGACACCAGCTACAGACTAAAAGCTACATCACTGGAGGCTCTATGCGTGGTTAGTAAGGGATTAGCTGCATACAGGGGTTAGATTAAAAGAAACAGTACTGGTGCCATAAAAAAAAAAAAAAAAAAAAAAAAAAAACAGGGACCAGAAGAGGGCAGAAGAGTACAGAGTGTTACGGTCTTTTTAGCAGGAACATAGAAAAAGAGCTTTTTATTTCCTTAAACACTGTATGTTGCCATTTTACTACAACGTGAAATATAGCTGTGAGGAATCAGTGGAAACAGAGCTGTACACTCTTTTTTTGGATAAATGAATGCGAGCACACTGGATGTATAGGGCTTGTTGATTGGTCAGTGCTTCCTGGAGTGGGCGGGGGTTCGTAGGAAAGGCAGAGATTCATGCTACTGAGCATTTTGAAGGCTCAGAAAGGCCATGACAGAGAATAAAGGATTATTTACACATGCGTGAATGAAGCAAAAGACAACTCCAGGTATATTTTTGAAGAGGGAACAACATTATAACATGGTGGAAAGCTAAAAAAAAGTAGATTTTGCATAATTTAACATTGCCAAAACTAAGTTAAGTATAAGACACACATACAGCAACATGCAGAAATAGTATATCTGCTAATAGTAAACAACATGACAGCCAACATAAATGCGTAAACTGCACAAGGCAATTTTACCCTCGCTGTTTTTATCCCACTGCTGCTATGTCTCAGTGATATTTTTTTTAATTTGCATGCCCATATACTGTATACGAGTGAGAGTAGTTGGCATACCAGCGAGCACCACTACCTTACGTCAAACTCTAGTTGTATAAATAAAACAAGAAATCTATTTAAATCAAGAATATTTTGTATCCAGCTCTCTTGTTTGATATTTAAGCACACTATTTGGGATGCAGCCCACAGCTAATCCATGCGTACAAGGTTTTAAAAGGTGCTCTTGAAATTTTAAAGATGTTGGCTGGATTTTCTGCACCACTGTTCATAGTCACTTCTGTTCCTTTTTCAAACTTGGCAGCCATAATTTAGCTGTATTTCTGCCAAGATTTAATAATGTTTAAAAGTAGTAGCATGAGAAGTGTTAATTGACTTAGACACAATCTTTACTCTGGTTTATAAGTTACATTGGCTCTACCATCACATCAACATCGTTAAAATCTGTTGTTATTTCTTAGAATATGTAACAAAAAAATAGCATTCAGGACATTTTGGTCTGGTCTTGCAAGTTTAAATTAAGACTCTCTAAGCACTACTTATTTGTGAGTCATTGTTGTGATTGCATGGAAAAAACACTCTCCTTTTTTACCAAAAACAGGCTTGATTGAGGAAATTATAAAATCACAGATTACTTTCAACAAGTGCAAAATTGCTCTGACTTTGTCTTTTGTTATGACATAGGACTTTGTACAGTTTTAGACCTGTTTTGTGGCGTTGTTGGATATTTTTTTGTTGGTGTAGTCTGTGTTATGAATGAGATACATTTAGGGCAGTTAACATACACATTGTACAAAGGAAAGGTAATTTCCCTGCAAGATTTACTGCTAATGTGCTCCTCACACTGTCCCAGTTTCAGAGCAGGGAAATTGATTTATGCCCATATGCTTAGAAAAATCTGAATATTAATGTTGCTGCTTTAGATCTACTAAATTATTACATAGTTGTAATGTCTTGGCATGTTACCTTTCTTTGTAAAAGAAAGAAGCTACATAATAATAACATGTAAACAAACTATTTTGTAGCTTTTTAGCAAGTTCAAGGGAGTATTCAGTGAAAGAAATTGTAACATCATATCAAAGAAATAGGATGTTTTTCTCAAAATCAATATAATCCAGATTCGCTAATGCATTTCTTAGGGGTTAATACAATTCAATAATATAAGAAAATATGAATGGAGTGGTAATAATGAGGTTTAGTGATTTTTTTTTTTTTCAGTTAAATTGTGATAAAGAGCTTTAAAGAGAAGCAATGTCACTTTTTAGCATTTAACTGTTTAGGAGTCAATGTGACGTCTACTTGACTTGTTGCAAGGTGAAAAAAGCCCCCTGCACCTCACTCTTGCATATCCTGGGCAAAAGAACAGCCTTGAAAGAATGGGAGAACAAACACAGTTCTCCTGAAGTCTCAGGTCTTGCAAGAAAGCGTCACGTCCTGAAATGTAGGGGAAGAAAAAAAATGCCACCAAATCAACAAAGAAACATGCACATAGTACCGTATTTTCCGCACTATAAGGCGCACCTAAAAGCCTTTAATTTTCTCAAAAACCGACAGTGCGCCTTATAATCCGATGCGCCTTATATATGGATCATTGTTGGTTAATTATGGCTACCGTATTCAGGGGGCGTCGCCAAAGTGACAGCGGTAAAAACGATAAAGGGGAATTCCAGTCCCAGCTGTTCATGTGTGCCATAGGTGTGTTTATGGATCCTGCCGCAAAAGAACAAGGAGGCGCGGCCATCTAGTAGAAGAGTTGCGACATTGAGGGGACAGAAAACTGAGCGCTCGAACGCTGTTCATGTAGCGTTGAACTGTGACAAATGGAGTTGGAAATACATTGTTTTCAACGAGGGCAGCGCAAATAAGAGCTACCGGTACGTACGGTACCGTATTGTGAATGCACTAACTTGTTTTGGGAGTGAACGGAGTTGTAAGAACGCTGGTTTGTATTCTATTAATAAAGTTTGACTGACTGACTTATCTGACTGTTTTATTGACATTCCCTTTAGCGCAGCTCCATCTAGTGGATGCATAACGCAACCCCAGCCACTACAGTAGCTTCTATTTTATGCGGCTTATAATGTGGTGCGCCCTATATGTGAAAACAGTTTTAAAATAGGCCATTCATTGAAGATGCGCCTTATAGTGGAAAAATACGGTAATAATATTTTAACTAAACGTCTGAATAAGCCTGAACCTAAACCTGCTTCAGACAAAGCTAAACATCCACAAACATTTCAGTTTAGTCTGACTCATGATAAACCGGCTTCATGGAACAGAAAGGGAAAAAACAAGCCAGACTTTGACAAATAAGTGTTGCAATATGCTGATTTAAAGCAGTTATACCATTTAAGACTAAGTTTAGCTCGTGTTTTTTCATTCATGTGCATTTTTCAACTTGGCTATCTATTTTCTTTATTTTTATGAGAACCACTAGAACAGAGCATTCCTGTACGAGATCAGCCATAACATAATGACCTCAGCTGATGTGATGTGAACACTGATGAATTTGTTACTGTGCCATGTGGAATACAAAACCTTTGCGAGAACAATAAGATCCACTGTGTTAAAGCCAAGCATTTAGTGTCTTGTCCATCTGGTTTGAGAAACTCAGCCAAAGGGGTTTGGGGGTCAGGCTAATTCTTTTCTACACAAGCTTCTGTTGTGGTTTGGCAAAACATTTATTGTCTGTATTTAAACAAACATCAAAACTTTTTCTTTTCACTATTTTATGTTTGCTATTTTTTTCTGTAGCCTCAGGTCATTGTAAAGTTGGAGAGAGTGCCTTGCAGTGCCTTTGTTGTCCTGTAGCCCAGTGTTTCTCAACCAGGGGTACAAGGACCCCTAGGGGTACGTGAGCACATTGCAGGGCGTATGCGGAGTTATGTGATAATTTATAGTACTTTTATATATTTGGCTTTCAAAGACTAAAATAAACCTAAGTCAGGACAATAGCAAGGGATGTGACACTAAAGAAGGACAAAACAGGGACTAAACTGGGACTAAATCAGGTCTAAACCAGGACTAAACCAGGTCTGAAACCAGAACTCAACCAGGGAAAAAAATCAGGGCTTAAACCAGGAATAAACCAGGACTTAATCAGAACTAAACTAGGTCGAAACCAAGTCTAAACCAGGTCAAACCAAGACTAAGCTAAGACTAAACCAGGACTAAACCAGGACTAAAACCAGAACTAAACAAAGACTAAACCGGGACTAAGCTGGTTCTAAACCAGGACTGAACCAGATCTAAAACCAGGACTCAACAAGGTCTAAACCATTTCAAATGAGGACTAAAGTAAGATTAAGCTAAGACTAAACCAGGACTAAAGGCCTGGTTACATGGCAATGCAGCCCAGGAAAATGCAACAGACATGTTAGACTAAGCTGGGTGTAAACCAGGACTAAACCAGGTCTAAAACCAGAACTACGACCAGGAACAAACCAGGTCTAAACCAGGTCAAACCAGGACTAAACCATGCCTAAAACCAGGACTAAACTAAGACTAAATCAAGACTAAACCAGGACTACGCCAGGTCCAAACAGAACTAAATCACGTCCTGAGGGTACACAAAACCAAAAGGTTGGGAACCACTGCTGTAGCCTATTTGCCCTTTAAGCTCCTGGGCCCTAAGGTGATGAGCACCCACAGCGCTGCCGTTTTTTTTTTTGAAAAGGCCAGCGTGCTCAAAAGGCAGTGCACAATCTGTGGTGCTTCAGCTCTGCCTGTCAGACCTACTAGCGGGGCAATAAAGACTGTTCTCTTTTGTGAATTAGGCAATACTGTACAAGCATCACTTCACCACAGGAGGGGAGTCGAAGTCAGATTAACCCTGATCCATATTATTAACCTAATTCAATGCAGAAACCAGGTTAAAACCAGCTCTGGAGCTATACTCACACTCTGCTGATAAGATGTTTAAATGCAGAAGTGAGTCTTAGGTACAGTGGCTGGTCCAGCTCGCACATTTCTCCTTTTTTTTTTTTTTGAGAAGTGTTTGGATGAGGTGAGGCCTGGCGTGACGGACTCAAACTTGACTGGTTTTGGCTCATGTTCCGCTGGGGTGGACAGATGGACGCCCTTCACAAATCTGCCTTTAACCTCCATCTAGGCCACGTCAATGTCATTTAAAGTCATGCAGCCTCTAAAGGTACGCCTTGAGAATAAAACACCTTCATTAAACATTTATTGTATACCTTTCTTTTAGTTTGTTTTAAGCAATAACTGTTGCAAGCTAAAAAGGCAAAGGTCTGTGAGATAATTTGTACATTCAGTGGCAGAGGAAGTACTCAAAATGTGTTCTCAGGTAAAGTTACTGCAAAATATTGTTACTCAAGTAGAAGTAAACATAGGCAACAAACGTATTACTACTACTAATGTTACTAACACCACCACTACTGCTACTACTACTGCTGATAACTACTATTACTACTACTCTTACTACTAATACTTATTACTGCTACTACCACTACTGCCACTACTACTGTTGAAGCTACTATTGTGTTTGCTACTACTACTGCAACCAATACTACTACAGCTGCTGCTACTACCACACCACTACTAGTATAACTACTGTTACTACTACTACTTGTACAATTCTTGCTACTAACACTATTACTGCTGCTTCTACTACTATTGTTACTACTACTACCACAATTATTATTGCTACTAACACTGGAACCAATACTACTAGAGTTGTTACTACTACCACTATTGCTGCTATTACTACTGTTACTGCTACTTCCTGTTACTACTCCTTGTACTACTCCCGCTACTTCTACTATTACTGCTGCTGCTATTACTACTACTACTATTGTTATTGCTACTACCACTGCAACCAATACTACTACAGCTGCTACTACTACGACTCCTGCTACTAATACTATTACTGCTACTTACTATTAAGGTAAAAAAAAAAGGCTTTTACTCATTTAGTGACTTAAAAATTGTACTTAAATAAAAGTAACTTTCAGAAACTACTCAGAAAGTTAAAGTATCTCGTTATTTTCCGCCTCTGTGTAGAGCAAGTCTTCAGAGAGTTTCCTTTGTGCATAATAGCCTATTTTCTGACATTAGCTAGCCCTTGCTTAGCATACTTCACGCTTGCAATTAGCCAAATGGGACATGAAGCTGTGTTCATCCTCTCGATTAACTTGTAGCAGAAACACTAATTTCCCAAAAGGTCAAATTATTCCTTTGACATAGTGCCCTCTTTTATGTGATGTCTCTTGTTTTGTTTTTAAGCTTGTCCCATGTAGCCGCTTGTACTCATTAGGCATATTTGTAATGCACTAATAGGTCTACAGTTCAGGAGTTGACTTTAGATGTGCAACAATTTGAAACCATTAGCTGTGGCTTTTGCAGATAAGTGAGTTGTTCAACAGTTTGGTGCTGATATAAAAGTCTGCCCTAATATCTAGTGAATGAGACTGTGACTTCAACAATGCGTATAGTGCTGTGGTGTGTGCTTTTTTAATGTAACTTTCCTCATAATGATACCATGACATCTATCAGCTCATGTCTTGGTCTAAAAAGCTTTATGGATGTCCAGTCCAGAAAATAACATTACAATGCCTCAGGCATTTTTTATTTGTATTTATTTTTTTACCTCAGGCAAAAAACTAACAAACAAAAAGCAAAGTCACATAGCAGCCGCAACTTTGGCCAACCTTATTGATTTTCTTACTAGTATCAAGAATACTAGTGGGGTCTGTTGTATTGAAACTAGGTTGTGTTCACACATATTGGTCTGCAGGAATCGGTGCGCTTCGGGGCAAAAGTCCACGCCTGTGTCGATGATGTCTTTGGTCTGGTTCAAGTTCACACTGAGCTCTGTCAAATGAACTGAACTGACTGAGGGAGCGGTAACACCCCTCGCCTGTAGAGGGCAGCAAGTCAGTATTTACTGAGAGAAACTAGTGAAGAAGAAACCCTGCTCATCTATTGGTCTGAAGTCAGCCTCTTCAGCTCCATATTTCCCAATAATATCATACGGCTGCACTTTAATTAATCTTTAATGAAGTATAACGTTTAGATATCAGCTGAACACAGCTGTGGACTCTCTCTGTAATTAATATGAAATCTGTGTTGTTTTAGCAGTGTTTTTACATTTGTTTGCTTGTTTTTACACCCTTTCAGCCCACTCACTGTTGTTAGTCTGTAGTTTGGTCCGTGTTGCGTTTGGACTTCACCAGGACTAGACCAGGAGCGCACCAGGGCTCAAAGTGCACCGCACCAAGACCTCTGATTTTAGGAGGACCAGAGTTCATTTGTTTGGTGTACACCTGAGTCGGATTGCTCGTTCACACCTGCTCAAACAAACTGGACTTTGCCTGGAAGTGCACCAGAGTTCGACTGAAGCAAACCAAACACAGCAAGTGTGATCACACTCCTAGTCGCATATAGAGTCCATAAATGATAAATGGCTGAATAAAGATAAGATAAAGTACAGTGCTGTGCAAAAGTTGACAGGTTTTTAAGAAAGACTATAAACAAAGAAAGGTGTAAATTCTACAAAAATACACAAAATTTAAGCATAGACCTAAGCCAAGGTCCTATGATAAAGATAAAGATATACAGTGCCCGGACCTGGACTCACACTCCAAGATCTTCATAATCAAGAGTAAACGCTCTGTCCATTGAGCCACAAATTCCTTAAATCTTATAATGGTAAAGAAACAAATAAAAATTGTTCTTATTGCATGATGTTAGTATTCTTGGTTTGTATCTTAAAATGGTACAAAATCCCTTATAACTCTCTTGAATCTAAACAATGATCTAGTCCAAAATGAATTATTTTGCCTTTTGGTCCATTACTACTACTACACTTTTTTATCATTGTTGGTCTTTTCATACCTCACAGAATATTTTGCAGTGTATATTAAATCTTTTCTTAAGCTCCACCAGAACAGAACAGTGTTGTACTAAAGAGCTCCAGTAAGTCTTTACCAAAACATCAAATGTAGCAACAATGCAACATAAAAGTTCAAAGGAACTTCACAGACACTGTGATATCCAAGAAGCTGTTTTCATTAGTAGCAATTTTGAACAGTTGCACAACCTGTAGAAGATCTCAAAATAATGTGATTTCATGATACATGCAGTCTAATTTCTCATCTCCCTTTCTCATTATTACAGCTCCCCAGTGCCATTTGTCATTAGCTCAGTTTCCATCACCTTTATGCACATTTTCAAGTATCGCACCAGAAATGAGTAATGGAAATGCCAAATTTCAAAAATAAAAAACACAATTTGCAAAAAAAAAGTCACTTAAATTTTTTTCTTATTCTTCCAAAAATGGTTAAAGTGAATCAGGAAAGATGGAAACACATTTGTCGAATAAAGTCTAACATAGCAAATATAAAACCCATGTGCCTGCATTTAAATTACTGGATTTCTTCCATTTTTAGCGCTCACTTTAGTGATCACAATCTGTGATGCTAGTTGGCTAAATTTATAACTTCAGCAGTCCCCTCTTCCTTTTCTGTGCTTTCCTTGTTACTTTTTAGGTTACCAGCACTACCCTTATCCAGTCGAACACCTTGTTGGAAACGGGTCTAATTCTTTTACGGACTTTGAAAATATTTGCTTGACATTTTGGATGAAAACCCAGCTCTTGTTTCCATGTAGAAGACAAGTGAACAGAACTTGAATAGGATGTGGCTTTGTTAACATTTCTCTCTCTCTGTGTCTCTGTGTGTGTCTGCATAGGTCCAAGGATTTGATCAAGGATGCCATTTTGGATAACGACTTCATGAAGAACCTGGAGGTGTCTCAGATCCAGGAGATTGTGGACTGCATGTACCCGGTGGAGTACGCCAAAAACAGCCTCATCATCAAGGAGGGAGATGTGGGTTCTCTGGTCTACGTCCTAGAAGGTAAATAAGCTCAGATATAAAAAAGTAAGCTTAGTTTAGACAGCTTAATCTCTCTTAAAATGGTTGTGAAACCCCAGGTCTTTGAATGCATCCCAACGAGAATGAAAGTGAAATGAAAGGGCATTTGTGATTAGAGGACTGGGCAGGTGAGGCACTCCAAGGAGACACAATAACAGTTTGTGATGCTGCATGATTCACAGACGTCCCGTTGATTCCATTTGACAACGCAGTGGGCCCCGCTGAGCACTTTAGACTTTATTTATTTTTTCCTTTTAAGCTACATTGACTGTTTTCTTTTTTTAAATATATATATATATATATATATATATATATATATATATATATATATATATATATATATCCTTTGGAATTATTGTGAAAAATATTGAGCGTAATAGTGCAGAAATACCACTATATTACCTTCATCACTGATGGTGTTCAGAGAAAATAAATGATTTTAAAAAATGTCCTTATCGCACCAATAGATTTGACCCCTGTGAAAACGGCTTCATGTAATGCCTGTTAAATAAAAAGGATCGATATAGTAATATACTAGAGCTGAACTTTACAAGCGACAGTATAATTGTTTCCTGAACTTCTATGTTTTTCTATTGAGGTCACATACAAGCGTCAACTCAGAGTTGTTATGAAAAGGCTGTATAGGATTATGAAGCTTAGAGCAGATGATTCAATTGGAGGTGGAAAGTGACTACATGGTTCTCCTCTAGGGATGTCGCGATTATAAATGACACAATAGGATAATTCTAAGAATTTTAGAAGATAAGATTTCTTTCCCTTTCTTAGTACATATTTATAAGGTCCTTCAGACTAATCAATACAATTAATAAGCAATACAAAATCTCAAATACCGGGTCAAGCAGGTTGACAGTTGAAGAAAACGTAAACTCATTAAAAGTTTGGTTAAAACCATGAATTGAGCATTTAATAAAACATGCTCTGTGTTTCGTTTTGTGATGCCAATCGTGAAAATTCTACAATCGCAATATTTCATCTCACAATAACTGTGACTCTAAAATTTGACACCGTGCCTCCTCCAATCCAAGAAAAAAAGTAGTTTCCATTTGAGTAAACTTTGCTTTACCAGTGTGAAGATTTTATGTACTTCTTCCACCTATGAACCCAAACCAAACTCCTTCTTTACCTTTTGGCTATTCGTCCGTTGCCTCCATCTAACCGTATCCTCTGCATCCTCGTCTCTCAGACCAACTAAGTTTCTGTCCTCTTTCACCACATCCATAAATCTCCTGTTTACCTCTGGGCCTCCTACCTGGCAGCTCTAATCTCAGCATCCCTTTATTCACTATCCCTCCTCTGTATGTGTCCAAACCATCTCAGTCTGGCCACTGACTTTATCTCCAAAACATCTCCAAACACTGTCCCTCTGATGCACTCATTCCTTTTGATATCCATCCTTGTCTTGCCTAATCTGTTTAGAAAAACATATAATATGGTACTTTCTGGTCATCCGCTCACATGAACAGTGTGTCATTGTATTACAGTTATCATATCATGATTATTGACATTTGGAAACGGCAGTATAGCTCTAAATGGTTACTACTGCACACCAATTACAGGCTATTTCTGTGATTTGCTGAACTCACAAAGACGTCTGCTCATTGAGGATATTGCCGTTGTTGTGGTGCAGTGGTCACTCAGCCACAAACCCCAGAAATAAATCTGACTTACAGCGACAGACAACACATTCTCCCAGAGTATTTTTTGTCAAAGGTTGGACAATAAAAGGTGGCATTTAAAGGTTAATATTTCACGAGGAGGAGCGCTGCTATTGATTGTGGGCTCTACGTCTCTGGTGGGCCACCTTTTTGGATTACAGACTCGCCGTGGCATTTCAACTTCTATTGTTCTATACTCGGCCAAAGCGGTGGAAGAAAACTCTTTTACTTAAGTAAAAGTACTGTTACCTTAAAATACCTTAACATGCTAAATCGACTTTTTTTTTGAGCATGTTAAATACTAATGTAAAGGTGTCCAAAACAATTTCAAAAAGCTTGAAAATAGCATAATATGGTTCATTTAAGTAAAAGTAATCAAACTATGCATAAGTAAACAGCATTTCTACTACAGTTTTGACCACCATTGCTACTGCTGCTACTACTACTTATACTCCTGCTGCTACTATTACCAGTTTTACCTTTTCTACTTCTAGTACTAATGCTAGTATTATTATCACTTCTGTAAAATTACTGCCTACATTATTTTGCCACCAAGGTCAAAATACTTTTACTGATTTAGAGATTTTACTTCAAGTTTACCAAAATAATCTGATAACAAAATCACTAAATATCCTCTTTGTTGTGGTGAGGTATTGATTCCAGGTTCTTACATCTAAATTAAGCTGTTTTCCATCTCTGCTTGGCCAAAATGTCGAAGCTGCAAAGTGTGACCAAACAGGCAGAAATTATTTGCAGACTTTCAGAACTGAAGTGACCCTGACTTGTCTTTCATTCTGTAAAAAAAAAAAAAAAACATGGCGCGTACTTGGCTCATGTAGTATTTGTGATGAGGCGAAGTACTCCCAAGAGAGAGAAAAAGAGAGGCTGGCTCTGTTTGAATGCCAACACAAATGTTATGGCTGTGTTCTGTCTTCATTTAGTGACTCACGGGCTTTAACTGTAAACCCTCCCGTGGCCCAGATAAGAACTGTGACTTTAAAGGTAATTATATTAAGGGGATGAGTCAGTCAGATCGATCAGTTCACCAGCCGGGCTCTCTATCTACAGAGTTGGGTTAACTCTGGGGGGAATGGAAGAGTTTGTTTATCGCACACGCACTGTATCCATACTGCTGTGTAGTTATGGATCACTGAAGCAGATACATGTGCTCTGGAGACAACATGGGGAAATAACTGATAACTTAAATGTCAATATTCAGCACAGCAGTCCAATGAAGTATACACTCCACTATATAGACCCTTAGTATCTCTGTGAGTTCGTCCAATTATGTATGCTTTCCTTCTGGGCTTGCTGCTGCAAATCATCTGCCTCTTACTCCAAATTTACACCGAGTGCGTTGCGCGTGTGGTACGTATCCGACCAGAGCCAGCCAGGGAGACCGTGAGTTCATGGGAGAGTAGAGACTTCACATTGGAAGTCATGAGTTCACTGCATACAGAGAGCTACATATAAACAAAAGCCACATTTGCCTGTCTGATCACAATCTCCCATTCATTTGGATATTATTTCTGTGGCTTTTGTGTTTCTACCATGGATAGGCATGCTGCATATATACTGTAAATACTTTTTTACTCATGTTTAATAGTATTTGATCTCATTTGTGCCTCCCGTGTCTCTAGTTAAGACATAATGTTTACTTGGCAATGTGGTTAAGAGTCTGCACATTGTGTTAAATTTTGAAATATACTAGATCCTCTTCACTGGTCCCGGGACTTCCTGTTGGGCTTGATCTGGTCTGTTCAACTTCATGCAAAGGAGCTGCAGAATCCATCAGAAATATACTCCATACGTATTTTTGCTAGAGGTTTACTGTAAATTGGGCATTAAATATAGATTTGGCATAGGTTTTACGCCAGGTGCTCCTCCTGACACAACCATTACCATTTATCTGGGCTTGGGACTGGCACAAGAAGTACACTGGTTTGTGATCCTTGGCTTAGATCATCCAATTATATTATTTTGTCCATTTTCTCTCTATTGGTGGGCATTTTCAATTAGTAACGCCAAAGTAAAACATCCCTATACAATCATTATGTTTTGTACCTCCAGACTCCAAAACTGCCTTTATAATTCTTGTATAAAAATGTTTTTCCATGAATTATTTCTCTAATTGGGCCAATATTACAATGCAACAAAAGGAAAATACTTTGTCAATACACTGCAGAAGAGGCTCTTAACCTTGCAAAAGATCAGAACTACTACAAGTCTCCTACTGAATGAAAATCCTGAACAACACTAACACATGAGTTAGAGTTTAGACTAGGGCCGGGAATCGATAAAAAAAAATTAACTAATTAATGGCAAATTTGAAAAAAAATAATCACGATTAATAACTACCGGTTATTAATCACAATTAATCATATTATGAATTCACGTACAAACACAAAATTGTAAATTTAGAACATTTATTTTGAATTAAACTTCACATACTTTACTGTAAACTTGTGCAATGCAAACAAAACTTGCCTGTAACTCAGACAATGTTTGCCTAAATGAGGTACAACCAACAAATACACAAAACTAAAAAAGCATGTATAATCGCTTTTAGAACTTTAACAAAAATAAGTTTAATTCTTCAATTAATAACAATTGTTGTGGTTCACAACAGTGTAAATACTATGAACTGTGTTACTCCAGTGGTAATTGAACTCATCCTTGCATAGACTGCACATAACTTTTGTTTTGTCTATATTGCTGTCTGGTGACGATTTGAAGCAGAATTGTCCATTTAGCAATGTGTCTTTTTGGTCACTCATGTTGCTTTAGCTCGTTCACTTGTTGCATTAGGCTTGTTCCAGATGAACTGGTTGATCCATGTCAAAACTGTAACTTTAGTCTGTATTTTTTTTTAAAAAGAAGCGGGGGAGGAAGGAGAGGAGGGCAGTGAAGTGCCGTGCGTTACGTTTCTGAGCAGCACTAAACTCAGATCCAATCACCTGTCCATTCACCGCTGACAGGTGTGCGTTTTCCCATCATGCACTGAGCCGTGCAGCCTCCGCAGTTGCTCCTGATGAACTGCGGTGGCTCAGGCACTGGTCTCGTTTGGATCTCATGGTGACCGTCGCACTTGTGGCATCAGAGCAAGTCGGGAACGAGTCGGACACAAATCTAACCTGAGCACTGCGCACAGACCGACACTGATCCAAACTGTGCAGGTCTGGCTCATCTCGAACGCGCCTGATGGATGGAAACGGAAATGTGTCTTCTTCTACGCTCGTGCGGTGCATTTCTGCCCCGCTGGAAGACCCGTGGCGTATTGCTGCCTCTGTCAGTGTCGTTGTAATATTTTTGTTGTGATCAAATTAATCGATGCGTCAATTGAAATTAACACGATTAAATCAATAAATTAACTCACTGCGTTAACGCGATAATTTTCCCAGCCCTAGTTTAGACACAACACAACAACAGGATATGTCAAAAAGTACTCCCCCAATATCTGCTGACAAAGCTTTGGAAATTAATGGAAAACGTTCGACAATCATGTGACCCATATACTGGCAGATGGCACCAACCAGCACAAATTATTCTGCTGTTTTAATGTGGTTTGATTCCTGCTCTGACTCGCTACACAATGTTGTTGTCTCCTTGAGCCAGACACTTTGCCGACTTTGCTTACTCCAGTCACAGTATGTGGCTAGTTGTGACAGAAAGAGCATCTGGCATAAAAACTTACTGTGTAATTGATTCACTGTGGCGACCCTGTTAGTGAGCAGCCAAAATATACAAAAATTAAATTAAATTAAAGGGGCTATAAGAGTCTAAACCAATCTTAGTTACCTTACCACATTATGTGACTCAAAGAAAATGTTTTTTATAAGTACTCTACTGGTGTCTTAAAGAAAGGTGAAAAAAAAAACAGGTGAAAAAAAACACAGTAGAGGGCAGCAGAGTGCAAACTGTTGCAGTCTGGTGAACATAAAATAAAGAATAAAAGGAACTTGACTTCTTTAAACTTTTTGTCTGATGCCATTTTACTACAAAATGGAAAATAGAGGAGTCAGTGTAAGCAAAGCTGTACACTGTTTTTTTTTTATAAATAAATGAGCGCAGACTGGATGTAGAGGGCTTGTTGATTGATCAGCTCTTCCTGGAGTGAGTGGAGGTTCATGGGAGAGGCAGAGGTTTGTGCAGCCGAGCTTTTTGAGGGCTCAGATCAGCCGTGCCAGAAAATAGAGGATTACTCAAACAGGCGTGAAAGAAGCAAAACACAACTCCAGGAATGTTTTTGATGAAGGGACAATGTTATAACATGGTAGAAAGCACAGAAAAGTCAAATTTTAGCAGAATCAAAAACAGGTCAGAAGTCTGAAGTTCAAACCATGAGACTTTCATTGACATTTTTAGAGTGAAGACACAAGGTTCTCATGTGCATAAATAAGCCACCAGCCTCCAGACTCCGTTGTTATTGTTATTCCTCTGGTCCCTTCAAATGTATTGATCACTTTAGTCATTGTGGTGCTTTGGCCTTTTTTTGTCTCAAAGAAAAACAAAGAAGTTATAATTCATTTGACTCTGCACACAATTTTAACTAAATAAAGACTAACACATCTTCAGTTCACACAAACAAAAAGAAAAAGCGCTCTTATATGACGGCTGTAAAGTGCAGATATGTAAAAGGGAGTCTACTGTCTCACTGGCAAATGCAAATGAAATGCAAAACTGTGATCAGTTCCAGCAGAGTGAACTGGGTTGAACATATTTGGCTGCAGACAAAAAAATTGCAACGGATAAAGTGTTATAAATGTTACGAAAACCAGAGAGTGACACCATGAATTAGATGACGGATGCTAACACTGTCATGTCTCATTACCAATCTGACACACTGCGATAAAACTGAATATTGAAGGAACTATGGGGATGCGCTGATGGTAGGGCAGCGCTCACTAGCTCAGTAGGTAAGAATAGATTTTAATCACTGTTTGAAATGAGACTTTGAGCGGAGGATTGCTAGCTGAGGTGAGCCGTCACGCTAGGTCACAAATGAGAAAAAATGTGTCCTGATGAATAGCTTCCTGTTGAATGGGGCAGAAGCAACAGAGAGACAGACATAAAAAGTGAGAATAATTGTCAAGGGCCTTTTGTCATTTGTGCAATTACATTTGACAGCAGCCACGTTCCATCTATGTAAAAAATGTTCATAATTATTTCCTATTATAGATCCTTAGGGTGCAGTTAATATATTTATCTTCAGTTACTGCCTCGCTTTTCTTATGTCCCATGGCGATAGATAATCTTGAACTCATTTTGCATAAAAACCAAATGTTTCAAGCGTGGCCCGAGGGGTTGGAGACCTGAATAGTGCCAAGGTCTGTGCACAGTTACGGGAGTTCCTAATGCGGACTGACAGGAAGCGGGACCGTGCCAGGCCGTGTCACACCCACAGCTGCGCCGGCTCACTGTTCAACATGATTTTCCTATCAAATGAGCTGTTCCGCTGCTCAGAGTCGTTTCTTAGCGGGGTAATAAGGCAGAGAGGTGACGGTGTCTCTCTCTCTCTCTCCTGCCTAACAGAGACAGGATACAAGGATGCCACTACAAAAATGATTGGTTGGGTTGTTCATAATTGTTCTCAGGTGCATGGAGGTTATGTTGTTAGATGAACTATAAAGTCATGGTTGTACTCAGTGGTATGATAATGATATGGCTGGTGTAGCGTTGTAAGAGCAGAGGTAGGCAGAGTAGGCAAACACTGTACATAAGTATAGAGTATTGTTACTTCAAAATAATGTTACTTGAGTAAAATGTATCTGAATAATTACTCAAGCAAAAGTAAAAAACATACTGAGTAAAAGTCTGATTTATGTTTATGTTTATAATCAGCCAGACAAGACATACAAAATAATTCATTCATTCATCTTAATCCGCTTATTCCCATTAGGGGTCGCAGGTGACAGGACCCAGTAACCTTGGGCCTTAGGTGGGATAAACCCTGGACAGAAAACCATTCACTCTCACATTCATTCAAAATAATAATATTAGTAATAAAATCTGGTATTTCAAAATAATAAACATAAAAAAAAAAAATAATTACATCATTATAAAATAAAAAAAGTCAACAAGAAACACAAATTTCCAAATCTTCTCACTTGTTCATAAAATAAAGCCTTTGTAACCAGTAACAGGTAACATATAGATGTGAGTAGAGTTGCCAAAAACGGTACTAAGAGTATTGTTACTTTTGAAGAGAAAACTCCCGCACACTGTCGAACTTGCAAAGGTGAGATTTATTTACAGGTGAGGTACCTCACCTGCAAGTTCGACAGTGTGCAGGAGTTTTCTCTTCTTTATATTGATGTGTGTTACACGCGCCCTCTCCGACGCACCTGTCTCAAGATAGAGATCTGCGAAGCACTTCCTTGTTAAGTATTGTTACTTTTAAAATAATATAACTCAAGTAAAAGTAAACAGTATGTTTACTTTTACAGTTTACAAAGTACAGTAAGTACATTTTTTGGAGTAACACAAGAGGCTTTAGGTACGGCAGTGTAACATATAACAGACATAGAATAATAGTAGAAGCATACATTCACGGAGCTGCCCTATTTTCACTCCTACTTTTTAGACTCACTGTTTCATGTCAAGTTCAAAGATATTTTTTTGGCATTTTTTTAGGCTTTATTTATCAAACAGTAGTAGAAATTGGGGCTTGAACCCACAACACCAATGCAGGCTGTAGTAGTCCAGTATATGCACCACAGCTCTACCACTGAGCCATGCCGCAGTTTAAAGTTTGTCCAGACACTTGTATTTGGTTATTAAAGTATGAGCCATAGAATTAACCTGACCAGATGAACCACCTGGCAGATGATTGGTGACAATTAAAAGGTTGCTTTGTTGTCAAACCTAAAACAAGCCTTTAAGTGCCACTACTGCCAAAGAATTGGTCCAAACTACATCAGACCAGAGGCAACCGCAGTGCCATGAGCAGTAAGATGTGTGTTTATGAACCAAATCAACTAATAAATGCTTTGTTTTTCAAAGTGCAACATTTAGCATCCTTTCAATTCTAAAACCTGCCTCAGGGTTTAGGTATCATTCAATCAACAGCTCTTTTAAAACTACTGCACTCAGAGTCAGTGTGCATAGTACGTCCTGTGTATGTGATGTGCTGTACCTCTTTAGACAATAGAAACTCCTCTGAAAGATGATCCGATCTGACCTCTGCACATCACTCCAATCAAACGCTGCCTTAAACTCTCTACTTCATCTCCAGCCTTCAGTGCTTAACGAAACCCTTCTCTCTGTTTGTTTTTCCAATCCACCTCTCAACTTGGCAAATACCACAGGGCTTGGTCCTCCTTCATGCTAGACTGCCATTTCCCAGAATTTCCAAGCCCTTCTATTTAAACAACCCACACTAGTTAGCTTTTGTTACAGATGCGCCAGATAATTGGAGATTAGACACAACAGTAGCCGCTCGAACAGAAAGGCTCTTGGCACCTTTTCCCTGCCATGATGAGGTTGGCCTGCCCTAGACGCTTTAATGAATTAACGTGGTGTATTTTGCTTACATCTGCTGAGCTGGGCCCTTTTTTTACAAACAAAACAAAACAAAAAAAAAAACCCAAAACCCAAAAACCTGATGATTACGACGGAGACAAAAGGTAAAGTTTCCATGGCGATGGGATGAGATTTCTGATTGGCCGTGGCACCGGTGAACAGCCGCGCAGGTGGCTCATAATCATGATAACCATTGTAATCACGTTATGTTACGACAGAGTGTTTCCCCCAAACAGAAGAACTGCAACAACACCCCCACTGTCATTAGTCTCCATTATAAAGATGCCTTCATATGCATAAGTAGGGGAAGTATGCATGCTCCCTAGATACTTTAGAAGTGTGGTTAATTTCAAAACTATGCCTGAACACTGTAATTTCCTCACTCCCTGGTACTTCTAATTGTATTATTGCTAAAATATGAAGCTTTGGTTGTTAGACTTTTTGGCTGCATCCAAACCCAAAAAATGTACAATACAATAGAGTAATTTCTTTTGGCCACTTCCAGATGCCCCTTCTAATCTCTCCTATTTGAGTTTGGGATGGCACAGTGATGTCTTTACAGCTGGAGTTTTGACCTTGAGCATGGGTTGACTCACTTCATCACCAGTGAGATGGCCTTGTATAGTATTGTGCTATATTCTATAGTCGAATACAGTATATAGGGCAGCTATTTCCGCTTAAGATGCTTTTACAGGTACGTGCAGAAAAAGGTTTGCTACACTTGCTGATAAAGGGCTTCTGGTATGGCTGTAGCTCAATCAGTAGAGACATTCACCCACCAACCTGAAAACTGGCGGTTCATTTCCCGCCACTGACAGTGTGATTGTGGTTGTGGTTGGAGAGTTTAAAACGCTTTGAGTATGTAGAAAGGTGCTATATAAATCCAATGCATTATTATTATGAACAAGACTTAGGTGAAACTCTGTATGAGGATTTATAGTTAAATAATCATTACATGTTTTGTTTTACACTTAAAGAAAGAGAAGATAACAAGTTAAAATTAGCAATACCTTATTTTTATTTTTACTAGTTATTACAATACAACACATCTCTAACCATTCTTATTTAAATCATGTTCTACTCACAAAGCATTATTATTAGTCTTTCATAATGCATTGTGGGAGACTTTGTGTGCACTACTTTTCAGTCACTGGACATTTGGACACCACAACAAAACTGTGTAGTCACTTTACAATGACAAGAGGGTGATTTCAACACATTCTGTACTGAGTTAACAAAAAAAAAAAAAAAGAAAAAAGAATACTCTACATACTGTATACCCAAGTAAAATACTGTCCCTTGTTAAATCATTTGCTGTTGCAAATTGTGGCAGCTTGTAGGAGATTTGTTGTCGGGATAAACACTGGTAGCGAACTGGACGAGCAGTTAACTTTGGCTGAACTTCTAAACAGATTTGGGCTGAGTTATGCCTGTTGATTCTGGCCTAATACATCTGTAGCTGGAAATGCTTTATAAACTACAATAAAGGCGAACAGTTACTGACGTCTACAGCTCTGGCAGCACACGCATGTACTGTACACTGCAGCACAAGGGACGACTTGAAAGTGAACTAAGTCAATATTTACTCCGCAGAGCTGATCCGGGCACATTTGCTGTCTTTGGATGCATCGTGAGCTCAGGGGTGGTCTTTTCGTAAATAGCTGCTGTGTAAATAGGATTTTAAAGCTACTAGATGACTTTGATACGTGACAGCTTGATCGCCCGCTGAGTGGGGCTTTCAGACCAGCTGCTGATTAGATTTAACATTTTTTTAGCATGAAAAATATCACGGTTATAAAGGCATTTAGGTTTGTAACAAGATCATGTCAGACTTTTGCTATTGTACATTTCAGAATTGATAATTTGGTGCTGTTTTTAGCTGAATGAACATGTTATGGCAATCAAAAAGGTATACTGCACCTATTTTAGTAACCCACTGATTGTGGTACAGTCAGCAAGTGAACCAACTGACACGTTGCACATTGTTGATTTGGTGACAGAACTCTCACAAAGGCACAAATGAAAGTCGACAAAGAAGCAAGTTTCTTGTCACCTGGTTTTTGTGCTAAAGAGTCAAAAAGTCTTCTTTCCGTTTGCTTTTCCTTTATTCTCTGCCTGTCTGAGCGTGGGTGCACTGGTTTGTGACCTGTGGCTGGACTAAAAAGAGTCAAAGTCATGAGGTCATGAAAGAATCATTGCTAAATGCATTTTTATTAAGCTCAGCGATAGCAACAGGTATTTTCCTGTTTTAGATCTATCACAGAACCATTAATGTGCTATAAAAAGTTGAATGTTTGATGTTTCGGCAGGAAGTGCACTGTGGCTGAAAGGTTGGAATAGAAATCATGAGTTTGATCCTGGGTCTGGCTGCCAACAATCTTACTCAGTAGTATGCATGTCCTCCCACCGTCCAAACACATACATTTGTAGATGAATTGTTGCAACTAATATAGCCCCTAGTGAAGGAACTTTCAAGTAAATATAGCCTAAATTATCTGCCAGTTTGTGTCGGTCCTGTGACTGACAGGCCATTTCCTGGGTGTATCCCATGGACCTTGGGCTTTTTGCCTTGAAATGACCAATGAGAAAGCAGTGCACAGGAAGGTGGAGAGAGCTGGGCGAATGCAGGGAGAAAGACAGACCCAAGTCAAACAAATCAGGTCCCTCAAGGCACCCCGCTTTTTAATGTTTAGAAAGCCAGTAATAAATCAGAAAAACACAACTCTTCTAGCGTTAATTTCAGTGGTATATAACTTTACCACTCAATAGAAATATGCCGTCAGATGTTCCTTGCAGCAGTGGCTAAGGCAGCACTCTGCATTAAAACACACACAAATGCAACCTCTATATTAGAAAAGGGGTAAAAGTGCTTAAGAATCCCCTCTGACCCGTTCTGAGAAACAAAGTGAGCGCTCACAGGGGAAAGCCGAGCCTGGAGACCGCAAGCATTTGTGATATTGTTTGTGAATAATACATTGCTCTGTATTTGTTATCTTTTAGGCACATCTAGCTCTTTCTGTATATTTTATTAGTTTGTCTAAGCCCAGCGGGGGGCCAGGCGGCAGTGAGGAGTGGCTGGTGGTAGTACAATAAGCCGGAGAGTGTCACATTAAAACCACGCTGCTCTAAAGACACCAACAGTTCCCTGCCATTTTAGTTGAAGCGCAGATCCACTGTAAAGCATTTTATTCAGTTCAGGGTGTTATGGGACTCACGATAAAACCAGGATTCACGCTTTTCTCAAAACAAATTGGTCCCGGTCCCAATTATTTTGTTTTGTAAGATAAGGCTGACAGATTTCTCTAGGAATTGAGTTATCAGAAGCGCTATTTTGACATTTTGGAAGTAGGGTTGGATGAATATTTAAGCTTTAATACAGTAATTCTCAAAAAATATCACACAAAATACCACCTGAGAAAATAGTTGGCTTTCAAAGTACCAGGTCCAAACCAATAAAGCAGGACTAAACCAGCACATAACCAGGACTAATCTTGTACTAAATGTCCAAACCTTTTTTCATGTAGGGCACATACTGAAAAATATAAGAGGACACACTGAATTATTACCATTAGTGCTTTGGTTTAGGTTTTACTCTGGATGCCCTTCTGGAACCAGGTTTGGGATTGGCACAGGCACAATGGTATGGCTGATTTTATAAAAAAAAAATTCTTGGCATCACTTTTGACAACACAAAGACTCATATAAAGCAGTCATATGAAGCTTTTAACAGTGCAGCAAAAAGCACAGTGGAAATTTGGGCCAATTGCAAAGAAAAAATGGTCCATGGGCCGCATTTGTTCCCCTGGCTATAGTTTGGACACCCCTGATCTCGGGCTTAATCAGGTATAAACTACCCAAGACTAAGCAGTAGTACACACTTAGAATTCAATTCCCAAGCAGAGCAGAACTAAAACAAGGAAAAAAACTGGCCCTAAAGTAAATTTAAATTAAGTTAGAACAAGGCTTGAACAAAGAATCTTAAGTAAAAGCTCTATCCATTAAGCCACAAAGACCTTATATCTTACATTGGTAATAAATCCACTGAAACTAATTATTTGTTTCTTTACTGCCCCCTTGTGGTTGGAGTTTGCATCTGTGGTCCCTATCTCGCATGTGGTGATATAGATCCATACTTCTGACACTCAATACCTTACTTTTTGACTTTTCTTGCTAACAGATCAGCAGTGCAGAAAACTTCTTGGCCGAGGGAACTGTCTTAAACAAATATGAAAGCACACTGCCCTTTTTCTGTATTTTACCTTTTTGTTTTGACTGTATAGCTCTCAACCAATCACAGATCACTACAAAATTAAAACAGAGCAAAATTGTATGACCACAACCATTTACATCACCATAAATTTCAGAACTGCGGTTACTGCTTTAGTAGGACACGCCATGAAAGGTCACCAAATAAAACAGATCCTATTTTTAGCCTTACATTTTTAAGTCTTACCTTGACAAAAAATGCAGATGTTGTAGTTGCTTTTGTAGAATAGTACTGTTAAGCACAGCAGTGTCCTTCTACCCATGTTGCATTTCTCCATCAACAAGTGACGTGAGGATACCCCTTCCACCCAGCAACCAAGGTACTTTAAATAAAATAGAAAAAAGAGATAAAAGATAAAAGAAAAGTTTAATCATGAAAAGATGAATCACAGAGATGCTTTGATTTTAAGTTGTTTTTGGGCTTGGTTGGTAGAAATAAAAATATTTTCCATTTTGCAACTGTTATCACACTGCTGAAAGTTCAGGTTCTGCAGCCCTCTTAGAAATTGTAAAGTCATTCCTGTATAAATAATTCTTGTGATTGTGATCAAATCTATTTGCAAAGTCTTTTTTTTTTTTTTACCAGCCAACTAATAACTTCTCTTTTATTTCTAGATTTAGGAAAGTTTTTTTCATTAAATAACTGAAGGCACTCAGAGATGCCTCATCCCTAGTGTGAAGATATAGTGCCCTATCCCAGTGTTTCCCAGGGACCCCTGGGGGTACGCAGGCACTTTGCAGGGCGTACTTGGATTTATTTCATAATTTATCACCACAATGATAAGAAATTATTTGCAATCTTTTCATATTGGACTATTGAATCTTATGAAAGACAGGTCCAAGTGTCTCACTGCTAAAGAATATGAGTTGAATATTATTCTGTATTAGGTACACATGAGAATTATTCAAATGTTTTTCTTTTTTTTTTTGTAGTAAATTTAATGTGTTGAAAATTACTATATATTTTCATTATTTAAAGTTAATTCTGAACATAAAATATATAGTAAAATAAGTTACTGCAGCAGGAATTTATATTGTTACTGTATTTTTAAGTCAAATTTGAGTTTAAACAAACATAATGCAAAAAAAAAAAAAAAAAAGAATATGGGGTACTCATGGTATGACAAAAAAACCAACCATATAAATGCTCTATCCATTGAGCCATGAAAGCCTTATATCTCACAGTGATAAAAAAAAATAAATACAACTAAACAATTGTTTTTCTAACCCCTTGTGGCTGGAATTAATATTTTTGGCCCTTTCTTGCAAAAAATCTTTGATCCAGATGGTGTAATGATAATGAATTCCATGAATTTCCATCAAAATCTAATGTTTGGAGTTACCTTGACTGACTAATTAACCAACAAAAAACTCAACCCACACTGAAATATCACCCAGGCTTCTTCTTAAATGTGAACATAAAAGACACAAACATGCGGTGACAACAAATTTCCCTTCGGGGACAATAAAGTCTACCTTACCTTACCTTACCTTACCTTACCAACAATATGCTGTTTAGAAGCCGGTGCAGCTTTAAAACTGATTTTCTAATATGAACCCTGTAATTGATGATTTAGTCGCTCATTGTTTGACACTTAAGAGAGGTTTGATGGACGTATCTGTGTGTGAGCAGCGAACAACACTCTGCTTCTAATCAAGTATAAAAAACAGCAGGGAACAGGAAGCACCTCTGTTAGTCATATTTTCTTTCCACTGATAATCCCCTGTAGATTATAGTGGCACCTTATCACCGCCGTCACCTGTAGCTCCCGGGCCGACTTATTAAAACACACTCCACCAGGAAGCTCTGCTCTTTTCTAATTTGTCGATACGAGTCGGACCATCTCGGCGGTTTAACCTACATCAAGCAGAACACAGAGACTACAGACTTGATTTGTTTGTTACGGTTTAACCTACAGCTATTGTGTCTCGGTCTCGTCGTTCAAATACAGACTGTCAAATGAAAGTGTCACTGGCTAGTTTGGTGCCAAAATGATAATTGGAACAGATAGGGCTGACTATTTTTAGCGGCTTATTAATCCGAGTTCTGAGCAATCTGTGACGCTGGAAGGCATTTTAACTACAACACGACTTTGATGCACTTTTCTGCTTCTGATATCGGCTATGTCCGCACTAATGTGTTTTCCTGCTCTAAAACATATTATGCAGCATTTTAAAAGAACATCAGTACTTCAGTGATATTCATGTAACACCCCAGATGCTGCTTTGTGTAAATCTGAGTGAAGAAAATACCTCAGTAAAGTGTAGGCACTTACTACTGCTCTACACGATTTTATTCTTAGACTACAAAGAGCACAAGTATTTTAGTGTGGCAGTAAGTATACCTCAAGGTTCTTACTACACTGGGTGCCAGCTTTTTCCTCACTTTTTCAATACATTTAAAGGGGCTATTTATATGCTTTTACTTATCTTTTTAAACCAATCTTGGTCGCCTTTAGAACAGCACTGCACATTTTCCAACCTTTAAAAAAAGAAAACGTTTTTAAAATCTACTCTACTGGTGTCATAAAGAAACAGATAAAGAGACCAGCAGAAAGTGGTGTTTTGAAGAAGAAACAGAAAAAGAGCTTTTTACTTCCTTAAACTTTTTGAATGATCCTATTTTAACTACAAAATGAAAAATAGCTGTGAGGAATCAGTGGAAACATTTTTTGGGTGAATGAATGAGAGCAGTCTGGATGTAGAGGCTTTGTTGATTGGTCAGTGCTTCCTGGAGTGGGCAGGGGTTCGTGGGAGAGACGGGGTTTCATGGAACCAAGTGTTCTGAAACCTCAGAAACAGGCTTGAATGAAACAAAACACAACTACAGGTATGTTTTTGATGAGGGAACATTATAATATGGTAGAAAAGTTGATTTTGCACAATATAGCCCATTTAATAGCAGCCTAACTATGTTTTAAAAGTCGTTTCAAAGCTGCTCTTCAGATATATCAGTCCTGTGTGTGTATGCACCAGTTTTTAATTAATTGAAATGGTTGCCCGTTGCAAAGATAAAGTCCAAACTTAAGGTATGGTGTCAAGTTTTTTTTTACTTTTGGAGATGCACAAACAGCCATACATCTATTCTCATATACGTGTACATGGTATCACAGGGAGGACACGCAGACTCCACACAGAGAGATTGCAAGATTCATCCAAGCCCAGGATCAAACCCACACTCTCCTTGCTGAGAGGCAGGAGCGCTAAACAAAGAGGCGTCCACAGTAACATTCACTCAAGGGCAGCCAGGGTCAGTTTTCCCCTCAAGGAGAGCTCTTTTAAAACATCCCCTCCTGCTGAGTTTGACTGTGTTTGAACAGTGGTCGGAAAGAAAACTAACTTTTGAAAGTATCAGCACACTCCTTTATACATCGCTGGAATGTGCTCTCTTATGTGTTTACAATACTGCATTCCCATAGTTTTGGCCATAGACAAATGTACTCAGACCTAGTTCAGCGTGGCACTTTACCAGCAGTGGAAGTAACTGGATATTTTACTCAAGTAATTTTATTAATCTGTACAATTATCTGTACAACTGGAGCAGGAGTTTGGTCCGCATTGCCGGCAGTAAGTCAGACCTGTTCCCAGTGCATGTTGGAATCCGGCAGGTGCTGCCCTTTGTCACCAGTTCTGTTCATTATTTTTATGGACAGAAGAAGGAGCTGAGCTGAAAGGCGAAGCTCTTGATTTACCGGTCGATCTGCGTTGCTACTCTGACCTATGGTCATGAGCTTTGGGTCATGACCGAAAGGACAAGATTAGGGATACAAGCAGTTGAAAAGAGTTTTCTCCGCAGGGTGGTTGGGCGCTCCCTTAGAGATAGGGTGAGGAGCTTGGTCACTCAGGAGGAGCTCGGAGTAGAGCCGCTGCTCCTTCACATCGAGAGGGGCCAGCTGAGATGGCTTGGGCATCTGTTCCGGATGCCTCCTGGACGCCTCCCTGGGGAGGTGTTCGGGCATGTCCGACTGGAAGGAGGCCCCGGGGAAGACCTAGGACACGCTGGAGGGACTATGTCTCTCAGCTGGCCTGGGAACACCTTGGGGTTCCTCCAGGCGAGCTGGAGGAAGTGTCTGGAGAGAGCGAAGTCTGGGCGTCCCTGATTAGACTGCTGCCCCCGCAACCCAGCCTGGATAAAGCGGAAGAGGATGGATGGATGGATAATTTTATTAAATAGACCTACATGGGGCAGCAGTAGCTCAGTCGGTAGAGACGTTCAGTCACTAACCCATAGGTTGGCGGTCTGATCCCCACTACTGGATTTGCATACTGCCATTGTGTCCTTGGGCATGGTACTTCAGCCATCTTACCTGTATGAAAAAATGTTGGTGTAATTTTATGTTTGGTGGCATTATTATTATTTTTGGAAGACTATGTTCTGAATATATTTCTAAAACACTGAGTAAGACTTTGTGCCAAATATCTTACTTTTATTCTATAATACTGGTATCTGTAGCAGTCCAAATCTATTTTATTTATATAGCACATTTCACAAACAAGACAGTTTCCAAAGTGCTGCACATATAACAATAATAAATAAATGACTCTATTTAGCTCCACTAGTCCCCATTAAAATAATAAGAACCAGTAAAACCAAGTAAGAGAAATACAATAAATTACCAATAAATAAGTATAAAAACAATGAGGTAAAAAAACAAACAAAAACAATATAAAAGCCACACTATAACAGACACGGGACCACACAATTCATGCCGAGTTAAAAGCTAGAGAATAAAAGTGGGTCTTAAGACGAGACATAAAACATTCAACGAGATTTAAAACATTCAACTTCTAATACAAGTGGTAGTAATGGAAGCAGTCGAAGAAAGCAACAGTGGTAGCAGCAGCAGCGGTGGTAGTAGTATTTAGAGTAGTAGTGTTCTTAGCAGTAAGTGCTTTCTATATAAGGAAAGTTTACACTCAATTATTGTACCTGTGCCAGCTTACAAATAAATTGCATTACTGTCGGTACTATAGAAACATAGCTTTTGTTTGTGATATAGATTTTATTCTTGTACTTAGAGCGTTTGTATTGATGAAGGCAGACACATCACTAAACCCATACAACAGCAGTAAGTATCTATGCGATCGATCCCCCGGGGTGCCCGAATCAGACCGAGTGTCTCTGTAATAATAATAGATGTGTCTCGGAGCGGGTGGATCTGCCCCTCTAAGACTGCTCACTGTCCAATGAAGCACGGGAACGCAGCGAGACGGGCCGCTCTCTCATCTACAGCACAGCCACAAGATCAAATCAATACAGCCACCTGAGTGTGACTCTGTGTCCGACCACTCGAGGAACATGATACAGAAAGAAAATTAAAGTACTATCACTACAGCCGCCAGACATGCTGCTTTGACACTTTCAGTATAAGCATTAACAAGACCACATGACATTCATATGTTATCACTATATATACTACCATTGAACAAGTGAAAAATCTATGTACACTGATCACGCATAACATTATGACCACCTGCCTGTTATTGGTGGTCATAATTTTACATCTTCTTCCGGAAACACCCCACAAGAGCTGTAATTTTGGAGATTCCCTTAAGGTAGACTTTATTGTCCCGAAAGGACAAATTTGTTCTCTGCATTTGACCTGTTCTTCAGTGCCGCTGGGGCAACCTGTCAGGAGCAAAGGGCGACCGCATGCAGCACCCAGGAGCCTTCTCCAGATCTTGATCCAGGTCAGGGGTCCCTAGCTGGAGGATTAGCCTATTGTGCATGTTTTAGGTCGATGGGGGAAACCAGGATACCCAGCAGACAAAAACTTTTCCAGACAGAGATTCCCCACATGGCCACTGTGTCAACATATGGCTTCACTGCTTGACAGTTTTTTGTGCTTCTAACACATCTTTGAGGACAAAATGTTCAAGTGCTGCTTAATATATCCTACCCACAAACAGGTGCCACGATGAAAGGATAATCTGTTTTGTGTCAATAGTCATAATGTTATGCCTGATTGGTGAATAAAGTGATGGAGTATTGTTAGGAGACATTATTGCGTCTCAATAAATTAGATTATCATGGAGTGTCCATTTATTTTTAGTAGTTCAAGTTGAAGCGAAACGAAGACATTATATACATTCAGTGCACAGAGTGAACTATTTCAAGTATTTATCTATTTTAAGCTTTTGTGACGGATACCTCTCCTGATGCAACCTTCTTCATATATCAAGTGCTTGGGACTGACACAAAGTATACACTGGTTTGTGACTGGTGTGGTCAGATTATCTCATATAATTAAAAGATACCGTAATATTACATAATCATTATAAGGATCACAATTAAATAAATGCTTGAAAAAAAAATTACTCTGTGTGGACTCAATCAATATCATTCAGTTTTTTAATTCAACCATTAAAATATTTTTCTACAATATTCAGTTTTTTAAGATGCACTTGTATGCACCATCATTGAACACACAAGTGAAAAAAAGTCTATAAAAAGTATTTAAGAGCACCATTTGCACTCTACGACATTACTAATGCATCTCATGGGCTGATATGAGGCGTTACTGGTAATGGATGGGCTATGTGTCATTTTCCACTCCAATCGCAGGCTCTTTGATGAGTTTTTTCAGTATCTCTTACATCAAGGTTGTCCATCTCAATATTTTCACAAATGAAGCAAGTCTTATTGTTCGACGTCACTGAACATCAGCTAAAACAGAATAAAATAGCAGAAAATTGTAGCTCAAAATAAAAGTATCTATATGGGAAGAATACTAAACCACATGCTATTGAAAAACAGCGTATGATGTGTTTTATCTTTACTGCCAACTGAACACTGGCTGTGCCTAAAGCTCAATATTGACCTGCCCACTATCCATTTTCTCTATTGACTTTTTGAAAATTCCATGTATTAAGAGTTTAAAGACGTGACAGAGGAGCGAAACCTTGCTAAACAATAATATTTTTTATACACGCTGCAAAATTCCTTTATGCAATTTATCTAACAACATCAAGCAGATTTTGATCAGTTGTAGACTATTGCTGGGACATAGACCAGTCAGTGTCACATCATGGTTTTGTGACATTACACGTTCTGTTTTTGGCTTAGAGTGATGGTATCAGATCTGAAAACGTGTGGCAGTAAAAGTACCCATTATGCTCACTTATTTCTGGGGGATATTTGTGACACGTCTCATTTCATCTGCAACAGTGCAGTGTGAAGTGGTCCCCTCTTCATCCTGGGTACTACATGAAGCTCCAGGCTTCTGACATTTTCAGGAGGAACAGAACTCTCCTCACTTTTCTTGCCCTGTTAGTAGTTTACATTTGTTACATTGTAAATGTAAATGCACAAAAATCGATTTTGAGTATTTGTATCAGTTTTGAGTAAATTCTGCTTTGACAAGTCTTCTGGATGAGAGACAAAACCTCTTCAACTCCTTCTAAAAAGCACATCCTAATGACTGCTTTTTAAATCTTGTTGAAGGTTCATTATGATTCTACTTTTGATAAAAATCCCATTAGGCAACCCTCGTCTAGTCGATTTTTAGCTCTTTTAGCTCTTAGTCTTTTTAGTAACTTAAGAAATTTCTAAATGAGTAAACAATTTTTTGTCCATGGTGGAGAGAGTGGGTAGCGTGCTTGCCTTGCAATCAGAGCGTTTGAGTCATACCCATCCATTCATCCATCCATCCATTTTCTTTTGCTTATCCGGCGAGTCATACCCTAGTATGGTAGTATAGGTTTTGCAAAGAATACTTTCAAATGTAAGTATTTAAGTAAAATGTAATGGTCCTCCTAACATTACATTCAACTCTTTAACTTTTTCTTAAAGGTGCTATGAGCAATATATAACTTTATCGATTGTCCAATCAGAAAAGCGGAAAGACTGGCAACCCACAGACCACTGTTTTGATTTAGACTGCAGTACCGCTTTCACACCAGTATAAGTGCATGCTGCTTACAGTACCTTTAAGTAAGAATTCGATTTAGTACTTTTACTTTTAATTGAGTGATATTATTTAGCATTAACAGTATGTTAATTAGGTACAGACTTTGAGTACTTCTTTCACCTCTGGGAGTCAAAACATGCATGTTCTAAGTTTGTATTGTACACTGCTCAGCCCATCATCCAGTGCTCAGTACAGCCACCTAGATTATCTTCTGACATGCATGAACTTAAAACCTGTGAACATTCTCCTAACTTCCCATACATGAAGAGAGGTCAGAAGATAGGTCAGAAGAAAGGACAGAAGATAATACAAAAAAGATAGTACAGAAGATAGTACAGAAGATAGGACAGAAGTTAGGTCAGAAGATAGGGCAGAAGAAAGGAAAAAGGATAGGTCAGAACATAGGACAGAAGATAGCCAGGATAAAAACGCCTTTAGGTGTCAGAGGTGAGATGAATGGAGACAGCCGTAACACAAGTAAGACATCTCAATGTTAATGACATCTCAGGTATGTCACAGTAGCAGTAAATGCACAAAAACAAGAAACGCAGAAACATTTGCGTTAATTTATGCAAATAAGCCATGGGCTAATTCAGATTTCACACATTGCCTTTTTCGCATAATTTATTACCCCTGTGTGAAGACCTTGTGGGGATACAGAATATGTCAGCAGCCAGGTAGAAAGCTACTCTGCAGAACATTAGGAGATTTTGTTTCATATTCTTGCTCTCTGTGTCACTGGTGAAGCGTAAAAGGGGCACACACTCCAATTACTCTAACATTAAGAAACACCACAGAGTTATAAACATTGTTATTAATGTTTAATTCCTGGGTAACACTTTAGAATATGTCACATTATAAAGTATTAATTAAGTATTAGTTAAAGATTAGTAACCAATTTTTTTTTTTTTTTTTACAAAGCATTACTCAACATTAATAAACACCATTGAGATATACATTTTTTATTAATGTTTAATTTCCTATTGATAAGCGCATGTAAAATAATGCAAAAAAATATAAACATCAGTGTCAATGCAGCAGGTACGAACTATTCATTCATTAAATTATTGTTAATCACATATTTATAAATGCCTTATAGACCCTTTTAGGGTTCGTAAACAGAACGTCTGTGTTCCAAAGATGGTACCTGAAGTTAAAAAGATGATAAAACATTTGCGTTAGCTAAAGGATATAGCATATAAGCTAAAGGCATATGTGCAGTTTACATTTCTTAATTTTAATGATAGGCTGGAAAAGAGTTACAGAAATATGGCAGACCACAGTAGTTTATCATTGTATTCTCAGATTTATTCCATCACTCAGCACTAATCCAACTTTAATAAGTTAACAACTAAAGCTGACAACCAGAGCTGGATGATATTAACTCACAGTAGATCTTAACAATTTCATAAACAACTACCATTCATTCCTGCTGTCTAAAAACATCTTCATATATACTTTTATTCCATCTTAATTATTATTTTTTTTGCATATATTAATTGTACCAAAGCATAGTTGTATTTTCTATTCAGTATTAAAATTTGTTATGTCATTAATATTGTCAGTATTGCATAATCATAATGATTACTGTCCACGCATTAGCGAGGCCAGCCTGGGTCTGCGCTCGTCTCCAGAAATGTAACTGAACCAATCCACCGTACTCTATTGTTGCCTGGCAACTTAACTACATGCAGCCCTCAGATTGTTGCTGCTGTTGCTGTCAGAGTAGCATCCTGGGAAATTGCAAAGTAAAACGGGGAGCCTCTCTGAATTTTAGTGTGAGAAGCCCATGGGGATCCACTGTAGCCTAAATAGACGCAAGAGCTAAAAATTGACTGGTCTAGGGTTTCCTAATGGGATGTTTTATCAGAAGTAGAAGCTTAATGAACTTTTAACGGAAAGTAAGAGGAATGCTTGGAACTGAGATGTAAGAAAATCAACAGTGAGTGCACTCCAGTTATTACAATGAATGAGTCAGTCCCTAGTTCCCGCTATTGGTCGCCCATGATAACAATAATGAGGCTCTCAGTGGACCTTTATTAAAGTGTCATCTCAGGAAAAGTGTGAAGGCCTGTAATTGGAATGACATTTAAATACGCTATGTACATCCTCTCATAGACTCACACACACAGAGGGGGAAGGGTCAGGTGTCGGCCATGTTGCCATCCACTCACTTCCTAGAACTTTTTTTTTTTTTAGAATACAAGTGCAGATCAATTTTCCTGCACTGCTGCCTCCTCAAATGTCACCAAGATCACATACTTGATTCCATTGTAGCTGCGCAGTTGTGGATACAGTCGACAATAAGTGTAGGATTGTAATTCTCCACATGACTGACGGCTGTGTTGATGTCATTTTCAGGTGCGGGAAATCGAATGTTGTACAAAAATGCTTGTAGTATTTTGCGATTTGTTCATTTAAAGGTTACGTTGCACTGATAAAAGTAGATGATGCTAAACTTCTGTGCCATTATTATTTTAGGAGCCTGTACTAGCTAGCTTGTGGTTAGATTTTGATAAGATTTTCGGGAAAAGGTATGTTCCTTTAAAGCTGTACATTCATATGGCCTAAAAATAAGTAGTGTGAAGTCAGAAATGGCAATCTGCTCTTTTGCCTTCACACGTTGCAAAAAATGGCCAAAAATCAGCCTCTAACGGAGCCTTCATATCAGTGTCACATGATTTTTACTCCCCTCTGATTACCATGGTGAAAACCCTTTTTGGCTCCATTGATAGCGGTTTTCATCCTTTATCCAAACTCAGAAAGGCAGAACTCAGTGATCAAAGTTATTTTCTGTGTAGGAATAGCGCTGAGCTCAGGTGAAAGAGGGTCTTGCTCGTTTTTATTTGATGAAATCTGTTTAATCATGTAATAACTGTTTAATCACATAATATCATATTGAGAAAGGGATCATCTTTGCAGAATGAGACCTTTTTGTGTGACCTAGGCTTGAATGGATGGTAGGAAGTGGACAAGCTTGGCAATTTAGGCATAATATGTAACAATTTGAAAACTCCACAGCTAAACTTAGTGCAATAAGTTTAATCAAGCTCTAAATTTAATGATGTTATGTATGTCTCCACACTATGGATGCATGGTGGCAGAGTGGTTGGCACTCCTGCCTCTCGGGGCTCACTGAGAAAGCATATGGAGAACAGTAGGTGTGAGAAAATAAGTGATAGAATTGAAAACTCAGTCAGTAGGGAAACTTTAGGCACATTATACTTCTGCCATTTTTTCTGTCCATCATAAAGAGGCTATATTATTTAAAATTGACATTTCTGAGCTTTCTACCATGTTATAATGTTGCTCCTTCATCAAAAACATACCTGAAGTTGTATTTTGCTTCATTTACGCATGCTTAAGTAATCCTGTATTCTTTGGCACGGCCTCTTCCATTCAGTCCAAGAAGCTCTGGAAGTAGTTGGAATTTGATTTTGTTATGTCATTATTATTATCAGTGTTGCATAAGTGGTTGGCACCCCTGCCTCTCTGCAGGGAGATAGTGGGTTTGATCCTCGGCCCAGCTGAGAACAATCTCTCTGAGAGCAGTCTGCCGGTCGACCCTGTGTTACTGTGTGTTCTCTCGTGTACTCTGGCTTCCTCCCACCGCCCAAAAGCATGCACATGTCAGGCAAATTCTGCATCTATCTGGCCATTGTCCAAACTTCTGAAAGTCTTCATCTTGGAATGAGTTTTCTTCAACCTAATGCACTATTTGCCTGTATACAGAAGCCCAAAGCGCACAGCAATATCAACATTTACAAATCCTTGCCTAGGTGCGGACAGGCCACAGGACCTTTTAACTGTAAAAGCACTCTTCAGTCCACTCCAGACCTCTACTGCTTTTTTTCCCCTGTACGTTTAGAAGTGAATGGGAAGATTGGTCCATTACTTTGCCTCCATCCCGTGTGCTCTCCCTCTTACGGCTCTGCAAACACAGCTTATCCGCTCCAAGCAGACTCAACCTCCAGTCTATGTACTGCTCCACAACATAAACATTCACATACTTTACTGTATACTGCACAAACAAAGTGGGGAAAAGACACGGCACGGTCGAGACAGAATTCAATCGGGGAATATTTGCATAATATTTCTCCTCCTCCACTCCTCATATGTCTGTCACACACACATATATCATCTTGGTTCCAGCTGAGGGACTCTCCAAAGCGGGGTTAGCCACAAAGGGGATAAAAGCGCAAGGATCATCGGCGAACGACTCATTAATTCAGTCGCGGCGGAGTGAATATAGGGGATCAATTCTTATTCCAGGGTCGACTGCAAAAAAACAAAGCGCTTACCTTGCTAATCACTGACACTTAGAGCCAGAATAAAAGCCACAGAGATGGAGGGACAGATAGGAGGGGACTGACAAAGGAGGTAGACTAGAATGCACAGAAAAAAATAAGTGATGAGCAATCGTAGCAGGCTAGTGACAAGAGACAGATTGGGGTCAAAGTTGCCGGGATGCAAGGAGGAGCGGTGCAACAGGCAGCCGCCATATTTGTGTGCGTGAATGTGAGATGCAGGTTAGGAATCAAACAGGAAGTGACAAAGTGGAGGGGAAGGACGCAGTGAGAGCGAAATGGGAAAAGACACATGCCATTGAATAGGTGCTGGAGGCAGATGGTGGGTATAGGTGAGTTTATTAGTCACACAACAACAAAAGCTGGGTTAGATAAGTAAAAAACATGTAATGTTAGAGTGTTTCTGTTCCTTTGATTGTGTGTCTGTCTGGGAATTACATATGCCAAATACAACAGCAGGAACCACTCAGGCATAACATTATGGTAGGTTGTAGTGGCTACTGGTGTGGGGAGTATTATTATGTATTATATTTATTTATTTATTTATTTTATTTATCTTTAACTAAGTTTGTTTAACTTAGATTGCATTTAATCTTGTGCAAATAGAAGATGGGGTGAACTACAAAATCAATTTTGATATGACAGAAAAATTAACAAAATATTTTTATTCTCTTTTTGAGCTTTTAAAGCCGTGAGAAGGTGATTTGTGCTGTTTCATATGAACTGCAGTGTAAAAGCCCAGCTGCTTGGAAACGCTCTGAGTTGGCTTCTCAAGACTACCCATAGCATTGTAAACTCAAATTTTACAGATATATAGCTGGGTTGTACCAGTGGCCTGAAATATATTTTTTATAATAAGCTATGTGCTAATGCTAATTTTGCCTGCTAACATAAACCAGCCTACCAACATAATGAGGCACACTGTGATTTGTGGACAAGCGGGTTAAATTGAAATGGGCTCTAATAGATACTGACCACTGCAGACTGGAAACACCCCACAAAAACCTGCAGTTTTTGGAGATGCGTTGACCCATTCGTCTAACAATCACAATTTGGCCCTTATCGCTCAAATCCTAACACTTGACCATTTCTCCTGCTTCTAACACATGAACTTTGAGGAGAAAATGTTCACTTGAAGATATAATCTTTGTTGTTCACTTCACCAGTGAGCCAAAAACTCATTTTCTGGTGCTTCTAAGCCTGGATAACCACACAGGGTCAGGAAGGGCATTCAGCGTACAACTTGTGCCGAATTGCCCATGTGAATGATTTGCTGTAGCGACCCCTGAAAGAAAGGGAGCAGCCGAAAAGAACATTATTACTCCCATAAAACAGTGCGGTTCAGCCTGACTACCAATGTCCAACTTATGCTTTGCTACAGCTTGTATGATGAGGAAAGAATATAAATGAAATATAAAAAAAATAAAAAATCTAACTCCAAATGAGCCTTGTTGGTGGTAGGATTTGGAGACAGGCATTTGCCATCAGCTTGCCAGAGTGAATCAGTGGTGGCCTTGGCTGCTTCTGATTGAAAATGCTAACCTCTCTTTGTCCAACTTAGGGCACAAGACAAAGTAAGAATGAATCGGAAAATCTGACTAAAGCCATTTCCTCATGTACACAGATAAAACAGATGTTTGGGGTTTTTTTGTTTGTTTTTTTAAATATATAGGCTCATTCAATCTATAATATGCCTGCTGGTACTCCAAGCTGTTCAAATCTGTTCTCAAGTACTGTTACTATTTGCCAAGTAGAAGTAAAAGTAATCAAAAAGAGTTATTTGAGTCAAAATAACATATTGATTGTTGCTACTTCCACTACCATTACTACTGCTATTACTACTACAAGCAATGATGCCAAAAATGCTTTAACTTATTTAGACATTTAGACAAGTCTACTACAAAATTTTATTCTCAAAAATAAAAGTATATTTTGGAAAAAATTGTTAGAAATGTAATCAGAAAGTAAATATTCTCTGGTCTTAGTTACTTTCCCCTCAGCAATAAACTTGACTTGATCTTAGTACTTTTTAAACACTACACTTAGTACACACAACTACTGTACACGAAGACCAGATGAGTTCACGAGCCACTTTCAGTATGCAGACACTTCTGTGCAAGGACAGTACTGCCTTGAGGCTTTCTTCTTTGAAACTCACATTTTTACTAAGGCTTTGGAGCTCTTATAACTAAGTATTAGCATCAGAACAAAATAGTTTGACTACGGCACTTCAAGGCAAATGTAAATGTAAGAGGACAGTCAAACAATGAAAGGATTCAAGTCACAAAAATGTGAAGTCAAACGTCTATGGACTCTGTCTTCTTTAAGTACAAGATATTTTAGTATTGGCATTGATAAGTTAATGGCGTCATTTTCAATTTGTTCTAATCATTTTCATAACAAAAGCTCTGACGCATTTTTCTGTTTGTTCTGGCATAAAAATTAATCTCCGATTCCTTTTTGCAGATTATTTTTCTTTCTCTGTCAAAACTGTTTTCTGAAGCACATTTAGAGCCATTTGCAAAATAGTGTTTTGACTCATTGGACAGTTAAAATACCTCGCAAATATCAAATATTAAACAAAATGTCACACCAAAAACAAACAGTTTTACAGTAGTTGGAGGTGTCAGAGCTGAGTTGTTCTTTGCAGATGACAAAAACAGACAGAAAAATTTATCTGGAGAATTGAGCAAAATATTTAACTTATGTACTGTATAATAACAATGGATATGGCTCTTGAGTGACTGGTCTATGGAGCCAGCCTGAATGCATGTATGAATGGGAGAAAAGGCATCCCGCCATACTGAGACACATCTAGTGGTGGCCTGGCTCACAAAGAGTCAGATCTCTGTGGAGATGTGAATGGGAATGCTTCCTGGCTGCTATCGCAAGACCTCCTACATGAATGAAATTGTGATTTGAAGCCAAACCATTTTTCTTTGGAGCAGAACAGTGCTGCACATCGATCAGGCATAACATTATAACCACTGACAACTGAAGTGAATAACAAAACTCTTCTTCTTTAACTCTTCATTGCTGCACCTGTTAGTGGGTGGGATGTACTGTATTAGGAAGCAAGTGAACAGATAACTCTGTATAATTTATGTTAATGCTCTGCCATGTCATCGCAATGCACTATCTTTATCTGTGTGTATAGTGCACATTTACTTGTTAAATATACTTCTATTTTATTTTTTTGTAGATTTTTACAGATGCAAATCTTGTTGCCTATATTTTTAATCTATTCTGTTATATTTTATTCTTATTTTTTGATTAAACAACCCTATACTTAGTTTCTTTTTATGTGCAATATGGGGACAGCTCATGTTAGATGTTTGAGATGGTTCAGACATGCACAGTGGAGGGATAGTGAATATATGGGAGGAAAAAAGTTAGAGCTGTCAGACAGAAAGTCTTGAGTAAATTCAAAGTAGAGATTTATGGATGTAGTGAAACAGAACATGAAGTTTGTTTGGTGTGAGAAGAGAGGATGCAGAAGATTTGGTTGGATGGAGGCAGATGATTCGCTGTGTTGACTGCTCAATGGAACAGCCAAAAGAAGAAAAATCTGCATTTTAGTCAAAAGTAAGAACTAATGTGGAGTTGCTGGGATGAATATAAATACCATGGGGATTGATGTAGAGCCATTTAACAGAAAAACAAAGTCTGGAGGAGGGCTATAAGTTTTGAAAAATGCAATGCAAAGCGCCAGAAATAACATTATTTTCATTCGTCTTTGTCATAATTATAATCTTTTTCACTAAATCTACTGTCTCACCTTCCATATATCCATATACAGTAGAAAATAAACATGCGCATGTACCACCATCCCCCTTGTAAATGTATTTCTCTTGAAGATTTCTAAGTGTCTGAAAGGCCCAGTGTCATCAATCACAGTCGGTGCACTCCATGTTTTCAGAGCCCTCCCCTGGTTCTTTTAAAGTTCCCTTCATAATTATAGACTTCTCCTTCTTCTCTTTGATCTCTCTCCTTTCTCTTCCGCCCAGATTGGAGCTACTGGGCTGTATGCATGTGTGGAAAGACAGGGCTTGGTGTGGGTTGTGCTGGCATCTGTATGTCACTACGATGGGGGTCGGGAGCACTCCGTCGCTGGATATTTATCACCAAATATTCCATAATTCATGTAGTGAGATGGTTGTATTTCATTGACAGCGGAGCGTGTAAATATGTCTGGTTTAGTGTCTTCTTCCTCGCGTCTAAAGCCATGCCGGCAGCTTGTAAAAAAAGAAAAAACGGAAATGAGGAGCGTGTGATTGGTGCCGCTTTTTAGACGCCATGTTAATTTGTATTCGGATGTGGAAGGCGCCCTAATTAGCCTGGACCTGCATAAAGAAGCGCTACAGTATGTGCACATGCCATGGACGCTAAGTGCTAATTATGACGCTACGATTTGGTCCGTGAATGCAAAATGATTATTTTGACTGCCCCCCATCTGCTCAGGCAATCAATCAGTTTGGGCACAATAATAACTGTTTGGTGATTGTGAGTGGCACGAGGGGAAAGCCAAAAGGAATTTTAATGTCATAATAGAAACGGAGACCAGACAGGATGCACAAGGGAACTGGATGTCTCACCTCATACGCCCTCATCCTCTGCAGGGATAGGAGTTCATTTCAGGTCAACACGCCGGAAAGGCTACAAGGTAGGCAGGCAGCATTACGGTACGCTCTTGGATAATTTTTCTCGTCTTAAAGGCTGGCTGATGTAAAGGGGGTGAAACCAGCTGCCCCCCGGTGTCGCAGTGCCAGCACATTGCTTAGTGTCATTACGTCTAACCAAGGGCTCACTAAGAAAAAGAAAAAAAAAAAGGGGTGAAATTTCCCTGCAGGCCAAGCCGGGAATCCCCATGAGGAATAGAGAGATGAGGTGCTCTGTGCTCAAACACTGCTCTGTATCTATACGACCTGCTCTCACACTCACATACGGCAGACCCTTCATCCTGTGTCAGAGCTCCACTCTTTCTCTCGTGCTCTCTCTGATTTAAGCTCTGCCGACAGAATGCTTATGACGAGGCACTCTTCTGACAAACAGAACTGTCAATCACACAAAATACAAAATTCTTTTTCTACGTTTACTGACATATTGAGGTAGATAAGTTGCACCAGTGTCTCTGTTGTGCATCCCGAGGGACATCAAAGTCACCTGAATTACTGACATTTTAGCTTGATTCATCAATCGTCATTAATTGTCACTCCTGAACTTTTTAGCTAGTATATGCCGAGTAGTGGAAGTAACACGGAGTAGCAACACAACAACATTTACCTTCAGAACATGATAAGATGGTGTAGTTGGTTTTGATCAAATGCTATATTTAATGTCATGTCATATTTTTACTACTTGTGACATTACTACAGTCTGAAAATTGTTTTGCTTGGAAAAATAAAGAATGCCTCTTAGTGTTTACATTATATCTGAGCAGAAAAATAAGTTGTACCAGAAGACATGGGTAAAATCTTAAAAAATGACAGCAAGCAAGATACTAATTACTATCAAAAGCTAGCTTGCCCAGCCATTTTAATTCCTTTTTTTTTTTTTTTATTCTTTCATGTATCTACGCTTTGTGGGTTGGGTGAGTTGGATTCCTGGGTGCAACAACCTAGATTAAACTGCAACTGATGCAAGTGGTCAGACATAAAACCAACACCTAAGCACCCTCTAAAGTCTCCTTTATTTCACATACACGGTTATGATTGCTCTGGTTAAATAGCTGCAAGGGTAGAGATCGCATACCTACTTCACACATGAAAATTCGTGTTCTTTTTCTGATCTGTTCAAAGAGTTAGTCTGGCCCTCCTTGAACTGAGCTTGATGTTGGCTGTGGGCAGAACAAATGGACTGCAAAATAAACTACTAAGTATCTAAGCTGATGGATAGACATTTAACCAATCAGAGAAGAGCTGAGACAGTACCAACATAAACTGCCTTTGGGGTGACACAGTTAAAAGAATTATATAACCCAATGGGAAAACAAAAGTATCATACCTATAAAGCTCACCATATTTTTGATAAACAGGTATGATCGAGCTTGGAAAAGGAAAGAAAGTAGTTCTGATTGAACTTGGTGTAAGACGGCCTGAATGGGAGAGGTACCAGACCGACATCAGAGGATCCAAATAGTCTCATCATTGGTTGGAGTATTTTTATAAAGACATCATCTCACAGGAATAGTGGCGTTTTCTTTCTTATCCTATCCCCGTAAACATCATTTCTCTTCAGGCACTAGAGTCGACACTGCAGTGTGTTGCTTCTCACACAGATCTTATTCTCTCTCATTCCTAACAGTACTCCATGATAAACAGCATTATAAAGATCTTTCCCGCTCTAACCCCCTCTGTTTGTTTCAGCTTGCATTCTTACATTTCTGTCTCTTAGGAATGTTTCTTTCTTCTCTGTAAAAAAAAGAAAAAAACTCAGGAAGAAGCTGATTTCTAACAGTACTTAAGGCTGTTCTTGTACAAGTGGGATGATTTAAGTACTAGATTAGTTTATAGTGGTCCATCATAGCTGCTTTTAAGGAGCAAACAATGACTGCCTCTTTAATTTTACTTTTGGATGTCCATTATTATCTGCGGATTTAAATATGCAGTACTGTGAAAAAGATTTAGTGGGATTTGAAAAATGCTGTCAACTAACATTGCTTAAATAAATACTGATATTTTTTGTTATGCAAATTTCAGTGAAAGGCCAGTGATGGGTGATGGTGTGGATTTAGCTCATTGTTTAGTGTTTTGAGGGATTTTGTACCATTTTGAAATACAGATCAAATATACTTACTTTGACTGACTAAAAGAGCAAATGATCTGTTTTAGTGGATTGTTTTAGCCTGGCCAGCCAGCCCGCTTTTTTTTTTTTTTTTTTTTTTTTTGAAAGCAGGAGAGTTTGGTTCCTCAGCCATAGGGAGCCATTTCCTCTCCACTCAGTAGATTAGAACCTGAGCTATCACAGGTGGTGTCAGCTTATAGGAGCAAATTTTGTAACATCTTTCACCTGATTAACAGCATTTACTGCTTTCCTTTGTCTGTTGATTCTGAAATCTACGTTGTACTAAATTTACCACAAGTCTGTACAACTGGCTTTTGCTGTTGTCCCCATTCAGAATGAAGTTGCTAATAATACAGTCTATATTGGTGTTTTATGGCAAAACCAGCGATAATTCCTCAAAAGCACCATGTTTGTTTTGGTTACAGGTCAGCTGTCTGCTGCTTACCTCCCTTTTCTCTGATTGGTTACTCCGCCTGTGATTGTTATGCTCATTGAAATGAAACTCAAACGAAGCAATACCAGACTAACTTTGCTGTATACAACAGGAAAAGAGTTTGTCTGGCTGACCAGGCTAGGATTCTTTACCACTGTGAGGTATAAGTTTTGAAGCTCAATAGAAAGCGCATTTACCCCTGAACAAGAAGATTTTAGAGTTTGAGACGAGGTCTGTGCACTACATCTTTACCATTGCGAGAAATGACCGGTGCCTTGGCAGAGATCTACAATCTCGTTGCACTGTACTGCATTTTTATTCGTTTCACTGTGTTCTTTGCAAAAAAAGGCAGAAGCACATAACAGGTAGAACCAAACTAATATCAAACGCTACCATTTCAGGCCAATTTCACCTTCTGGATGGGACAAAATTTACAAGACCTCTCAGAAAACATCTTTGTGAAGAGTAGAGAAAATAATAAAATAGTCCAGATGGCGACTGATAACCCTGGGATTTTTCTGAAGCCACGTCAGTCCCTGTTGAATAGATCCTACATTTAACCATAAGCTCTTTCAGATGCACTTCTCATACTCCCATGGCTTCTATTCCCCCAAAAGTGCACTCAAAATGTCAACTCGCTCAACTGCCATTTCCCCCAGTATACCGCTGCTGACCCAAAATAAATCGTCGCCTCAAGTTTCCTTGCCACCAAAACTGTTTGTAAAATAACCTTGTCCAGTGGGAGAGGAAGGAAATAGATTGTGAATATGATCTAATATCTTTATTTCTGTAATGGACTTGGAGAAAGGGTTGGGAAATCTGACCCCAGAGAAGTGGTGGAAGAGGAGAGGGTTGATCGGGATGGGATGGTGCGTGTAAATGCTTTGCTCAGAGGGACTCCAAACTCCCTAATATCCTGTTTCTTCAAGTCCATTTTGTCAGACTCGGAAAACATAAAACCATCATCAATTGAGGAGACATCAAACAGTATCCTACGGCTGACCTCTGGAGCTCGGTGTTATTTATAGATGATGGCTAATTGCTTTGGTGTAAAGGACACCATGTGGAAGCTGACAAATGTCCCCCAATTTATACTCAGGTTAACAGAGGAACCTTGTACTGCATGTTAAAGCAACTGTCAGGTCTTTTGTAAAATTAGGTTTATGGCATAATTAGGGATAACTTATTTCTTATGTCCCCAAACAGTTCCAGTTTGAAGAAAAAGACAGAAGCAATGTCAGACTTTGTGACATGCATAGCTGATAATGGGGGCATTGAAAATAGCAGTTTTAAGACTTCTGAAATACCAAATACTGCAATTATTACAAGCTGCACAGTGGAGAAGTGTTTAGCACTGTTGCCTCACAGCAGGGTGAGCTAGGTACTCCTGACCATGTTCCATGACTCAATAACTCAATATGAAGGACGCCCCTATAGCACTGGAAGGATTGGTCAAATGAAGAACACATTTCCCAACTGGGGAAGTATATTCTGACCTTATCACATGAATGCTATTTATATAAACAAAGAAATTAGCATTTCCTAATACAAGCACCTAAATATTGTCATCTGAACCAGGATTTTGTGCATTGTTCAACAATATATTGTGTGGCTATATTGTAATACACATTTAAATGGACACTGAATGTTGTTTTGTGTTTAAAACTTATTTTAAGACTTTAAAATGTCATTTTCACTGGTCCTTTTTGCAGCTGTATATTTACGGTTTTGGCACTGTGGTGATGCTTTTGTCTCCTCTTCCAAACTGGAAGCAGATGATTCAATAGGAGCCTGATAGAACAACTGTGCCTATGTTTGTGTATAAAGAGCTTTCATGTGGTGGTGTCCACACTCTTACTTTTGAAATGTATTACACGTGAGGTCCATACAACAGTTCAATAGTTGTTCAGTGATGAATTGGAATGACTGACTACCATAGAAGGAAGGGAAAACACAATATATAATTTCTTCATTTGTTATTGCAATTTTTTAAATGGGGGATTGGGTCTAATATTGGGCATTCATTCATTCATCTTTTGCTTATTCCGATTAGGGGTCATGGGTACTGGGGCCTATCCCAGAAACTTTGGGCTTTATGTGGGGAACGCCCTGGACAGGGGCCAGATAGCTTCAGGGCTGACACAGAGGCAGCCACAGACAACCATTCATTCTCGTATTTCTCCATTAAGGACTAGAGTCACCAATTCACCTAACACATGCATGTCTTTGGAGTGTGGGAGGAAGAACCCAGAGTGAACCCACGGTAACACAGGTAGGACATGCAGACTACATCCAGACAGTTGTTGGATGGCCTGAGGATCAAACCCACAAACTCCTTGCTGGGATACCTTTAATTACTAAGGGCAAATCAAATTAGATATATGATATAGATTAATGTTTAAACAAAGGTATTTCAGGGTGTAAGGGTGAAACTATGGTCAAGTGATTTTGAATGAATAAGAATATCTTTTGTTGTTTTCCCTATACACAGCAAATTAGAAAAGGCACCCAAGCAGCAAACACAGGTGTGCCATTTAAGTGTAGCTTGCAGCATTTCCATAAGATAAAAAGAGCATTATGGACACTGATACAAAACACATGTAACCAGGTATCCATTTCTCATCATACCATGTGTGAACTGAACCATGTCACTCCACTTTTTGAATGAGAACAGACCTTCAAGTGCCTGTGATCTGGAGCCAGGGGGGGTCGTCTGCTTGGAGGTCGTTCCCGAAGCTACTGCGTGCATTCAAATGATCCGCCATTAGCAAAGCTCTGGTGCCTCCAGGAGAAGCACCACGCTGCGACACTGACAATAAAAAACCCAAATGGCACTTAAGATTATAAGACATCTTTTTTCCTCCCCATCGCTCTCTCCTTGTTTCGAAACATTTATGCTTTCAACACAACCTCATCACATCTGCTGAACAATGGGAGCTGGCTTGTTTGTGAAGAGTTTGGATGTTGCGTTGGCGTATGAGAGAGGAATTTCAAGCGAATTTGGTGGCCGTGTAATAAGGCAAGTGTAATAAAGACAGACTTATTGGAGCGCAAAATAGGAAACGAGAGCTGTCCATGTGGTCTTCCTATAAGTGTGTCTGGCTTTTGCTGCACTAATTGGGGAATTGGGAAATTTGCGTGATTACAAAAAAAATATCCCTCACAGCGTGTAGTGATTGAAGATCTAAACAAGCTTGTTCCCGGACTACTACCTTTCTCGTATGATCCAAACTTCTCTTTGTCCTTACCTGAACTCAAGCAAGCATTATTAAATTAAGCTCCCCTTTATTATTCCTAATGAAGTTCTGTGTCTTGTATTCTTTAACACAGCATACCAATTACGTATATATATATATATATATATATATATATATATATATATATATATATATATATATATATATATATATATATATATATATATTTATATATAGGGGCAAACATAGGTATTATCGAAGGATCACTATAAGCCGTGTCTTTTTAAACTTTTCATTTATTCTCCCCCAGTGGCGCTCATGTGGCGACAACTCAATACACACAATTAAGATTTATTTGGGGTTTTTGGGAGTATAAGAATCAGTATGCAAGTGGCTGTAGTCAGTCCCTCCTTACCTGTCTGCTCATAAAGGGGCAAATTAAAACAAGGTAGCCTATAAAAATGAAAGGAATGTGAATAGTAGTAGAATAGTAACTGAAGCATGGTTATTTACTATGGTCTTTATCCCTTTGTCATTTTGACCTTGGGTGAATTTATAGGGACAAATAACACTGGGTGATGGTTGTATTGCACGAAATGCTAGCCTGCAATTGATACAAGCAAATGTTGTTGGAACAATGCTGTTTGTTAAAAACTGACTGCTTGCTAGATTAAGAGACATTACAAAATACTAAACATTTCTATCATTATAACTATGTGAGTTAGCTTGTTCAGTGTCAAGGGTGCGTACCTATGCTTCCTGATACCTGGGGAGCGGCAGTAGCTCAGCCGGTATCCAATCCAATCCAGAGGTTGGTGGTTTGATTCCCACTACTGTATTAATGTGTCTCTGTGACTATGTTTAAAACCCAGTCAGGTCACATAGCTCGCTGCCACCGAGTGTGAGGAGTGAATGGACAATGGACTAATGTTCAGCGCTTTGAGAAGCTTAAGCAGTTTGTAAATTGCAACTCATTAATATTCTTATTAGTATTACCTATGTTCCCCAGTATCCATGGACTGGGGAACATAGGTATCTGTGCATTTATATTTATGTTCTGCGTACTAGGGAAGATAAGTCCTGGAGAATAAAGGTGCTTGCACATTCTGGTAAAACCCGATGTTCTCCGACCTTAGCCCTAATCTTAGCCTTAATGTTCTTCAGAGAGCATAGCTACCAGGGAATTTAGGGCTGACCCCCAGTGTGAAGGTCCCTATATAGGCTATTCATCCGAAATATTGTACACTGAAACAATTGTCATGTAGTCATCTGGACATCAGACGCTTCAACTGAAACCTAAACTTGTGGTATGCAATGTCTTTAAAAGGAGCTGTGTGTGTTTTTGTGAGAATTAGCAGATGGCTAGTCTACACCCTGTAGTAGCCCTGCAGGGACATCCTGTTGTACAGAAAATAGGCCAGCCGATTACCTCACTTTGAATTGGATAGAAAACCTAATTATGTATGTATGTGCAGCTGCAATCAGAAATATTCAACCCTCCAAAGATTTTAAGAATTTATGTTTCAAAATGTTTTTAAGAAGACAAAAAAGGCAGACAAAAGTCAGTTGCAGCACAGAGGCCATTAAAGATCACTGAGCTAGAGGCTTTTGCACCTGAAGAATGGGCAAAGACTCCACTCAAGAGGTGTAAGAAGCTTCTTAGCAATTACCAAAAACGTTTGTTAGAAGTTATAATAGGCTAAAGGCTACAAGGCTTCCAAAGTATGTCCAATTTGTACACTTTTCTGCTGTTCTCTTCTAAATTTCCAAGGAATGCCACTGCTGTGAAATACCTTGAATATTGTGGAACCACGCAGCTTTATGTCTACCACCTGTTGCATATATGCTGATATTCACAAAGCTCCTATATATAAAAAGGATTTGAGTGTGGTACTGCAGGAAAGCCATAGAGACTATTAGCTTAAGGCTCTCAGCTGTTTCCGGTTTTACATGGAAGAGAAGGTGTTCTGGGAAAAAAATTTAAAAAGTCTGACACAAAAAGCAGTGTTAAACAAGGCCAGGTGAAACACAGCAGGGAAGGAGACACAGAGAAGTGTGTCACCGTCTTGCTGACACACTTTTAGGAGCTTAAGGTTGTTTTTTTTTTATTCTTGGTGCTGAGTGGTAATGGAACGCATGGACCGAATAAGGCTGCTCAGCTCCATCAGGTCTACACAGCCCAGATGAAGAAGAGCCGTGCTGGGGCCGCTGTTTAGAAAGCCAATCCCGACCCCGTTTGTAACCAGGTAACATGTCAAAATGTTGCCTTCAGGGAGGACTTGTCTGCTCTTATCACTGAGGTGCGTTTTGTCAGATGGCAGCAGCTGACGTGCACTGTTTTCGTTGTGAATCAGAGTTATGGTCTCACTGGAGCGCAGTTTCCAGGCACACATATGTCCTTGATGAGGTCTGGATAAACACAGTGGCGACTCGGTTTCCCCAGGCAGAGGACCAAAGACCTCTGAGCTGCTAGAGTACACTGCTCTTATACTTATCTTAAGGGAGTGTTAGCCCAATAGCAGTTGGTACGTGCAGACCGAGACATGTCAACAACGATTGGATAGATAGGCACTATATTTACTGTAGCCCAGACATGCTGCTCCCAAAAGATGTAGCCGTAGAGTCTGGACAAGTTGGTGGCAGACATAAAAATCAATACTCACGAATTAAAATGACTTTCCTAAAAGAAAAGCAATGTATAAACAACAGATTGAAATTGATAGTGGGTAATTACTAACCACACAATATGAAACAGTGGCTGAGCAATAAAGCTAAACTACCGCTGCCTTGGGTGCTGTAACGAAATCTGTTAACTATAGCATTTCTGACCCCACCACTCAGCAACAACAACAGTAGAGCTACTTTTATTATTATTAACACACAAAACTCAACCAATTTGTCAGCTTAAACTACAAATACATATACTCTGCTTTAAAACAATGCTTAGTTTAGCATTAGCCCAATGTGAACAGGTTATTACCCCCACCTTGTTTTAAAGCATCATCATCATCATCAGGAGTGGTTAGTGCTTCTACCTTATAGCAAGAAGGTTGTATGTTCTTCGATATTATCATCCAAAAATGTGTGTTTAGGTGAACTTGTCTATCCAAATTGCCCATTCCGAATGGTAATAATTTTTTGTAAAAGAGATTTTTTGGCCCTTTTAGGCTGTATTGATAGGACAGTATTAGGAAATCAGGGAGAGAGCTGTGAGAGACGTTCAGCAAACTGTCAGAGTCTGGACTCAAACTCATAACACTACCACTGCCTATGCCTATGGCAGCACAATGTTAAATTACTTTGTAAAATAAGCATTACTAAATAAGGACAAAACAGGGACTAAACCAGGATCAAATTAGAACTAAACCAGGACATAGTCAGGCCTAATCGAAGACTAAAACAGGACTAAACTGGGTCTAAACAAGGTAAAAAAAAAGTCTAAACCACGACTAAGCCAGGTCTTAAAGCAGAACTCAGTAACTCTGCTCGTTCCTTCACTGTTTTGCCTGACTTTCCTTTACGGAGCTCCCTCAACATTTAAAGCCACTGCTAGCTTGTTATTATGCTAATCACGATGCGCCACTTTCTTTCGAGACCTGAGATTTCTGTGACACCAGGTCGGCAACACTCATACTTGCAAGCGTCATTTTTGGCCCAGAGACACCAGGGGGAGATGCCAGAGGCTTCATTCAGCCCATAACATCTCATTTAACCATCACACAGACTCCAAAACAGCTTGTTTAAGGCAAAAAAGTTACTGAGTTCCACAGGTTTAAACAAGGTCTGAACAAAGACTAAGACAGATCTAAAATAGGTCTAGACAAGCCTTTAGTTGTGGTCTAGACAAGGACTAACCCAGGTCTAAAGTAAGTACTCACTTCAAAATGATTCCCCATTAATGTAAAAAACTCATAAGTACCACTAAATAAAGCCTGTGTACCACCAGTTGTACCTGTACTGCAGTTTGAGAACCACTGAATTTGCAAAGTCTGGGTTTCATTAGGATTGTTATCCAGTAAATGATAATAGTTTAGTTCCAGACAATGCATTCTTCTGACTTCCCTGAGTTTGACACTACTTACTGGAAATGTCGTTGTGAACACATGATAAATCCTAATGGCCTATGACACCGGCTCTCCCACTACTCCCACTGTTTTTCCTTACACCCTTTGCACAGTGTAAGAAAACATCTCCACAGCTCGACTCCCTTCATGCCGCGATAAATTGTCTCCCCTTTTAGTGCCACTCTCTGGTCAAACGTCCCATTTGTCCTACCCTTAAGTTTATGGCTGTTTTAAGTGCTGTAAGCCGGCGGGTGATGCTATGTTTACATTGTGTTGAGCGATGTGAAAGAATATTTAGTTTCAAAATAAAACAGTGTATATTTTCTCCGTCAAAGCGCTTGTAAAATGCATATATTTCCATGTATGTGCCTACTTTCCAGAATACCTCAGTGTGCCTGTAAATTATAGAGTGTTAAGCCTTAAGTAGATTTCTCCCACATCCCAGTTCTATTTACCAGCCTTAGCAAGAGGCCGGCAGCCACATTCGGTAACTCCACATTGCAGAATAATCAGTTTTTTTTTTCTAGACGAGCGAGTCGAGAAACACTCATGGCTGGGTGCCAATAAAAATTGAAACGGAACCCCACAGACGCCAATCATCCACTCCACTTTTTATCACCAAAAGCTAGTGTGTGGTGCAAAAAGGGGCACCGGCGCACACCCGAGTGATCAAATGAAGCTGTAATTTAAATTGGATAATGCATAATAACAGCTCTTTTGCTTATGTGTGTGTGTTACAGATGGCCGAGTGGAGGTTTTAAAAGAGAACGTCATGCTGGGGCACATGGGCGCGGGGAAGGTGTTTGGAGAGCTGGCCATTCTCTACAACTGCACCAGGACTGCGACCGTCAAGGGTGAGTTTCCACAGACGTCCCGGTTCAAAACTATAGTTTAAATGTGCAGCTTGGTCTCAACAAAGATACTGCGGTCAGACACTGAAAACTGACAAAGTGGAGCAGTGAGTCTGAAACTAGTGGGCTTAAATTAGACTAAATCAGGACTAGCTTAGTACAAAACTAGGAGCAAACTAGGGTTAAACTGGGGCTATAAAATAACTAAACTAGGACTAAACCAGGACTAAACTCAGACTAAAGTAGGACCAAACAAGGACTAAACTAGAACTAAACCAGGTCTAAACAAGGATTAAAGCAGGACTAAACTAGGACCAAACAATGACTAAACCAGGACTAAACCAGGTCTAAACCATGTCTAAACTAGGACCAAACAAGGACTAAACTAGGACTAATCCAGGTCTAAAACAGGACTAAACCATGACTAAACTAGGACTAAACCAGGACTAAACTATAGGACTAAAGTTAGACCAAACAAGGACCAAACAAGTACTTAACTAGGACTAAATTAGGACTAAACCAGGACTATACCATGACTAAAGTAGAACTAAACTAGGACCAAACCAGGTCTAAACCAGGACTAAACTAGGACTAAAGTAGAACTAAACTAGGACCAAACCAGGTCTAAACCAGGACTAAACTAGGACTAAAGTAGAACTAAACCAAAGACTGATCAAAGACTGTAACAAGGCATTGGACTAAAGCTCAATTGTATTAGCTCCAACCAGAGCAGGACTAAGCCTTGAAACCTGGCTCTAAATTAAACTAAATCAGGAGTTGTAATTTTGCAATGTTGCGGAGTTAGCAGCATTTATTAGCATTCAGTGCCACAAACTTTTAGCACATTGTAAATCCCCAGACCACTTGAATGCTTCACAGCTCCTTGGACTCCTTGGCTCTCGTGTGCATAGACAAAATTGGTGTGACCAGTTCCCTGTCAAAATCAGACTCAAGACAGACTAAAGACAGACTAAAGACGGACTGTGTCATGAGCTGGCCCTCGCCTGAATGCTTAAACACTTGAATGCGACACTGGAGTGGAAGATTTTCCGCCATGTTGACACCACACAGTCAGTGTAAGGGTGGAACACACAGATAGCATTGTCCCTCGCTCGTGATGAAGCGCCTCCCGTCAGCGTGCGCCACATTCCCAGTTAAGTGTTTCCTTAGCCTCCCACAGAGCTAAATGCCAAAGTGTAGTGGCTCCGCTCTTTCATGTGTCAGCCCCGTGCTATGACAGATGTGCGCCGGGTGAATGGGCTGTCTGTCAGGCTGCCTGTGAGAGCGCTGGGCCCGAGTGGAGTAGCAGCAGACCAGGCGGGCAGAGATGGTGGACAGATGGTGGACCGTTGGTGTGTTAGAAAGCAGCGTGTATAGATGAGAAATGTGTGTTTATGCCAAGCAGGAAATAGGAAATAACCGGAGGGGTGTCTTTGGGAAGAATAATAAAGAGATAAAAGATGAGATGAGACAAGGTCCGGAGGAGAACAGTAGGTTTGCTCTATGAAATGGAAGAGTTGGATAAAGAATGCTGAAGACTATGCCAGTGGTGTCTCAGTCTAAGTTTGTTGTATACATCTGCTTTCAATCCAGGGAGTCAGACATTATTAATATTTTACCAGAATAAAGCAATTATTAATAAAATATTTAGCATTTAACACAACTATAACTAAATGTTTATAAATATTCAGATCAAAGATAACATTATGACTTGCCTATTTTTGGTGGTCATGATTGTTATATGTTATGACCACCTGCCTAATATGCAGCCCCATATGCAACAAACAGCAATGCAATGTGTATTCTTTCTATCAGAACCAGCTTTAACTTTGGCAATAAAGTAGCTCATCTCCACCCTCGCTCCCCACGTCCATCACCTGTTGCTGGTTCACCACTGTTCCTTCCTTGCACCACTTTTGATAAATACTGACCACTGCAGACTGGAAACCCTCCACAAGAGCTGCAGTTTTGGAAATGCTGTGACCCAGCCATCTTGTCATCACAATGTGGCCTTTGTCAAACTCACTCAAATCTTTACGTGTCCCCATTTTTCCTGCTTCTAATGCATCAACACTGAGGACAAAATTGCTCATTTGCTACCTAGAATATCCCAACCAGATGAAGAGATTATTGGTGTTAGTCACTTTTCCTGTCAGTGGTCATAATGTTATGCCTGATTGATGTATATAACTTAAGCTAACAGCTTATTCAGGACATAAGGACATCAAGGATCAGAAAAATAAAACATCAAAAGCTTTCACCATTACTAACTGTTCAAATGCATTTCTAGTTCAGGTCGAGTAGAAATCACATCAATTTTGCTTTTCAAAGCTGTGATGTTTTTCTGACTTTTCGGGGACCATTTGATTGCTAAATATGGGCATGTGTAGTAACAATATGCCATAATATATGCTTAAATAAGGTTGTCATTAAAGTAATATTACATAAACCTCTCAATAACAACAACAACATGGGTTACAGTTTGTAATCTTTTCCATTGCTCTTGTAATAAACACATGTCACAGCAGAAGTCCATCTGCAGACGCAATTAATTCATGGAACACTTGCTACTCATCAACTAATACAGCACAGCCTGTTACTAATGCAGTGACACAACACGGATATGTGAATAAACATGTCCTCCATTAGAAGAAACTCTTGACTTCATGGTGGAAAAAATGGGCCATAACAACATTTATTGAACCTTTTTTTTTTTTTTTTTTTGGATATCCGTAAAAAGCTCTATTATTATAGACATAGTAATACTTTTAATACAACTTTTAATTCATAAAGAGATAGAAGGCTCTGGAATAAAAACTCACTAAAAAACTAAACCAGGCCTAAATTTAGGCCTGAATTAGGGATAAATAACATGTTTTATTTAGTCATAATAACATTGTATGGTTTAAGGCTCCAGGCTCTTATTTTGTTCATTTTAGATGGATGATCGTAGCATTATTATGTTATATTATGTTTCTTGGTTCACCTCGTACCTGACCAATAGGACCTTTTCAGTATAGACAGGTGACCTGTCTTCCTTTACTGCTTCTCTGTTTTGTGGAGTACCCCAAGGTTCCATACTTGGCCCCATCTTGTTTTCTCTTTACATGTTGCCTCTGGGGTCAGTTATAGCCAAGCATAACCTGGCCTTTCACTGATCTGCAGATTTATTTACCTGTGATGCCAAAGACAAGAAATCACTTAAAATTTTAATTGATTGTATTGCAGACATCAAGCTGTGGCTTCCTCCACTTAAATGAGGACAAAACTGAGTACTTTTTATTTGGTGATCCTGCACGTCTTGGTGGACTGACTTTTGGCCCAGACCAACTGTTAAAAATCTTGGTGTCATTTTGGATAATAGTTTTAAATTTGAAAAACAGATCGACTGCGTGGTGAGAGCAAGCTTTTTTCAGTTGTGTATTTTAATAAGTGAAACTTTTTCTTCATCTCACTGCTCTTGAAAAAAACATTCATGTTTTTATCAGCTCTAGAATATATTATTGAAATGCACTTTATGTTAAAGTCTCCCAGTCGTCCCTGAGCTGCCTCCAGCTGGTGCAGAATGCTGTGGCCTGTTCTTTAACCAACACATTCAGACGTCAGCACATCACCCCAGTCCTTTATTTGCTCCACTGGCTTCCTGTTTCTTTTCTAATTGATTTTAAAATGTTACTCTTGTTTTTAAAGATTTTAATGGCCTCGCCCCACCTTATCTTACTGAGTTGCTGGCGGTCCGAAACCCAAACAGGGCCTTGAGGTCATCTAATCAACTTCTTTTGGAAGTCCCGAGAAACAGATACAAACACTGGGGTGGTTGGGCTTTCTCTGTTGCCTGGCCCAGACTCTGGAACAAGCTCCCCTCCGATATGTGCACCATCACAGGCTTTGGTCTTTTTAAATCCAGTCTTAAGACATATTTATTCAGACTGGTTTTCAACACTTCAATGCTGTGACACACTATTTATAATTTGTTGTATTAATGTATTTATATCTTTTCTGATTTCATGGTTTTATTATGATTTTATTTTGATTTTATTTGATCTGATTGGGAAGCACTTTGGTCACCTTAAGTGTTGTAAAGGGCTTTATGTGATAAGAATATTTGC